>JAPXFQ010000445.1:0-361201 GCA_028564705.1 Apricaphanius iberus | reverse complement strand
ATACCGACACGTTGAAGCCTTTCTATGAGAATATTGTGATCAACAGTGTCAAAGGCAGCACTGAGATCTAACAGGACCAGAATGGTCACCAGTCCATTGTCTGAGGCTATGAGAATATCATTAGTAACCTTCACCAGAGCTGTTTCAGTGCTGTAATGAGCTCTAAAGCCTGACTGAAACTTCTCAAACAGCTCATTATTGTTTAAATGATCACATATCTGGTGTGCAACTATTTTCTCAAGAATTTTAGATAAGAAGGGAAGATTAGATATCAGTCTATAGTTAATTAAGTCGTTTTGATCAAGAGAGGGTTTCTTAAGTAGAGGTTTAATTACAGCAATCTCAAACTCCTGTGGTACATATCCATTGACTAAGGATAGATTCATTATATTTAAAATTGGAGCAGCGATCAGAGGGAAAACTTCTTTTAAGAGTTTAGTTGGGATTGGGTCTAAAATGCAAGTTGAAGGTTTAGATAGAAGCTAATAATTTTAGTACATCACAAAGTTAGGCTGCATTAAAGCAGTTTAAGCATATATTAGGTTCAACCATTTTTGAGGCTGCCTCATTAACTAAGGAGGAAGCAAGCATATTGGGAAGGTTCCCAATTATCTTATTCTTTATGGAGTCTATTTTATTTATAAAGAATTGCATGAAGTTGTCACTGCTTAGAGCTTGGGGAATGGTTGGCTCGATAGAGCTATGATCCTGTGTGAGTTTTGCAACTGTATTAAAAAGAAACCTAGGATTATTTTTATTCTCCTCGATTAAAGATGAATAATATGCTGTTCTAGCTGTGTGAAGGCTCTTTTTATATAGCAATAAACTATTTTTCCATATTAAAAAGGAATCCTGTAAATGCGTGGAGCGCCATTTTCTCTCTAGTTTTCTAACATTCTGCTTTAGGGTACGTAGCTCTAAATTAAACCAGGGAGCTAATCTTCTAAGGCTAGCCACCTTCCTTTTCAAGGGGGCAACTTTGTCTATTGCCCGACGCAGGGAGGAATTAACGCTATGAACTAAAATGTCAAGTTGTGAGGGGTCACGAGTTAAATCACTGTTTTCTGTTCTGCAATTATAAACTGAGGAAATTAAAGTTGGAAGAGCTTCTTTAAAATTTGCTACAGCGTTGTCTGATAACGTTCTGGTATAATGAAGTTTTCTTTCAGGTTTGATATGATCCATTAGAGTAAGTTTAAAAGTGATAAGGAAATGATCAGACAGGATAGGGTTATGTGGAAAGACTGTTATTTCTTCACAGTCAATGCCATAAGTCAGCACAAGATCTACAGTGTGGTGACAAGAATGTGTTGGTCCCTGCACATTTTGAGTAAAGCCTATTGAGTCTAGGATAGTGTTAAAAGCTGTATTTAGACTATCACTTTCATTATCAACATGAATATTGAAGTCTCTGACTATAATGACTTTATCAGTGTTTAAAACTAAGTCAGATAGAAAATCTGAAATCTGATCTAAAAATTGAGAATAAGGTCCTGGTGGACGATATAAGACCACAAACAAAAGTGGCTTTACTGCTTTGTTATGTGAATGAGGAAGGCTAAAAACTAGATGCTCAAAGGAACTGTAACTATTATTTTTTTGGAGATTAATTAGTAAATCGGAGTGAAAGATATTTGCTACTCCACCTCCTCGACCAGTACTTCGAGGGACACTAAAGTTTAAGTAGCTAGGGGGAGTTGACTCATTTATTGTGACATGGTCCTCTTCCTGCAACCATGTCTCTGCAAGACAAAACAAATCAATATTATTTTCACAAATTAGGTCATTTACTAAGAGTGTTTTTGAGGGGAGAGATCTTATGTTCAGTAAACCACATTTAATTGATTTATTTTTCTGTTCAGTCAGAGTTGTATTTATCTTTATGAGATTTTTATACTTTGCTCTAGTAGCATTAACTTTTAATTCATTAGTTTTGGGTAGTGGACGGGAAACTATCTCTATAGGGTAGTGGGTGGGTGGCAGTCCCTGTTCCTTGACCTGGACTCTGGTTCCCTGATCTGGACTCTGGTTTCCCTGAGCTGGACTCTGGGTTCCCTGAACTGGACTCTGGGTTGTCACGGCTTTGGGGAACTAGAGATAACCCTATCAATGTTCCTGGAAAGAAGCGAAGCTCCGTCCTCGGTGGGATGGATGCCGTCTCTACGTAACAGTCCAGGTTTTCCCCAGAAGGCCCCCCAGTTATCAATGTAGCCCACGTCGTTTTCTGGACACCACCTTGACAACCAAAGGTGGAATGAAAGCATACGGCTGTACATGTCATCGCTAGTACGATCAGGCAGGTGACCAGAAAAAATTACAGAGTCAGACATCTTTTTGGCAGCCCTACACACCGAAGCTACGCTAATTTTAGTGACCTCCGACTGCCGTCGCCGGGTGTCGTTGCCACCAGCATGGATAACGATCCTGCTATACCGCCGTTTGTTCTTGGCCAAAAGCTTCAGATGGGACCTAATGTCCGCAGCCCTGGCCCCTGGAAGGCATTTGACGGTGGTCTTTCGTGTCTCTGGAGCCACATTCCTAACTATGGAGCTGCCAATTACAAGAATCGGCCTCTCCTGCTCAGCGGGTGCGTCGCTGAGCGGGGCGAACCTATTGTTCAGAGAAAGGGGCTGGAGGTTGGCCGCGGACTGGGGTCTGGCGCTAGTCTTCCTACGAACAGTCACCCAGTTCGCCTGAGGTCCCGGCTGCACGGGAGTTGTTGGAGGACGGCTAGGTCCTGTCCTAGTTGACTCCGCGCTAGCTACTGCTGGGCCTGGCTGTTCTACAGCGCGGAGCCGGGCCTCTAGCTCAGAAACCCTCGCCTCCAAAACTACAAAAATGCTGCATTTATTACACCTACCAACTTCACTAAATGAGGCGGAGGAGTAACTAAACATCTGACAGAGAGAGCAGGAAAGAGGAGGAGGTGTAGAGAGAGATGGAGGGACAAGAGAGAAAGCTGCCGAAGCCATGCTAGCCGTGAAGCTAAGCTAACCAAGCGGTACCTTACCAAGCCCAAAAAAAAAAACAGTGAAACGCTTTAAGAGTCCCAAACCGTGAAGAAAATTAACGTTTTAATGTGTTTGTGTGTTAAAGCAACTCAGAAAAAACTTATTGACAGAGAAAGTTAGATCAGTTCAAGAGAGAGAGAAACACCGACTTGCTACAAACGAGTTAGTCACAAAACAGGAAATGACGCGATACGTCTTACCAACGCGATACGTCAGCCCCGCTATTATTAAAAGCAGTTATAACTGCAATTTAGAGCAATTATAAGGTTTGCTCAAAGAGCCTTTCTGCACAATCAAGGTATAATTACATTTGAGAGCAAATATTCAGAGATTGAAAAACAAGGACAGAAAGTAAACAACCTAATAATAATGTCTGTTAAATAAATTTAAAGGCAGTGTCCCTATCAAGGCCAGTGTTTTCAAAGGAGCTTCTGTCTCCAGTGACATGTTTCAAAGAACTTGCTGTCAGTTTCAGAAGCTATTAGCTTGAAAAAAAAGAAAACTTTTAAAATGGAAGATTTCAATTATTGATGGAATGTAGTTTTTACTTTGCAAGAATAGCTGTCAATGTAATATGGAACATGGTAGATAGACTGCAGCGCTTAGGGCTGTGCAGAAGTTGGATTTCAAATCCAAGAATGACTGTGTACCTATCAGTCTATGGATGGAGAAGTAGCTCTTCATTCCACTTTTCTCTATATGCTTAGAAAATTATCAAAATGACTTCCAATGTCTTGATGTAAAGTAAAACCCTAAGTTACACATATACACATGTTAGTATCAGAGAAATACTGTGCTTCACAATGAAAAGAAATTCATATTTTGGCACATGACAAAATATTTGGGAATTGCATATATATAAAATATATATAAAAATATTTGGGATTTGTTGAACATCATTTAAGGCTCTATAAGATGAGGAATCAAAAGTGTTAAAACAATTATTGTAAGTCACATCTGCAAAATCAGAAGATTGGTAGAGCTAAGTCACAAGAGAAAGTTAAAAGGTAAAAGGCAGGATGACTACTTACAGTAATACAAGCAAGAACACTTCTGTCACTTATGGTGGAGAAAAAGTTGCAATGCAAATTTGTTTGTTCTGTCATTAGTTACATAGTGCTCACAGTAATACTTTTGAAAAATGGTAAAATTACAATTTTGAAGAAGTTTTTTTTATAAACTCAATCATTGCAAAAATTATTATACCTAACCTATATATTGTCATAATCTTGAGTGAGATTTAAAAAATATTTTGGTGTGAAGCATAAAGAATAAAAAAATGTTAAATATCGCGGAGGGAACCCATGCATACAGACGTGGACAAAATTGTTGGCACCCTTCATTAAATCAAAGAAAAACTCATAATGGTCACAGAAATAACTTTAATCTGACAAAAGTAATAATAAATAAAAATTATATAAATGTTGACCAATGAAAGTCAGACATTACTTTTCATCCATGCTTCAACGGAATTATTTAAAAAAGAAATGCATGAAACAGGCCTGGACAAAAATGATGGTACCCACAACTTAATATTTGGTTGCACAACCTTTTGAGGCAATCACTGCAATCAAATGATTCCTGTAACTGTCAATGAGACTTCTGCACCTCTCAGCAGGCATTTTGGCCCACTCCTCATGAGCAAACTGTTCTAGTTGTTTCCGTTTTGAAGGGCGCCTTTTCCAGACAGGAAAACACAGGAAGAACATGCAGAAAGATCCTGGGCTGGGTTTCAAACCCAGGACCTTCTTGCTGTAGGACAACAGTCCTACCCACTGTAGCACCATTCAACCCAACACACAGAAAACAGTTTGCTGTAAAATTTTAAAATGTTTATTGAAATGTTGGAAAATGACTGGAACCAGGGAGGCTTGACAGGAAAACCAGAAACAGTTATACTGGAGAGAGGTGAGTCCCAAAGGGAGTAACGGTATTTCTTGAAAGATGAATAATGCTAGATCGGGTAACTTACTGGAGATAATGAAAGGTGAGCAATTTTTATCAAGCCAGTGATGAGGTTCAACAATTTGCAGCTGGGAAGAGCTGCACAGCACAACTTTGCCCTTGTCCCCATTACTTACCCCATCTCATGCAGGCCCACTGGAGGAGATCACCAGATGTGGAGAAAAAGGAAGGCAGACAAAAAGTCAAAGACCCCCGAGTCATGACAATATGAAGTGCGTAATGTAGATTTAAAAAATACTTAATAAAAAAAGCCACAATGGAAAGAACATTCCTAAAATTCAAAGATTTACAATAGTGTAATATAGCTGGCTGAATTTCATCAGTAATTACTGTTCTTGGTTGTCCTCATCCCCTTACTCCTAAACCCCCACTACTTACGGACTGTTCCTCTTCTGTCTCTCTGTATGTGTATATCCATTGTAGATGCATATGTACTGCCAGTGAACTCTTAATTGACTTTTATCCTGCCTGATTCGTCTGATCACATCACCAGATTTCATCTTTTTGATTTGTGTAAAAGATTAGGTCTTTTGTAGTCATGTTCACATTCTGTGCTAGTGTTAAGAGTCCTGCTCTACAAGTGTAAACATGTTTAGTGACTGAGAATGTGTTTAAGATGTTGGAAAAAGAGTGGATGAGTTTTGTAAATTTGTGTTTACAGTGTTTAAAGTTTGGTCAAATCAGTCTTTGATTAAAAAACAGTACTGAGGCCACTGAAAATTGGTTTTAGAGAATGGATTTTAGTGTTATAGCAATTCAGAAAAAACTGTAAAACAGCCTTAAAACCGATAAGCCGATTTTGGGTCCGATTTTCCCCTTCTCACAATTTCAAGGACATCATGATTATCATTATGGGTCTTAAGATGATCCTAACAGATATTCCTGGTGTGTGTGCTCTGGTCTGCTCAGAAGGACGATGTTACTGCTCTGATCGCAAATCAGAGATATTCAAAAAGTTGTAGTGTTATTATGTGGACGGGAAAAGTGTGGAAGAAAAAGGTGCAAAAGCAGCCGGGATGACATCAGCCTGGAGAGGATTGTCAGGAAAAGGCCATTTTAAAGTGTTGGGGACCTTCACAAGGAGTGGACTAGGGCTGGAGTTAGTGCCTCAAGAGCTGCCACACAAAGACACATCCTGGACATGGCCTCAAATGTTGTATTACTTCTACCAAAGTACTCCTGGACTGTTGCTGTTTGCACTGTGTCCTTTAGTCCAAAATCCTCTTTTTTGATGAGAGCAAATTTTGCATCTCATGCAGAAATCAACATCCCAGAGACTGGAGGAAGAATGGAGAGGCACACAGTCCAACATGCTTAAAGTCCAGTGGGAAGTTTCCACACTTTGTGTTGATTTGGGGAGCCTTGCCATCCACTTCATGGTTCCTTCTGTAGATGAGCTTTATGGAGATGCTGACTTCATTTTCCAGCAGGACTTGGCACCTGCCCACACTGGCAAAAGTACCAAGACCTGGTTCAATGACAATGGGATTACTGTACTTGATTGGCCAGCAAACTGGCCTGAACTGAACCTCATAGAGAATCTATGGAACATTGCCAAAAGGAAGACAAGATACATGAGACTGAACAATACAGAAGAGAAGGCCGCAAATAAAGCATCCTGGTCATTCATAGCACGTCAGCAGAGCCACAGACTCGTAGCATCCATGCCAAATCACACTGAGGCAGTAATTATTGCAAAAGAGACCTAAACCAAGAACTGAGTACATATGGATGATTATACTTGTCAGAGGTCTGACATTTCTCTATTTAAAATCCTTGTTCTATTGACCTTTTGTAGTATTTCAATTTTCTGATATTTTGATTTTGGGGTTTTCATAATCTGTAAATCCAAATTATTAATATTGTAACAGATAAAGACTGGAAATATCTTGCTTTGAATGTATTGAGTTTACGTATATCATATATTAGCTTCCGCTTTCAAGCTGAAATACTGAAATAAATGAACTTTTGCAGGAGTTTCACCTGAATTATTCAAGCTCTCTATAAAGTGCATTAAGATATTTTTAAATGCTATATTTATGCTTCTGTAACCTTTAGTTCTTAAGTTCTTAAGCCTCAAACTTACTTTTCTATTTGTCAAGATAAGAAAAAAGAACCACCTCCCAAACTTTCAGATGTAGACACCACACTAGGTGTCAATAAAGACAATTTGTGAATGACAACCTGAGTATTCCTAAAGTAATGCTAAGATAAAGATGTCCCAAAAACAACTGTATAAACATTACAATACATTTCTTCTTTACTTTTATAAAACTATGTAAAATTTTGTCTCAGTCAATTTTCTATCACACCTTTGTAAAACAGAATTAAGGAGGAATGGACATCAGGTGCACAGTAGAGGGTGACAATTTTTCGGGATTACCACGGGTCACGTGATTCCTGCGGGATTCCCGCGGGACGGGAGTCAATTTCACTGTTGGTAACGTGACGGATGGGACAGGAAATAATTCACGGGATCGGACGGGAAACCGGAAATTATAATTAAAAAATTTTTGTTTTTACATTTATCTTGTCAGATATCAGGGAATTAGCTTTAAAAAATGACGCTGCGATGCGGTGCCCATGTGTGTGGTTAAACTAGTAAGCATATGATATCAGACTGAAAATGCGTGTATCTTAATAGTTTGGTAGTCAGACGAATCGAGTCCATCCATGACGTGGTAAGGTGGCCAAACAATGCAGGATATGGTTAAAGATGGCAGATAAAGCTAAATAGATGATCTTTGATACTGTGCTAAGCTATTGTTTAAAGGGGGGCGGGGGGGGCTGTGCGCCATTAGAGGTAAATTACTATTCCATGGGATTCGGGTTGGGACGGAAGTCTATCTCTCTGGATTTTTTCGGGATAAGATTTTCTTTGTGGGGCTGTCACGTGATCGGGACGTGACGGGAGTATTTTTTTGGGATTGGGACGGGAGCGACAATTGATTCCCGTGTCACCCTCTAGTGCACAGTGGTGCATCTTTTCAATTACTGCACATTAGCTTAGATGTCATTTTGAGGTGTTCTCAGTTGGGACAGGTTATTGGACTGCTGCCTTGGATAGTTTTATCACAAGCACTATCTCTTCTGAACACAAGTTGAAACACAATCTCTTATTGCTGCCATGTCTGCTATCAACCACACAAAGCTGGTGAAGAATGTTTGATAGGAAATAAGAGGGCAAATTTTTTACTTGTTCATGTGATGCTGCTGATAAGCATTCATCCTAAGAAGTTACAGATTTTTGGGGGAGTAGGGGAAAAAAAACACTTCGGTTTAGAAAAACCACTTAGGAAATGTAATGTATATATTTACAAAAAACTCTATTTGCATCTGTTTGGAAGTTGAAAGGAACAGAAAATGTTCACGAAATAGGTCTTACAACTTGGAGGTTGCTCCTCTGCAAGTGATTTGAGACATCATAGATTGTCAGTTGGGTTAGGCATCCTTTTTTTTGGTCCAGGAGGATAGCATACACATGCAAACCCCACAGAAAGTAGCTTGAACAAATGAGATATTAGGCTGCAACCAATTAACTAATGTGCCATTACGCTGCCTGAGGTGAAAAAAAGAGCAAGCTTATTGTGTGATTTTAAAAAAAATAGGTTACTTTCTTCTTGCTGTTGTATATTAGCTGACAATGGCAGTAGGAAAAGTGCTGCGCTGACAATAAAAGTGTAAAAATAAAACATAAGAGATTGCACAGACGCACTCATATTTCCCCTCTGCCCAGAAAAGATCTGTCTTTGCCCAGGACCAAAACCGTCTGTTGCTCGAGTGCAGACCAGAGTTTGCACACATCTGCAAGACACAAGGAACTATAAGAGAATTACAATAAGTTCAATGAAGGCATATACTGTTCTTTATGTGAAAATCCAATAGTCTTACACAGTTCTTATGCCTCATCAGTTTCCTTCTGGGTGTGCATGAAAGCCAAGCTTACCCTTTGGAACTGTTGCCCAAAAGTTCAAGATTTTTTTCCCTTTTTTTTCTTTCGACCATAACATATTTCACTTGAGTTCAAGTAAATTATTGAATTCAGTGTTGAATGCAAAAATTTTTACATTATAAGTGGAAAAATGGTGATTTAAATATGGATATGTAGATTGTGTAACACTGTCATGCAATTTTGTTTGTTTTATTGTTTGTTTGTTTTTTTGCAGTAAACACATTGAAACACTTCAAACTGTGGTAAAAGTGTGTTTTAAGCTATATATATATCAGTAAGGATACATTTCATATGCTTGTTATTGCCACTAGTTCCTTTGGTAGATCCATGCTTTGTATTAAACTGTCATGTTATTGTTTTTTTTATTTTTATACATATTGTAAATATCTGAAGTCTTGCTCTGTTTCTTCTATGTAGCTTATTTCCTAACAGATACATTTTTTAAGTGTTAATATTACTTGTAGTAAATTGTTGCAGTTGTATTGTATGATTTAATAAATTAATAATGTTAAAGTTAGCTTTACCCAATAATATTCAGTCATGATCTTATGATGCTAACACAAACTCCACTAGAGCTCTGTTTCCTAGTAGGAGAGGCTCTTCAGCTCTTATCAACATGTTAATAAACCAATCATGCTCTCATTTAAAACTAATCAAACAATCAAACTATCTGATCCTTTCTCCCATTTCATGCTGGGATCCTTTTCCGGCAAAGGGATGACTGATAGACCAAGAGGATGTTTTTTGTCTGTTTACCATGATAACTTTAATTACTGGTTCACAGTAATTTATAAAAAAATATATATATTTAAAACAGAAAACCAGTACTTCATACTTAAACAAAAAAATCCTAACCCTCTCAAGTTGATAAAGCTATGATGCGGTTAATGGCAGAAGTTAGATTTTCAAACAACAAAACAATTAATTTTGTCATATTAGCAGAATACTGTAGGTTCTCCATGCAGACTAAATCATGTTTCAAACTTTTGCATATGAAAATGTGGAGGCTTTCTGAAGGAGTACATCAAGTGGGCATTTATACAGTAATACATACATTACAGTTTTAAAAACAAATCTTAAGAACATTTTAATGACATTTAAACACTAAAATGTACTATGTCTTGTTTGAAAATATAATTTATTTTACATAAAAAGAGTTTATAGAAACGCATTATCTGCAAGGAAATCAACTTGATTTTGCCCTTATAATGATTTGATTGAATAATGAAATGATAATACAACACATAACAAAGAACTGGACTAGTTTTTCTAAACAAGAACTTGACAACTCAAAATATGTTTTTTCACACAGGATCAGAATTTAACAATCTGAAAGATAGGTACCAGTACATGTTGCACTTATTTCAAAGTGTAAAAATTGTATTGTACACATTGATTAAACATGCAATTAAATATTCAACTGCTAATTTATTGTAATAATAATGTTCATGGCCTACAGCTCAAGAAAACCTGAAATTCATTGTTTTAGTAAATTTGAATATTGTGAAAAGGTGACATTTTGGAAACTCATGGTGTGGCACCCTAATCAGCAAATTAACACAAAACACCGGCAAATATTCCCTTAAGCCTCTAAATTATATCTAATTCTGGGTCAATAGGCTATGCAATCATGGAGAGGATTGCTGACATTACAGGTCTCCAGTAGATATTGATGTCACCAACACCCTCCACAAGTAGGGAAAGCCAAAAAATGTGCCAAGTATTCATATTATCTAAAATAATGACCAAGAGCTGTTTGCTATGGGATTATAATAAAAACTGTGAATGAATTCAAAGGAGATATTTTGTTTTTCACCTCAAGGCATACACCCAAAAGCTATATTTAACTTTAGATGGCCTTTGGACGATCTAACTATAGATTTACTTTTCCAAATCTCAAATATGCATGTGCCGTTTGTTTATGTGTGGCGTGTTTGTAATCACATCTTTCAGCGCACAGTTCTTTAAACGGATTACAAAGATGTGCGTGGCCTCACTGACAGTTGCTTGGTGCTGGAGTTCAGAATATTATGGCTACTATTATCAGATTTCTAAGCCTGTAACACATCTTCCCACACAAACAGAACATAGTAGACGACATTTCTTACCCTCCTTTGCAGCACGACACAGCCCATTAGGAGGAATATGGGCAACTGCTAATGGGCTGCCACTCAGTATAAAAGAACTAAGCCATATGTTGAGGAAAATGCTACATGTACAAAGCACATCAAGAAAACACAAGCAAAACACATATTAAAAGGCATAGGCCAAAAATAAATGTTGTCTTGTGCAAAAGAAATGCCACCAAAACGCAACTAAGTAGCATGAAAGGACATGAGATTCATGTTAATGTCCATAAGAGAACACTGAAGCACAACGAATGGTTAAAAAAAGAAACAGACATTCGCTAATGCAACATCACAGAACAGAACGACCTAATGGGAATACGTGAAAATACACATTTGACGCAAGTGGCTGGATAATAACACATCACAGTATGAATAACATTCAGAGAGTGATATTGGAAAGGAGCAATAACGCAATTAGATCAAGCATAAAAAAGAAACATGGTGAAACACAAAAAGTTGTGCATAACTCCAAAACTCTCAAAAAAATACATATGATTTATTGATACTTTCCACCATAAAGAATAAAATGTACACAACATGAGAAATAATCAGAAAAGCAAACAAGTGATAGCAAATTCTGGAGTCTTAATGTAAAACAAGGAGCAGCACTTTCTACATGATCTTCCGTCATAGAACATTAACATGGCAACATGGCATTGCACATAGACATCAAAGCTGCTTATTGCTAACTCGATGTCAAAAGTTATGCAAAGCAGTTGTAACATGAATCATTGTGGCTATAGTAAATTTAACCCCCGTGTTTGGTTCAGAGAACATCATTTCCATGCTGAAAGAGGCTGAGACAGCTAGATATCAGATCAGCAAAACATCCTTGTCAAGTCTGTTAGAAAAACAAAACTCATGATCAGATTGTGCAACAGTCAAAAAGCTTGTTTGTGTGATCCTACACACAACTAAATATTGCTTGGAGACAGTGTAATATGACTTGAAAGATATAATTGGTATGTGAACTGAAGGGGTTACAAAAGATCAAAGGCATGTATTCAGAACTTTTGTTCTTCCTGCGTGTCACCAACTGCTACAGTTAAGTTAAAGCCATTGTACTAAAATGAGAAACAACTTAAAAAAGTGAGAAGATGAAATCCAGAGACAAGAAAATGAGCTTAAAAATGTTTGTTTTTTACAAAGTTTTTCTTTTTTTACCCATAATCTAATTATTCGAGATTACAAACCACAACTGTTACATGATTGTTGGTTACCACTGGCTTAAACATCATGGCAAAGTAAATATTAAAGTTCCTGTCTTACAGCAGTACTCTGTTTTTGTAAGCATATAAAAAAGAAAGAATAGATGAGAAAAAAGAGGAGATGAAAAAGGGCTAGTCATTTCCATGCACAATATGTAAATTCTCACGATTTCATGCTGTATGCTTCTGTTCCTATTCCAGCAATAAGCCGCTCTTGTCCCCTGAAGTCAAGCTGTTTATAATTAGTTCTTAACATGATTCATATTCCATCTAAATTAATCAATCTTGAAAACATTGTTTAACAAGTTTAACCTAGCAGGATTTTCAACCATGACAACAGAAATTAAGGCATGATGTTTTGATAGAATCCTGAGATGGAATCTGTAAAAAAAAAAAAAAAAGTCCTTGTTACATTAGCATAATTTAATAACTCTGTTTTAATAATTAATTCTCATGAAAAATATAACTTGTACTGACTGATGATTCCACTCATCTGCTATCTGAAACAATGCATAATTTCATGAATCATTAATAAACTGTATTGCCGCTGCTTTTGTGCTTCACTCAGTTTGGCTTTTAAAGATAATTTATCCATCCATCCATTTTCCTTCGCTTATCCCGGTCGGGTGGTTGGGGCAATAGCTTAAGCAGAGAGACCCAGACTTTCCCAGCCACTTGGACCAGCTCCTTTAGAGGAATCCCAAGGCGTTCACAGGCCAGCCGAGAGATATACACCCTCGGTGTGTTTTGGGTTTTCCTCTGGGTCTCCTCGTGGTGGGATGTGCCTGGAACACCTCACCAGGGAAGCATCCTGACCAGCTGTCCGAGCCACCTCAACGGGCTCCTCTCGATGTGGAGGAGCAGCGGCTATACTCCGAACCCCACCCAGATGACAGATCTTCTCACTCTATTTCTAAGGGAGAGCCCAGACGCTCTGCAGACAAATGTGGCAAGCCGAATGAGCATTTATTCTGATATCTTGATATCAGGCATAATTGTCATGAACATGCAACCCATTTCTGTCCACTAGTTAACTAGTGAGACATGTTTTTGTGAACTAGTTAACTAGTGAGGGTCAAAATATGCACACTAGTTAACTAGTTAGAGCTGGGAATGTCCACTAGTTAACTAGTAAAGGCCAAAATGCATACCAGTAAGCTAGTTGAAGGTTTTTGTGTCTCACTAGTTAAGTAGAGACAGCCAAGAATATTCACAAGTTTACTAGTGAAGGCATAACTCCTCACTAGTTAACTAGTTGGAGTAGGTCAATGACAGTAGTTAACTAGTGAAACATAAATGGCTTACTAGCTAGCTAGGTGGTGACAGCAGGCTCACTAGCTAACTAGTTGATGCTTCCATTGCACAACTAGTTAACTAGTGAGGTCATAAATTATACTAGTAAACTAGTTCAAGCCTAAAGTCTAGTTAACTAGTGGAAAAATTGAAGTCTCACTAGTTTGCGTGTGTGGCAGTGAAGCAGCTCACTAGTTAACTAGTGCGCACAAGACAGTGCTGTTTTTGGAGCTATCTAGTTAACTTGTAATGCAAAAATGTGTCTTACTAGTTAACTAGTGAAAAATTGGCCCTCACTAGTTACCTAGTTTGCATGTTTGGCCTTACTAGTTAACTTGTAATGGAACAGGACAGACTCACTAGTTAACTAGTGAGCATATCTGCATTATAGTGTCTTTCAGTAGCTTATAGAGGACAAATTGAGCCTTACATGTTAGCTAGTGAAGACAAAACAATGTCCATAATGAACTAGCTGGAGAAAATTGTCCATCACACTAGTAAACTAGTGGAATTTGAATAAATACACAAACGGCTGGCATTTTGTGCCACTGCTTAACTAGTGGGACTGCAACACTGGCCACTAGTTTACTAGTGAGCAATGTCGCACTTGCATGCAAATGAAGAAGGCGGAACAAGGATGTTGA
The DNA here is from genome assembly GCA_028564705.1 of Apricaphanius iberus. Taxonomy (NCBI): domain Eukaryota; kingdom Metazoa; phylum Chordata; class Actinopteri; order Cyprinodontiformes; family Aphaniidae; genus Apricaphanius; species Apricaphanius iberus. The sequence goes on along the minus strand of JAPXFQ010000445.1, from coordinate 346,999 downwards.
GTGGTCCATTTAGGACTCAAAAACCTACAAAGCATGGCTGACTTCGTCCAGGCTGTTCTTAGAGCAAATTTAATAAAACTAAGATCGTTTGAGCATAAAAATATGTTTTGATAACATTTCTAGTGACAAAGTTGTGGTGCATTGCTGTAATCTTCGTTTAGTTAATGTGTACAGTCTTTAGTTTTTTAATTTTTAGTTATTAGTCTGAAAAAGCCTGCAGTCTGACCTTTCTGTTGACATAGAAGTACTGATCTTAATCAGTTACTGAACACTTCAGTGTAACACATGTGGCGCAGTGGTAAAGATCCACGCTTAACATCTGGGGAATGGGGTATCAAATCCTGTTTGGGGAGTGCATCTTAATTAAAAAGACTTTGTTGATCCATGAGTTAACTTGCATATGTTGTTTTCGGTCCCTGCAAAAGAGAACGCAATAAATGTGTCTTATAATTATTAGAGTTGAGCCGGATAATGCACTTTTGCCGAGTACGACTATCATACGAGTAATACCAGCCAGTATTTGTGCTCTGATTGAATAAACATTCTAGCTGACTGTGTGTGCTCTCCAGCAGCCACCAAACTCCCGAATTTCTCCTGATATCTGATGGCATTGCCTTTCATAAACACTCTTTTTCTTATGAGAGGGATGGGGAATAAAACATGTCACACTTGCATTTTGCCAAGAAAGGTGCTATTGGGTAAAATGTCCTCATTCCAGTCATAAATAATCATCACCAGGTCGCGAAATTAGCCTTTTTAATCCAAAATAGGTGACCTTCGTGATTCGTGTACGTGACGTATGGTGCAGCAGCCAGCCGCAAGTTTTCAGAACAGTTTTTATGTGATTGACAGAAGCTGTAGTTTCAATCAATATTTACATCCTCCCATTAGTTAATGATTTAAAAATGTTTCCACCGACCTCACATCTAGTTTCCTTTTATTTCGGCTGCATGATGGCAGTGGATATTTTTTACACAGCTCTTTTGGCCCAAGAGCGCATCTATCGCGCTTATCTGGCAGAAAACGAAGTCAGAGCTTAAAATCAACAGACTTAATGCTGCCCTGCGACCAAAGTGAGAAAAATAAAAAAAATCTCACCCTCTTCTGACACAGAGACTCCTATGAGTTTTATGAATGAATAATAAGGAATTATTTCTAAACGTTAAGTGCTGCTGAGCAGGAGCGTATCCAGGAGGTTAATAAAGAGGGCCTAAAAGGGCCCAGGGTGGGTCTGTTACTTTAAAATCAAGTTTTATTTATTTCATAATTTAAATAAAGGTAGTTATGGTATACAATTGTTTTTACAAATCAATTTACTACACACACATACCTGGTGTCGATATAACAAATAAAATAAAAAAAGCACAACAAATTCACACAGATTATAAAAAAAATAAGTGAAAAAATCAAAGTTATGTTGCAATAAAAATGTGTTTATTACATTTTACTTCATAATTGCAACCGCATCAAGTTGCATGTATAGTGCATGTATCCAAAACCATTGATCTGAAGATTAATGCTGATGTTATGTAAATAGTTTTTTTCTAATCAGGAATAAATATAGCAATTTCTGATAAACCCATATTAATTGCATGCTTAAAAACATATACCAGTTAATGGTACGCCCATTTCCATATAACCAGACCCACTTCCTGGTTAAACTCTGCCCACTCATGGATTAGGACACGCCCTGTCCGAGAACAGATACAGATACAAATAATTCCTATGGGTTAACAGATACAGATGCAGATAATGCTGTACTCGCTCATCCCTAATATTTATAGATAACAGTTTTGTAGCCACCTATGCAGCCTGGCAGAGTCCATGCACAACAAATGCAATACTTGAAGACAAACCAGTTGCAAAATGTGTTGCATGGCGGAAAAATGACCTAGAAATGGGCCATAAATCATAAAGTGTATACCCACCTTACGCCCTGGAATACAGGCACAGTCCTGCACTATCTGCATAGATGCATGGAGCAGAGGGGGCAGCACAAACACCTTGCATTAAAGATATATGGGTTAACCAGTTACTTGTTGATACAGTGCCCACTTTGAATGCAAGTCTTTATTTGATCTAACATGAATCTCGGAAAAGAATGCTACAACATTGACACATAAAGAAACTGTTTAAGATAGTGGAATATCAGATTGAATATTGAATATATGAAAATAACAATTGGAGCATAAGTGGATGTTAGACCTGCACTGTTAAAAAAATTACACATCTGGTTTTTATTTGGTGGGGAAAAAACTATAATTTATAAATGATGCCGGGGAAATGTCCCCGGCTTAAACAACACTTACGTTTATAGCCTACTTTCCTAATGGAACCCCAAAAATGGATGTAAGATAAAGTTCCATCTGATGTCACCAGGCTTCAAACCACAGTATTCCAAGTACTGATACGGCACCTTAACCACTCCATCAAAGCAGCATCATATTTTTAAAGACAACCAGGTAACACTATCAAGCAGACAGGAGCGAACGTTCTCAGCCCACACATTTCTCAAGAAATCGTGGAAATGCTCTCCGGTCCGATTCTTCTGTTTGGTTGGCACTTCGTTTTTTTCACGAACATCAGTATTTTGTATTAATCGGTGATGCGGGGCATGTGTCCATGGCAACCACCCGTCTGGCTGTAAAAAATGTGACCCTTGCACTGAAACCACTACTGTACATGTTTTTAGTGTTCCCAGGTCACAAATTCATCAGACTCAAGGAAGCATTCCAAACAATAGTAGGAATCAGTGTAATAATTGTAATAATATTGTAATGTAAAATTATAATAAAATATAACAATGATATATTTAAAGCAAAACTTAATTTATGTCATAAAGATTGGAGAAGGATATTAGGTGAATAGGAAATCTGCCTACAGTATTTATTTAATGGTAGGCATATATATATATATATATATATATATATATATATATATATATTTATATATAATATATATATATTATATAATATACTGCAGGCTCTGCTTTCTGTATCACTATTGCATAGCAGTGTATCACTTTAGCCATTAGAGGCACCCATCAGGATCTGATCGTGAGGCTATGAACAGTACATTTACATTTTACAATGGGTGGGATTCATGATACCCAATAGGAGTCTTCTAACCACCCTCTCATTAGAATTTGCATAATTACTGTTTCAGGCACTAGTTAACTAGTGAGCTGCTTCACTGCCACATATGCAAACTTCAATTGTTCCACTAGTTAACTAGTGGACAAAAATGCTCCACTTGTTTGTGTTTTTAGGTGTAACTAGTTTACTAGTGAACGGAATATGCATGCCACTAGTTAACTAGTAAGGCCCGCAACACCCTCACTAGTAAACTAGGGGGTATTTTTGCCTTTACATGTTAATAAGTGACCATTTTGGCATCTCACTAGTTAACTAGTGGGGCTGAAATGGCCTTCACTAGTTTACCAGTGGGTGTTTTGGGGCTTACTAGTGAACTAGTGACACTTTTTACACCTCACTAGTTAACTAGTCAAATGGAAATTGTCATCACCAGTTCACTAGTGGGCGTTTTGGGGCACACTAGTAAAATAGTGACACTTTTTGCACCTCAATAGTTAACTAGTGGACATTTGTATCTTCACTAGTTAACTAGTGAGCAGTTCTGCCTTTACTAGTTTACATGTAAGTGTCGTACTGAAGCCACTAGTTTACTAGCTAAAGTTCCTTTGGCCAGCATGTTAACTTGTGTGGCACATCCAAATGTCTTGGGTGGGATTTTGTGAAATTATGCACTGTGATTGGTTGTCATATATTACTTGGACATAGGGAGCCAATAGAAAGCCTCAATTTCAGGAATTATCCACCTCCTAATTAGAATTCTGAGCTATTAGCTGACTAGTGTGAATTTAGGCTTGAACTAGTTTACTAGTATAATTTATGACCTCACTAGTTAAGTAGTTTGGACAAAGGATGCATCAACTAGTTAACCGGTGAGCCTGCTGCCATCACCTAGCTAGTAAGCCATTTATGTTTCACTAGTTAACTTGTGACATTGACCTACTCCAACTAATTAACTAGTGAGGAGTTATGCCTTCACTAGTAAACTTGTGCACATTTTTTACTGCCACTAGTTAACTAGTGAGACAATAAAACCTTCAACTAGCTGACTGGTATGTATTTTGGCCTTTACTATTTAACTACTGGATATTCCCAGCTCTCACTAGTTAACTAGTGAAACCAAAATTTGTTCATTAGTTAACTAGTGGGCATTTTTGCCTTCACTTGTTAACTAGTGTGCACAAACATGGCTCACTAGTTAACTAGTTGACAAAAATGGCATGTATGTTGGCCTGATATCAACATATCAGAATAAATGCTCATGCAGCTGGCCAAATTATGTAGAAGTTAACAAGTGGGAATTTCACATTCAGTAGTCAGCTAGTATACTTTTTTTTACCTTACTAGTTGACTAGTAAAATATAAACATCTTTTAAATAATTAACTAGTGAACATGCTGAGCAATACTAGTTAACTAGTAAGACACGAAACATGAGAACTAGTTAACTAGAGATAATTTGGGTCTGACTAGTTAACTAGTGGACATTTTGGCTGTCACTAGTTAACTAGTTCACACAAACATGGCTCACTAGTTAACTAGTGGACAGAAAAGACTTGCATGTTCATGACAATTGTGGTTGATATCGAGATACAGTATCAGAATAAATGCTCAATCGGCTTGCCATTGTCAAAACTTATTTTTAGCCACTTGTATCTGCAAGATAATCCATGTTCTTAAAATTTACTGAACAAGTGTAGATGTCATACATTATAAGGAAAATGATACAAAAAATCTTAAATCCCATGATGTCAAAAGTTATGTTGCACATATGTGTTTCTGCCTTGTGTTTCCGCTCCGGGCTGTGTTGTACCACTGAGCCCCCTGGTCAATTCTACATGACAACATGCTTCTAAGAAAGAAAATGGGAGTTTAAATCCAAAATAACCCACTTTCTATTAGATTGAAACATGGTTTAGAGAAATTTTTGTTGGTTTAGTGAAGTTAAATACGCATTGCAAATTTCTTTTTCTGTTTTTTCATTAAGGTTTTATTAGAAAAGGATCAGAATGCTAAAACGCTGAACCAAATTCATATTTGTATCTTAGCCCTCTTATTTTATCAATATAAACACACACAGAAAAGCAAATCAAAACAACATAAATTGGGACAAGTTCAACATTTCATAATCTTTGGTGAAAGCATGGCTTGAGGCAAATTATTTGAATGCTTCTAGAGGGCTCTATGGAGGAATTGGGTCACGCCCACATAAAAATTCATATACATATCTATTAGGGGTTGGGCTACAGCTCACAGCTTGTGTGTAGAAGTTATTACACTTTCACCTTTTATGGTGAGAAACCATATTTTGAGGCTTAGCCATATCCACCTGCTTTGAAGCAGCAAAAATAGCAGTCTTTAAATGCTGTCTTTAGTTCCTGTCTTATTTTGTGAGTCAGATACCTTTGTGCATTTCTGATTGGTTCAGGTTTGTTCATTTTTGTTTTGCACTTTTTTGTTTTGGTGACCTTTGCTTTTACTTCCCACATTGTCTTTTCCCAGTTGTTTCACTCTTTTGATCCGTCCGTCCATCCGTCCATCCATCCATCCTCTATACCGCTTGCAAATGAAGAACATGCAAACTCCATGCAGAAATATCCCAGGCTGGGATTCAAACCCAGGACCTTCTTGCTGCAAGGCAACAGTGCTACGAACTGTGCATTCTGTTGATTATTGTTTAATTATATGTGTTCCACTTTAGAACACTTTACGTGTATCGGGCCTCTAATAAGAAAACGATGACCCAGCATTCCACCAGCAATTCAAATGCATCATGTATGCACAAATCTGGAGCCGTGAAATGAGTATCAAAAGCCCTTGTGCACTTGTCACCCTTATCTGTGTGTAAACTCGGTTTTGTCTGTGTGTATCAGACGATTGGTACATACATATTTAATTATATAATTGCATAGGAGCCATTTTGAATCTGTAGTTAAATTTAAGTTAGAGTAATTTGAAATTGTGAGTGTGTAAATGTATTTTGTACTTATTTCTTTATATTTGTGTGTACATTTGTAAGTACAAAATATATTTTACAGTTTAGAAATCATTTCTTACGCATACAAGCATCTGAAGCTACACACAAACAGGCTGACGCAAGTTGCAAATCAGTATTATGCACACACCAATGTTTTGAGACTATTTTCTCTCCATTTTACGGTGGCTTTCTCCAGGTACTCTGACTTCCTCCTACCATCTCACAATCCATTAATCAATATCCATAACAGCTAATTAATTAGTTTTGAACTGAGAATGATCATGGTTGCAGTGTGTATTTGGTTGGCCCTGTGATAAATTAGTGACATGTTTAGCTCTTACTTGTTGACAGCTGAAACTAGCTCAAGCAACTTTGTAACCCTGATCAGAATAAGGCCAGTGTAAGAAATGCTGTGTGTGAAAGTTCACTTTTTAGTCTGTCACAACACATATCAGATTCAGTCACCGCAGTGATTATATTTCATCCAGTTTTGGATTATCTTCTGTCTCTTTCAACAAAAAAAGAAAAAAACTGTATCAGTTCCTCAGAAATCTCTTCAGTCACAATACTTAAAATGATCTCATCTAATGAGTTACTAGCACTAATGAGTTACTAGTAAAGGATTTATTTTAATATTTTCTGGTTAATTAAAGGGTCATTTATTTTATTACATTATGTTTTGTCACATGCAGCATGCCGAGTTGAATGAAAAACAAGGCTTTGCTTAAACTGAAGCCTGCAGGCTTGGTGTGAGCATTCCAGAAGGATCCTCTGTAGTATATTGTTCTAAGACCCAAGCAGATGCCTGGGGGATTAGTTAAAAGCATTTTTAGATCATATTTATGCTGTAGCAGATAAGTAGTGTCCTCCTTGAACTTTTGGGTCTGTTTCTTTATCACAATCTGGTTGGAGAAAAAGACCTCTCATTATGTTAATATATCATGAATGCATAATTTGTGAAGGACCAATGAAACTGTGAATTTCATGAATACTGTATGGCAATGTTGATGATTAGTTGACTGGGAGACAAAGTTAATACCCAGATATTGTAAACATGTTGGAAGCTATAAAGAAATGGTGTTCAAAGAAGGAAACTGTCAGACTGAGCAGAGCTGACCCTGTGTGAGCAATCACTCTGTAAAATAAATATTTGACCTGTTTCAATGAACTTAAAGAACTGGATTCCTCTCCTGTCATCTCTGATTTGAACATGCATGGAACTGTAGAGTTCAGAGTTTTAAGCAGGCAATTTAGTTCCTACACTAGCTAGTAATGCATTAGTTACTATATTATACTATAGCATATGGACTGTCTCTTCACTGATAATTGCCAAAAAATTAAGTTGATGATTAATAAGTTCAAAGCAGTTACACATGATTAATTCATTATTAGCCACACTATAGTCAAAAACTATTCCCTTATACAACCATTTATTTTTTGCCTATATAGGTGTGTATGTTGCAAAAAGAATCCCCTGACAAAGATTACTATAGTTTGGAAGCACTGTGTTTATATTTGGTGAAGCAATCTCGGTGTAACCTCCAACTTGCCCTCCAACCACCTCCACACACATGCACACCACCTTCGTCCCATTCTTTTGCAATAGCCCACACAAGAACACAGTCCTCATTCACTATGCCCTCAGCTCCTTGTCCTTTAATTGCTAATTAGTTCCAGTAGATTTAAGTGTCACTGACTCTAAAATACACAGCATGTAGGTTAGGGCCTGTGTTTTTCCAATTTCTATTTGGCGTATATCTTTCTTTGCAGTTGGCTTTTGTGTGATTGTTTGTTTGCATGGCAAAAAAGGAAACACACATGTTTTTCCTTGAAGCAGACAGACGCTGAATGCAATCACAGTCCTAAAACATTTATATGTCATTACTCTGAGACAGAAGGAGCCAGGGATGAAAAAAGACACAATAAGGAGAGGATTGTGGCTATAGTGAAACAGAACAGGTTAGAAAATGAGGGCAGAATTTTAAGAAACACATGAAACTAGAAAAGCTGTTTTTCAAGGTTTGGGAAGATGACCTGAAGAAAGACCTCTTTCACAAAAGTGACCTGAACCTAAAGGTAGCTGAATACATAATGGTGGAAAGGAAATATGGACAACATAAGAAAACAAACATTAACATAAATAACAGTCAGAGTAGACAAAGATGACAATTAACTATGGATGTAAACACCGGCTTTTCTACAAAAATCACAAATGTACTATGTCTATGATTAGTTTCTCTGTCATACGAACATTGATATATGATTTGAGTCAGCACAAAGCACATATTCACATCTGTAAAGCTAAACTATTAAAGCTTTTGAGACTGCCTCCACCACTGCTGTAACATTGGGTCCAATTATGTTTCTGTGACGTATTGCACTCCCTTTTGGAATTTATTTTTTTCTGTTCTTCTATGCATTGGTTATGAAACTGTAATCTAAATTTTCAAACAACATCTAAAGCTAATGTTCCTTTTTAAGAAAAAAGATATGGACTGGAAAGAAACTATCAAACACTGAATGTTATCATTTATGACTCCAATGTAAAATCAAGCCAAACAACTCTACTCGCTACATTGAGTTATTCGGATGCTGTGTATAATTTTTCACACAAATAATAAATCTAATTTATCCATCACTATACATGGGACATTCCTTATAAGAGCCTAAAATTGATCAAATATCACTTACTACTTGTGGCGTCTGCATTTCGGGCCAGTTGGGCATCAGATATTACTGTGGCGCTTTATGCTTGCCAAAAATAATCCAAGAGACAGGATTGCTCTTTAAAAAGGAAAAATGTATAAAGACTGATTCTGTTGTCAAGAAGGTTTTGTTATAAACATTTGTGTATATATCTAAGTATTTGGCAGAATACTGACAAGCTCAGTTGACTAAATCCTCTTTTGGCACCAGAGACAAGGGCCAGCCCATTAACATTTGTTAAAATAATGAACATCTGAAATCACAATGCACATGCCCATCACGCTTTCAGGAGACAGCCGTAGGGTACAAATAATATAACCCCAAGCTGACACTATCAAATTAAAATATTAGAATAGCTCAGGTTGCATTTTTGTTCTATGGGATAGCAGTGTGCAGCAACCTGGTGTTGGTTAACCATTGTTACCTAAAGAGACTAAAAAGAATGAAGGAGATTATTTTTTGATGAAAATGGAATTTAACACTTTTCTGCAGCAGCAAACATTAGAGATTAAATGTTTTGTAGCTTCACAGAACCATGCCGTTTTCACAAGTATTTGATGGTTAATCCAGACAACATTACAACCCTATTTTAACAGGACCTAAGCCACAATTTAAAGTAAAATTCTGGAGTGTATGCTCAATGTCAGTACATACCGAAAATTTACTGATATACCAATTTATATATATTTTTATTTAGTAATTTTGCCAGTAAATTCAGTATATAAAAAAGATGAAAAAATGTGTTTCAGTTTAGAGGTGCTCCTGTTCCTTTAAGAAATGAGTGATGCATTGAGTCATGCGACTATGTAGAGTCATCTGACTTCATCTCTCCAGATTGAGAATTCTCAGTAGTACCAACGTTGCAGCTGATACACATTATATTTTTCAATGTAGAAGCTCCTACAGATTCAAGACACACTTTGTAACGTTTACAGCATAAAAACACTGGTTTAAAATATTATGGTGACACAAAAACTATTTTTGATTTTCATTTTCGAAGCTGTCTCTACATTGGGGGGTCCTCCTGCTGAAAACCTTACTATAGACCTTTTCAACTGTTGACCGCTTCCCCAGATGTACTGACTGAGTTCTGCTTTATGGCAGCATGCAGTATGCTCTATTTAACAATATTTAAAAAAACACGGTTTTAAGACTTGAGCCATGGCAGATCGACAAAAGAAACCAAGGAAGACAATATCAGAAGAAAATGACTGAAAACAGGCGGAGAAATACTGAAAACACAATTGCAATAGAATGAATCCATAACAACGTTCCTCCTTATGGATCATCTCCAATAAAGCAGCCAAAATTTTCAAAAATGAAGGCAAACACAGAAGAGTTTTACATGAGTGAAGATATTTGTGGAGCATGATAAAAGCATACCCTTAAACAAAGGTAAGATCATACGCAATCTTCAGTTATAATAAGAAAAATCGGCAAATTGAAATAAAAGTTACAGAATATTGAATATTATATGTTTTCTTGCTATCATATTGATAAATAGTATGGAACTGAATGAAGCAAAATAGATACATACATAAATAAATACATATTCCAATTAAGGTAAAAACTGAAACAGAAGCTTCTTATTTGGATAACATCTCCAATTCCAGAGTAGTCAGTCAGTGCCTCACCAGTCATAAACCTCACTGCATGTCACTGAGCTTTAACCGCTGGAGAAGACTTGTTAACCTCTGATTCACACCTGGTGAACGGATGTGCCCATGTAAGCCACGGAGCCGGATGCTGAGCTTAGCCAACTTCTCAGCCCCAAAGAAGATGCTATCAGAACAAGTGATGATAAGAAACTGGGCTGCAAGAGCTGCTAAAGCTGCCGGAGCTTATCCAGATCTGACAGCGGTCCGTTTGCTTTAGCTTAGCATAAACCATTGTCAGTGAATGGAAACAAGCAAATTTACAGCTACCAGATCAGGAGAATGACTGAACTGGTTGCAAATTGCTTTTATTCTCACTTATCTAACTCTGGGGAATATGCGAATAGGCAGATTTTTACTTGGGTGTTGAATACACAGGTTTTCAAATCTTTTATGTGACACAACAACATTTCTGATGTTCATTTTCGGAGCTGTCACTATATGGGAGAGTCCTCCTGATGATTACCGTACTATAAAAATTTTCACCCGCTACTGCTTCCCTGGATGTACTGAGTTGCACTTTACGGCAGCACTCTACATGCTACCTAATGATATAAACAAACCCTCGGTTTTTAGACTTGAACAGGAACTGGGCTGCACTCTATGAAATAAAATGTTGGATTTAAATGATAAAATTAAGGCAATCTTTTCCACAAAACTCTGTCAATTAAGAGTAAAACACTATGGTTTTGAATTTGATTAAATCAAATAGAACATTATTAATTACACCCCTAAAATGAACAATTGTAGGTATATTGAAAATAAAACTATGAATTGAATAAAATAAACCATATTTCATTTCTTAGAGTGTGCAAGAGCTGAAAGCAGCTGGAGCTTCACTGCTTTAGAAGGCTCGTTATGATGATTCAGACCGGGGCGCATCGGTTCTGTGCCCGTTGTGAATCGGGGGTAAGGAAAGCTGCAGCATGCTGAGCTGTGAAGCTGTATGCTGAAGCTCATGACCAGGCTGTTCCCCTGGTACGTCATGCCTGATAACAGCACACATCCCGTGGTTACTGCTGCCTGCCTTCATAGAGCAAAAGTCTGGGAGAAAATGCAGGTGAGAGAAAACTTCCTTCTCTTCACGCTGTAAAAGATCTTTTTGTCAAACGGTTACTCAGTTTAGGTCAAAGTACGATTAGCTTCTAAAACCTATTATTAAAATTTTTCAGTTTTGTGTGGTCAGCCGCTGTGAGTGAGCCGTTAGAGATATAGCAGGATGTATGGATGCTGAACTTGCCATGTTGTTGGATTGGTAAGAAATAAATGCTTGCTCCGGGGTTATTTAGGCATTATGATGTGTTACAGTGCTGGGGAAACTGTTTGATGATTTATCAGCTGACACACCGTTAGCTTGATGTTTTGTTATTTGGCTGGCTAGTTTGTTAAACTGTCATATGCGCTCCAAAAAGTGCTCATCATAGAGATGGTTGACAAAGATGTTTTGTCAAAAGGAGGTTATTGGGACTTGGAAATAGTGCAAATAATGCCACTGTGTAAATCTACAGTCAATCTTTTTCTCCACCTTTCTGAATATCTAATGTTTTTGTTTCTAGCAACAGGATGTGCACAATGGACCTTCTGCTGTGGTATCCAACTTGATTTGGTCCTCTGCCTCAGCTGGGTGGAAAAGCAATTTTATTTGACTAATTGATACTAACTATGGGACATTTTACATAAAAGAAAGCACAAAACTGAGACCATGAGCATATTCACTTGTTCACAAATACCAGTGATAGACTGTATGATATATCAGTCCTGTGTAGTCTGCAGTTTTGCTCTGCTAGTATATTTTGCTTAAGGAAGAGTTGTATCCGAAAACCTCAGTACTTCATATGTGGGTGTGGGCAATGTTATCCACATTCATTTCTAAACCACATTCAGCAGGTCTAGAGAGCAGAGCAACAACATGGGTGTCTAAGTTTAAGTTCTATATGCCACAGTGCTTGTATGGATACTAAGGACTGAATAAAAGATTACAATTTAAAGGGACTTTAAGCTGTAGTAGATAAATTAATGCTCAAGGTATCTCTATTTGACATTTTGCTAGATTCCGAATAAATGCAACGAGATAACACCACAATTGAGATGTAAGTCCTAGAATATGACTTCAATAATTATCAGAATTGCTTGAAGAGTGACATACACAGATGATAACGAAATCCAAAATTCTTTACATCTCATATAGTTGAACAAGAGGTTTTTTTTATAAATTTGACTCATTTTTAAACATAACTGTTGAGATACAATCTGTATGTTGCTACTTTGTTGAATCTTTAGAGTTTGAAGGTGACATTGTTTGTATAATTGTATTGAAATGATGTTTCTTGTAATGTGCCTTAAGATGACATATGTGAATTGGTGCTATACAAATAAGCTGAATTCAATTGTGAGGAACATAAACACTCTAAAAGCATCCATTAAATTGAATAGCCACTGAAAGAAACAGTCCAAGGTTCCATGGAGTCTAAACCGAAGTGGATTTGAAGGCCATTCGACGACTATCACTCACTGCACTTGAGCTGATATGCCTTCTATCATTTGTCTGAACATTTGTGCATCATACATCATATACCTATTGTAACCAATATTATGGTGCAATTACTAGGTTTAAAAAATATCTCAGTATTTACATTAAGTACTCTCCGACCACTTTTGTATGCCTTAATTCATGAGTCAGTTTATGTTGGTATCCTTTGGACAAAATACAAATTTATAATGTTTAAAGGGGATAGAAATTATTTACGAGAAAGTTTTTTTTTTTTTTTTTTCCAAAGTATAACAAACTCTTTGCTTTATTGCAGAGGGGCTACATCCATCCAGGTCCAGAGTCCAGATCTTAATAAAAATATGTAAGTTTTTAATGCTGACTATTGTGAGAGCTCTGAAACTCAAGGCCCCTCCTATTGATACAGAGGCCCAAAGCAGCTGCTTAGTTCACTTATACATTAGGTCGACTTTGGTCACGTGTATGATTTTCTGTTTCACTGTGGTTGCCTTGTGTCTCCCTATTGCATATTTGTAAATGTTGCTTTTTCCTTGCTTGGACAGATGCAGCTCCCATACAAAACACTTTTGATAAGAGATTTTCATGAACAGCCCTCTCCAACATGTATTTGTTCATTTAATAAAAAAAGGCCACTTCACCTTTTTCTGATGAAAAATAAAGTGATGTGTTTTGTTGACTAAACCGGTTTTCCTCATAGTTGAAGGGGACCTGTTGGACTGTACTGAAATTATATTTCATGTTCTGTGTCAAGCGTTTAGTAAGAAATCAGAATGCTTTTACTGATACAGAAATGCAAAGACATATTTATGTATTCGGCACACAGTAAGGATGATAAACTAAAAATGGAAATAGACATAGGCTAATAATCATAATTATTCTCTGAAGCCTTTTTTTTACTAATGAGGACCGTGTTTCATGGCCTTAATCACAGAATATTTTTAGTAATCTATGGAGAACTCATTGTGATAAGATGATTGCTGGCACCAATGTGGATAATCAACCACCAGCCTACACACAAGCTTTGATCAGCGAGATACAACATCATTGCCTCTGCTGGTTGCTGCATGATTCTAATTTTCATTAAACTGATCAGCTCTTATTTTATGACAATCAAGCCATAGGTTTAGGTTTCTTTCCAATTCAGCCAAGCTTATGTAACTAAACACTGTGTGTTCATATAACTCATTATGTTTCCCTTGAAGTTTTTTAAGTACTTTAACCATCTGTATGTACCCAAACAGTATTCAGTTAGAGGCAATACATCTTATTTAAAATTACACATTTGTGTTTGTCAATGACCCATACATTCAGTCTTAACAGGAACTGACTGACACTAAATACAAACACAAAGAGAGTCTGACAAATATGTATTTCTTATAAACCTCGTTGTAAACATATAATTGAATTGAGGTACACATGCTGAAATTGGAAAGTGTTGAAACATATTGTGGATTGAAGCCAAACTCATAGTGCAGCAATCAAAACTCTTCTCAGAAAAACAGTCTTTTGCATTATAGTCAAATGGCAACTGCAGGCGCTTACTTCATATACTGTCTGATTGCAAACTCACCAGGATGTACTAGAAAATAGTAACATTTTACTTCCATCATATTATAAATATAAACTGCATGCTGTTACAGTAATGAAAGATGTTCAAGTATAAAATTTGAATAAATTAGAATATTATCAACAAATAATAATGACCTCCAGCATCCACTTAAGCGGTCCCCTTTTAAGTGTAAAGTGTCTGGAATGAAAGTCAACTCCTCTCAAAGTCTGTTGCGATGAAAGACCTGAGCCAAAAAGCAAGTTCTTGAATTTCTGTTGATTTTCAGGTGTTCAAATACCTATGTGCAGCAATAAAATACAACTACATTGTTTAAAAACCACACAATGTGATTTTCTTAATTTTTTAAAATGCTCTTTTTAATTGGAATAGACCTACGATCCATACCATCCCTCATTTCTAAGTGGGAGAACTTACAAAATTGCAGGGTTTTCAGATACCTATGTCCGTTACTGTACTCCCAAAGACTTGTAGCTGTAATATCATATGCATGCCACACTTTTCAGATTTGTATTTGTAAATTTGAGAACCATATATAATTCCTTCCACTTCACAATTGTGCAATATTTTGTCTTCTTGTATCTCAAAAAATCTCAATTAAACTACTTTGAAATTCCTAGTTTTGACATACACCGTGTAAAGTAAAAGAAGGAAAAGGTATTTTGTAAATTTCTGTATTCCACAACACCACTCAAATGATGCAGTAATAACCATATAACAAAATTTTTAATATCATGCAAAGTTTTGCAGACACAGTCTCTGCATCATTGTAGACTTAATCACCTTAGCATGTCAAAGTGGCTTTCCAAGGAAGTTCAACTTATTTTCTTGGCATTTTAACAAACAATTATGTGACCACATTGAGGTACTCAGGCACTAATAGAGCACTGAACTTGTATTTTCTGATGGTCATCTGATCCCCCAGGTATACAAAAGGAAAGACATTTTTATGAACATACATTGTAGTAGTATTAGGAATTCATTAATTTATTAAATTTTGCCTTATTTCCTAACCTGTAGACTCATCTTAAACGTGTTTGTAATGTGGGTTACCATACATGGTTAGACAAGAAACAACAGCTTTAGGTTGTGACATCAAATCTACTTGGTTAACTTTGATAAAAAATGTGTACAAATAATGGCTTAGTTAGCAAACCCTGTCAGTTAACATTAGACAAAAATATATGTGGTCTGGTATGAAATGCAGCCTTCTAAACCCAAAGGCATTCTTTCTAAATTGTGGCAATTTGACTTTGTAGAAGAAAAATCAGGTTATTTTGCTTAAAAATAAGTGACACTATTCTCTATATTAGAAATTATAAGATGGCAAGTATGCCTGCGTTCTTGTATCATATAATGGCCCCCTGGTTCTCTGGTGAATAGATGTTGTTGTGAATGTTGTTGGTTGTTGTTTTTTTTTTTTTTACTTATAGTCTTATGTTTGTTATTTTAGACATGCCGCAATTTAATCTCTTTGATCATTATCTTGGCGTTAATCCTCCAGCTGCTCAATTGAAAATTCAGAAGCAGATAGGGCATTTACTTGAATTGAATGTCAGAAATTGAATCTTTTCCTCAGCAGTTACAATGAACTGTAAAATAAAGTCACAGCATCACAGCTACTCCATTAGCAGCCCTATCATTCCCTCTCTCCTGTACCTCCTGGCTGTATTTTATGACTATACTTGAGAGTTGTTCTCACCTATACACCCGAGCCTGTCTCATGGTCTGTCTCCTTTTCTCTCTGTATTTCATTTGTGATATCTATCTTTTTCTCTCCTTTCTTTCTCTTCTTCCATCTTCTCTGTATTTTATAGCTGTTGTAACGGCCACCTGACCTTTCTTCTTAGTGATTACTTTATAATGAGACCACAACTCCCTCTTTCTGTCATCCTACCTCCTTTCCCATCATTTCTCTGCCTTGTGAAAGTGCCATTTTTATTGTTCAGGATTACCTTTTTAACTTCTAGAAAAGGGAGGAGGAAACATCCTTCTACTGCAATATACAAAACATGCAGTGCACTTTACCGGGTGTTCCTTCAAATGTTCTGTTTTTATCTACTTTCTACATTGTAACTTTCTAAATGCGTGTAGACATCCTGTTCTTCATGCCCAAAAGCATCTCTGTCTGAGCACAATCAAAGTGTTTCTACTTAACTTATCAAGCTGAAAATTTGTCTGTAACCTTCCAGCAAATTTCAGAATGCAATGCTTACAAAGAGCTGTTAACAGAGTTTCATGATCAAAATCAAATTTATTAAGATATATAACAGGATTTAAAAAATCAGAAATGAATAACTTGCAATTATTTATTAATTTAAGCTAACTGACATAACTTTTTAACACAGAAATTAAGATATCTAACAATTTAAAAGGATGTGGAAACAGATTCCATGACAAGTATGTAGTTTTATTGCATGGTATGTTCCAATAATCTTCACACACACTTTGAAGTAAATAGGTTGGTTGGTTAGTTAGTTTAAAATGTATGTTGAGAATAGAGCTTTAGTTATGGTTAGGGTTAGGAATAGACTGAAAAGGATTTGGGTGTGTGTGTGTGTGTGCATTAGTGTACAAACTAAACTTTCTTTTCCCTACCCAATAACAGATATTATGAGCATAAACATGGCAACCATCCCCAAGGAACTTAATTATTCAGAATGGTGAAGCCGGTGTCTTATTCGCTAGGTAAGAAGAAGTATCGAAGACAATCATTTCACTAGCAAGGACCATGCATCATAGATTGTAATTAAAGATTTATTGATTGAATGGGGAGAATGGAAGTCTGGGGAGACAAGGAGGAGGTTAGGAGGTAGACTCAGTGTGGGGGTGCAGTCTCCAGGAGTTCGTCTTTCCTGTGCCTGCTCAGGACCCCCCCAGACAAACCTGAAATAAAGAGATGTTAAAAGAGGCTAGGACTGTGAGTAAGCTAAACAAGAGGTAGAGGATGAAGATGGAGGGATGAGGGAAGGGTCGAAGGTATGAGGGATGAAGGGATGAGGGAAGGATCGAAGGGATGAAAGGATGAGGCAAGGATAGAAGGGATGAGGAGGGATAATTCGAAGGGATGAGTGGGGAAGGGTCAAAGGGACGAGTGGGGAAGTAAAGTAGATCGAGGTTAGACCACGGATTGGGTCCGGTAGGGAGGGGTGTGAAACAACTGTGACAGGCGTTGAACGTGGGGGGAGCCTGGCTTATATAGATCACTGATTGATTAGTGAAGTGCAAGAGATCTGGAAAGCCAGGTGGGTAGAGTTAGTGTTGATTACTGCATACGACGAGAGTTGAAGCGTGTTTCTGCTCCTGAACCTGAAGTCAACATGTTAACTTAATTTCGCTAGCAAGTACATCGCATCATATATTGTAATTAAAGGTTTATTGAGTGAACGGCAAGAACAGAAGTCCAGGGAGACAAGCCGATGGAGTTCAGGAGGTAGACTCACTGTAGGGGTGCAGTCTTCAGGAGTTCGTCTTTCTGTTAGCTGCTCAGGATCCCCAAAGATGGTCTTAGAGATTAACAGAGGAGCGAGTGAGCACGGCGCAGGTCAGGCAAGTTATTACAAATATTTGATCGGTAAGCGGGTTTAAACCAACGGCCTAAAATCTGAATGAGGTTGTCTTAAATCCCTGACGGGGTGGTGGAGGTGGCTGCTTATATGCGAAAGGTGTGCACTGAATAATGCTCCGGGTAGATACCTGACCGAATCAGAACTTGACGAAAATGTCCAGTAGACCAAAACCTTGTTGTGAGGCTGCCAGATTCTTTAATGAGAAGTGTGTCGGATGGCGAAGCGTTACTGGTTAATCGGGAATGAACATAAATAGAGATAGGTTTGTAGGGGCTGAGGTCAGAATTGAGGTGGAAAAGGTAGATAAAGCAGGATTTACCAAGCTGGTCAGTTTTGCTTTTGTGAAGGGTGTAGATAAGGGTGTCCTGATTATGAATGGTGATATCAGAGAGACGGAAATGAATGGAATGATTTAATTGAAATGTTTATTGATCCAACAATCAGCTATCTCATATATATACATATATATACATATGAGTGCTGAATGGAATGATCATGGTGAACTCTGAGCAACACAGAAAACCAAAGTATGCAAGCAGAAACACAGACTCTAACGTTGAGTCGATTTGTCAGGATGTGTCTATGAAGGTATGGACCCAAACGCAGACATCCCCTCTCGGGACGTGGGACGGGCGGACTGCCCGGAGATCCTCTCTTGGGGACCTGAAGACGAGGAGCAGGTCTGGGAACCTAGAGACAAGGAGCAGGTCTGGGAACCTAGGGAGGACGCTGAGGCGTCGGGACCTTAACTCTCAAGAGGGGTGCAGACACAGGGGCCCGGAGGCGGGGAGCAGGTTTGGGAACCTGGAGTCGAGGAGCAGGTTTGGGAACCTAGCGACGACGCTGAGGCGTCGGGGCCTGAACACTCAAGAGGGGTGCAGGCACAGGGGCCCGGAGGCGGGGAGCAGGTCTGGGAACCTGGAGACGAGGAGCAGGTTTGGGAACCTGGAGACGACGCTTAGGCGTTGGGGCCTGAACACTAAGGAGGGGTGCAGGCACAGGGGCCCGGAGGCGGGGAGCAGGTTTGGGAACCTGGAGCCAAGAAGCAGGTTTGGGAACCTGGAGACTACGCTTAGGTGTCGGTGCCTGAACACTCAAGAGGAGTGCAGGCACAGGGGCCCGGAGGCGGGGAACTGGATCCCCTCTGGAGCAGAGGTAATCGAGTCTGTCTCCATGAAAAAACCTGAACAGCTCGTCTTGGCTCACATAGAGGGGACCCAGCTTTGGGCTGGCAGACGCCGATGTTGCAGCCACAGCTGGGCGGCTGGTTCCGACAGGGGCAGTTCCCAGCGAAGCAGCCGGAAAAGGAGAGAAGACAGCCGGAGAGAGGATCAGAGGCGCGTGGAGCCAGGAGACTGAGCCGACATTGGTGGAAGCGGGCTGCCTCCCCACAGAAGACAGCTCATCCCGCGCTGCAAGGAGGGCGTCGTCGGCTGCCTCCTCCAACTCCTTTGCATCGAGCGAGTTGAGGCTGGAGCGGAACCGGGAAAGGAGGTCCAGGACATAATCCTCCAAGGCAGTGAGGCGAGCAGAAGGATTGGCGAAGCCGGAGACCTTGTCCAGCCCACACCAGAGCGACTCCAGGATGTCTGGATCGGAGGCTTGTTCTGGGTTTATCTTTCTTGGCCATGTCATTCTGTCAGGATGTTTGTATGAAGGTATGGAGCCAAACGCAGAAGCAAGGTGCACAGCTGTTCATTGAAGGTGCAGAGTGATGGTGATGATGGTGGTCTGAATGGTAGGAACAAAGGTGTAGGATGACAGAGATGGCAGGCACACACACGGTAGACATCTGGATTGAGCTCCCCTGTAATGATCCGGAGCTGACTGAAGGGAGGTGACGGGTTATAAGGACGTGAGGTGAGTGGCTGAAGATTGAAGACAGGTGTGTGTGATGATGGTGTGAGAGGAGCTGAGTGTAATCCTGACACGATAAATAGCCAGAGCGACTAAGGAGGTCAGATGTAAGAGGTAAACGTTTAATATCTGCAGATTGTTCTTGCTTTCTCAGACCTTTCAGTAACATTGTTACGTGGCTGTGATTTAGGGTGACCAACTGGCAGATAGAAATGGGATTGAGTGAGAGAAAAGAGAAACCATACGATACGTGAAAGTCCTTGAAGGCATTCCAGCCTGTTAGGTAACCTGAGAGAGTAACGGGATGTTACATGCAGTAATGTTTTTGTGACCTGGAACGTGGGCTGCGCCAAGCAGAAACTTATGCTGGGCTGAAACGAGAGTGAGTCTGCGGATGAAATGCATAATGACAGGAGAACGGGATCAACCTTTATTTATAATATTTACTACCGCGGAGTTATCAGAGTGGATGAGAATAGAGTTTTGAGACCATTCATGACCCCAAAGAAGGGCAGCGATAACTATGGAGTAGAGCTCATGGAGAGCTGAGGTAGACGAGGTGGACTGAAGCCGTATGGATTCAAACTCGGGGGGCCAGTTTGAAGTGAACCACCTCCCACCATAATAGCTGTCGGAGCCAATGGAAGGTGCGGCATCAGTGTAGAGTTGGATATCATCTGGAAGGGAGATGAAATCATTGTAAAAGAAAGAAATACTGCTACAAGTAGACAGAAAAATCATGCCAAAGCTGCAATTCCAAATGACATGGCTCATCGATGATGAGCCGGTCGTGGAGCAATGGTACACTTGCAGCAGTGGAAAGGAGGTGAGATATACTAGGTGAGGTGAGGTACTAAAATTATTAGCTTCATCTAAACCTTCAACTTGCGTTTTAGACCCAATCCCAACTAAACTCTTAAAAGAAGTTTTCCCTCTGATCGCTGCTCCAATTTTAAATATAATGAATCTATCCTTAGTCAATGGATATGTACCACAGGAGTTTAAGATTGCTGTAATTAAACCTCTACTTAAGAAACCCTCTCTTGATCAAAACGACTTAATTAACTATAGACCGATATCTAATCTTCCCTTCTTATCTAAAATTCTTGAGAAAATAGTTGCACACCAGATATGTGAGCATTTAAACAATAATGAGCTGTTTGAGAAGTTTCAGTCAGGCTTTAGAGCTCATCACAGCACTGAAACAGCTCTGGTGAAGGTTACTAATGATATTCTCATAGCCTCAGACAATGGACTGGTGACCATTCTGGTGCTGTTAGATCTCAGTGCTGCCTTTGACACTGTTGACCACAATATTCTCATAGAAAGGCTTCAAAGTGTCGGTATAATAGGAACAGCACTAGGTTGGTTTAAATCTTATTTGTCTAACAGATTTCAGTTTGTTCAGGTAAACAATAGATCTTCCTCAACCTCAATAGTTACTTGCGGAGTACCACAGGGTTCAGTGCTTGGGCCGATTCTCTTTACTATATATATGCTTCCTATTGGTAAAATAATTAGGCAGCATGGGATAAAATTCCATAGTTACGCAGATGATACACAGCTATATCTATCCATAAATCCTGATGAATCCAATCAGTTAGGTAGACTACAGGCATGTCTGGAAGACATAAAAACTTGGATGACTCTAAACTTCTTGCTTCTAAATTCTGATAAAACAGAAGTTGTCGTCTTTGGACCAGAAGCTCTGAAAAAGAAACTACTTAGTCAGCCCCTTCACCTGGACGGCATTAAATTAGCCTCCAGTAATAAAGCAAAAAACCTCGGTGTCATTTTTGACCAAGATATGTCATTTAGAACTCACATTAAAGAAGTCTGTAGGATTTCCTTTTTTCACCTTAGGAATATTGCAAAAATTAGAACCATCCTGTCCAGGACTGATGCTGAAAAACTAGTCCATGCATTTGTTACTTCAAGGCTGGATTACTGTAACTGTCTATTATCAGGTAGTCCACAGAATACAATTAAAAGTCTACAGTTAGTTCAAAATGCTGCTGCTAGGATTCTGATGAATATTAAAAGAAGAGATCACATTTCCCCTGTTTTAGCTTCTCTTCACTGGCTCCCAGTAAAATCTAGAATAGAATTCAAGATCCTCCTTCTGACATATAAAGCCCTTAATAATCTAGCTCCATCATACATAAGAGACCTGATTGTTCCATATGTTCCTAACAGAGACCTTCGCTCTCAGACTGCAGGTTTACTGGTAGTTCCTAGGATTTCTAAAAGTAGAATGGGTGGCAGATCTTTCAGCTATCAGGCTCCCCTCCTATGGAACCGGCTCCCAGGGTTGGTTCGTGAAGCAGACAATTTGTCTATCTTTAAAACTAGGCTAAAAACTTTCCTCTTTGACAAAGCTTACAGTTAGAGATATGTTTATAGGTAGTTAGAGTCAGGTCAGACAGGTAGATAGGAAGAGACAGGTTAATGTTAGTAGTCAGGCAGAGTGTCAAAAGTTAGGAAGAGATAGGAAGAGGTAGAGTAGCTAGGTAGAGATAGATTAATGTAAGCCAGGTAAAGATCCGGAGCCGGTCGCGGCTTACCGCCGCGGAAGAAATGTGCCCCACAGGGGCCAGCCAGCGCCGGAGAGAGGTCCCTCAAGGGGATCCTCCCGCACAGTGCGGCCGCCCATTACCTGCCGGGTTGAATCCCCCGGGCAGACTGTGCGGACCCCACCCGTTTATCTCTTAAACGTTTCTCGCCCTCTTCAACTCTGTCCTCTCAGTTCTGTCTATTTTTCCTTAAGATAGTTGTCGACTATCGGTCTCGTGCCGGTATTTAGCCTTAGATGGAGTTTACCACCCACTTTGGGCTGCATTCTCAAACAACCCGACTCCGAGAAGACCCCGGCATGACGGGGGCCGTTACCGGCCCTACACCGTCCACGGGTCAGGAGGACTCAGACAGAGTGTTGGTAGCCAGGTCTCCTAGTAGCTAGGAGACAGGTTAATGTTAGTAGCTATGCTGCTTTAGGCTAGGCTGTTGGAGGACATTATTAGGGTCTGTTCCTACTTTCTCTCCTACTTCTCCCCAACTGCATGATGTGCTGTCAATTCAAGCACTAACCTGTTTTCTATTATAGTAGGTGCTCCGGATTAGCCCTGCTTGACGACCCTGACTAAGATGGCATTGCAGTGACGGAAAATTCTCCACGTCCTGCAACAAACTTCTGCATCAGTTCTATTGCTCTTTCTGTGTCTCTGTTCTGTATTCTCCAAGCCACAGACGGTCGCGGCAGATAACCGCTTGTGCTGAGCCTGGTTCTGCCGGAGGTTTCTTCCTGTTAAAAGGGAGTTTTTCCTTCCCACTGTCGCTGCATGCTTGCTCAGTATGAGGGATTGCTGAGAATTCCACGACGCAATCTTCTGTGGTTCTGTAATTTCTACACTTAACATTGTATTGTAATAACTCTTTTTGTAAAGTGCCTTGAGATGACATCTGTTGTGAAATGGCGCTATATAAATAAACTGAATTGAATTGAATTGAAATATAAAGGACCAGCCCTGGGGAATAATGCGAACAGAGTAGTTAAGGTGACCGAGAAGTGACAAGATCTGTAGCTTGGAGCAGGAATCTGCCAGAATGAATTTGGAGAGGATGAGGGAGATCCGATGGAGGTTGAATCGATCGAGGGTGATACCCAAGAATTCCAGGGAGGCAACAGTATTCACCATCTTCTCTGAAAGAGGAACATCAATGTTGGAAAGCCTAAGTAATGGCACGGAGCCCCATAAGAGGTGGTGATGAAGGAGGAGTGATGACAAAAAAGTCATCAAGGAGGTGAAGGATGTAAGGCAGGTGGTAGGTGTTTATTAGAATCCAACATAAGGCCTCAGAAAGGGAATCAAAGATTCTGGGGCTATTTATGCATCCAAAGGTCAGCCGAACTGCGAAGTAGAAAGCTCCGTTCTACAGAACATTAAAAACACTAGTGATGTCTGCTTTGGCGAGCCAAACATTCTGGCCTGCTACGTGGATAAGTCCGATGGCATGGTCAGCTGTTGCATACTGCACTGAGAAGTCGGGAAAGGGGATGAGGCTGTTAATGCTGGGCACAGAGGATCCGTGGGGAGCCGAGAGCGTGATAATCAACCGCTTTTTGCCAGGATACTTACGGGTAGCTACGCCTAAGGGGCTGACCCTAATGATAGCAAATGGAGGGTGGCTGAAAGGACCAATCATGAATCCCTCCTTGACCTCCTTGAGGAGGAGAGAATTGACCGTTTCTGGGTCCGAAAGCGCAGACCGCAGATTGTTACAGTAGGCTGAACAATATGGGAGGACTTCTATACCTGAATGGAACCCTTGAGTGAAACCACAGACTAAAAACTCTTTTTTTCTTTTCTTTTTTTTTTTCTTTTTGGGGGGGGGTGGAAAATACTTTTTTACAATTCAAAGCTATTATTAACCCTTTTAATGGCACTTGTCAAACTGCATCATGTAACCAGTTAGGGTGCCTAGCTTGGGCTTCCTGTTGCTTGGAAACCCAGAAGTGGTATTTTGCTACTTATTGGTGTTAGATGCACCAACAAGTAGCAAACTGCAGACTCAAGAACTTCTTCAAGCACTGCGTAGATCTTCAGGCAGGTGCACACAGAAATACAATCAACAGACCCATGAGGTGTCAGATTCACTGAGAGCCAATTTTGCTTGTTTTGACTTCCACTCACTCAAAACCATTGCACCCCTACCCACTCTTGCCCCTCTGACAAGCATACAGAGGAGAAAAAAATCAGATGCGAGCAATCAAGCAGGGAGGATGTGTCTCCACAGGAGGGACAGCTAGAAAGAGACAAGAATGGGAGGCATAGAGACAGGAACAAAATGAGACTGCAGAGAAAAAGATTAAGGAATACGAAGGGAGTAGGGAACAAAATCAGACAGTGAAATATCTGTGAAAAGTAAACCTGTCTGAATGCCTGATGATGTTTAAGGTTTTTTTTATCATGACGTGCTGCAAAGATATGCAGTTTCCTTCTAAATTTTTTGTTCTATTTTAGGGTTAGTCAACTGGGTTCTCATATCAGCAGTCTAAAACTATGTGAGACATTTTTTCAAGCTGCTTCCGTCATCTTTTCAGAGTTTCTATGGAGACGTAGATTTCTTTTAAAATTTATCATTAAAATATTTGTTGTGCTGTTTTTATTGTGCTCTAAAACATTTTGTGTAATTGAAAACAATTAAAGACAAGCCGGATAAAGCAAGATTTCTGTTGCTTTTTGGGGGTGCATTCGTGTGTTACTTTGAATTTTGGGGGGAATTTTTTTACAAGGTAATCCCACTCCACTACAGCTTTGGTTTCCCAATGCCTTGTTGATTATTACTGCCACTTACCCTAGTTGTCACCATAATAATCGATGCAGCATGTAATATGTCTTTATGTTTAATCCAAAGATGAACAAGGTTGAAGCAGTGTGTCCCAATTTGGAAGGTTGCAACAACATGGTGCAGGCTGAGGTACTAGAAAAATTTAAATTTGATTATTTTTATATTTGATTGATATTTAGAAGTTGAAGAAATTATAGACTGATTTTTTAAAGTTACTTTTAAATAATTAGACTAAGGGCGCTTTCACATGGTACGGGAGTCCGTACTCGGGTACGGTATTTGGTCAAAATCCACTTATTTCGTACCATGTGAACACAGACTGTACCGTGCCAGGATACGGCCAGAGAGACCTGCCTTGGAGGTAGTATCCGAGTCCAGGTACGGGCGGCCATCATGTGAACACAACCCGTACTCTGGCCGTACTCAAGACAATAGACGCGCTCCACGCGGAAATGACGACACCGCCGGCCGAAATTACAGAATCACCTCGCGACCATACAAATACCAAAACAACGCGATTCAAGCATCCCACAGCAACACAGCAGATTACAAAACGGCGGGTTTACTACAACACTCACCCTGTAGATGGCTTCAGGTAGCAGCTGACCAGTAGACCAGTTTGTTTACATTCTAGCCTGTCGCTCGTTTTATGACGTCGGTACTTCTCACTCCCTTGTTTGTTGGAGAACTACAGACTTATTTGTATACCGCCACCTGCTGTTTATTTGTAGTAAAACGCTGGATTCAAATACGGGCAGAGATCCGTGACATGTGAACAGAAAAAATTAGCATTTTCTCTGGCCGTTTTCTGGTACGGCCACACATGTGAAAACGGCCTAAACTACTTTCAATACCATTTGTCATTTTGTAATGGCAGGGAGGATGGGTTTTGCACAGACAGCTTTTCATTAGCAAGGACCATGCTTACAGACTCATGCTTACAACTTCTACAAAATTCAGCAGCACATGTCCTGATAAAGACCAGGGGGCTGAGTATATTACACCAGTCTTAAAATCACTGCACTGGCTCCACGTATATGTAAAAATATATTGATGTCTGATGGATTTATGCGATATCAAGTCAGACAGTGCAAAACGATCGAGACAGATGCAAAGCTTGGCAGGCAGAGTATATATGAACCGCCGAGTAATTAGAGATGCGATCCAGGCTGGATTGAGTTTGGGTAGATTGCTTAGAGAAAGTGGATTTGGGGCGTGGTCCTGCACCTGAACTTAAATTGACACATAACTTCATTTTTTTATTACACTTTTTTCCTGTGTTTTAAACAGTGGCTATGTATCAGGGCCTGCAAGTCCTTCTCTGCAAGCCTAAACATATTCAGAAAAGCTAATTAACTTATTTTTGGGAAATATTTTTGAATAAAATAATTCTCTCTGATCTTTTGTATTTATATCATCTGATATCCACGTGGTTGCATTGCTACCAGTGTTATATATTATGGTAGAGCTTTTATTCAATCATATCATGTCAGGTTGTATGAAATCTGCCAAGACCTTCAGAATCCACAGAGCAGGCTTTTTATGCTCTAAGTAAACTAACACAGACAGTTGTGATAGCCAGTCAGCTCTTGAGTCTGAGACAGCAAGGCTTGCTAGAAGGTGCAACGCTGAAGTTGGGATGTACATGTCCTCTGACTGGATAGGAGCCTGAAAGGTGGACAAGAGCAAAATAGCTGAGCTACAAAACTCTGAGATTCGTCAGCTATGGTAGCTATGGATTTTTTAACCCATGAATGCTGAAAGAGAAGAAGGGACAGATTTGGTAGGAGAATCAGAATCAGAATCAGAATCAGCTTTAATCGCCAAGTATGACACATACAAGTATGATGCATACAAGGAATTTACAGATACAGTACAACCTGTCCAAGATCATTACAAACAACAACAACAACAAACAGATCCAGGTCACTGTTGGGCATGCAGCCACCGAGCGGCGCTCCCGTTTATGAAACATAGAGAAGTAAACATCTGGTAGGGGAGGGTTCCACGGTGAGGGGGAAAAAATGCTCAACTGTGTTGTGGGTCTGTACAGCACTCACAACGCAGGTAATAGAAAAAACCACACCAACAAACATTTAAGCACATATTCAGACAATAACAATGACACATCAGGAAGGATGGGCAGGTATGAGCTCCAGTCCACAGGTTAACGCGCTGCCATCGAGGCGCGCTGTTATCCAGCTTCATGTTGCAGGAGAGAAAATGAGGAGACAGCGAGACGGTGTGTGTGAATGTGAGTGTGTGTAACCATGTCAGTGTGTGCGACAGTAGATGCAGGTGTACGGGGGAGAGGAGACTCTGTTGATATTCTTCTCAGGGACATTTGATAAGAACCAGGTTGAAGGTCTTCATGGGAGCCAAAATATAAATTGTTTGGATTTCAGGGAGAGATCAAATATTCCTTTCTGTCTCTTCAGTCTGTCAGTGGTTTCTTTTATAGTCTAATTCAGCCAAATTTTAGTTCAAATTAAAGTTCCAAATCCAAATCAATTCCCAGATTAATAGTTCCAAATCCAATTAATTTCCAGTTGCCCCAATCCGCACCGACAGTTTCTCCAAGTCCGATGACAAATTGCGGATGAGTCCCAGAGCGCCGGCGAGATCGCCTCTTACAGCGTCTGTTCTGCGTCCCAGCTCCCCCAGCATTTGGTTCTGAGTCCCATCAGTACGAGTCAACGCATCCAGCTGTTCCTTCAGCCGTCCAATCGCTTCCAGAACAGTGACCAATCTCGACCGTGTTTCAGATCTTTGTTGCTCCATTTTTCGGTAGTTCCAGTAACTGCCCATTCCAATCAGCAGAAACCCGATCACCATGATTGCGAATAGATATATATCTTCAGCATCCTCTTGGGAGAGTATTGACAGACACAGGGGCTGAAACTTTGTCCAAGCGTCCAGCACGTAGCCCGCCGGATACGTCTCCGGAGGACACCCCGGTTGACCCTTGCCGGTGCTTCGTAGAGTTGAGTAGATTTTATCAATAGCATTCAGAGACCAGCTGACCATTTCCATCTTCGCTTATTCAGTTTGGTTTCGGAGAAAATTGCCAAAAGATACTCCAGATAGAGGCACAGGAGACAGAGAGCTGTGGGATAAGACACAGGAGGAGGAGGGAGGGAAAAAAGCGACCGTCCTCGCTGAGAGCTGAGCAGAAAGACCGTCGAAAGATAAACTCTACTTGACACACCATTTTCAAGACTGACTTTTGAAGAATCAAAAACTTGACAGGACTTATCATGGACCTGGACATATAAACAGACCCATTTAGGTCTTCTTGAGAAAAGAAAGACGGATGGATTTTAATATGTTTGTTGCCCTGCAATGGACTGGTGACCTGTCAAGGGTGTACCTTGCCTCATGTCTCATGATCGGATTTAATTCTTGGTTGTGTTATTGCCTTTTTAGTGTCTTATATGAAATGGTGACAAAGTTCATTTTGTTGGAGAAACTTGAACTCTCTTACTTTGGGGGAGTTATTAAAAGCATGTTGAATATTTTTAAATCAGCTTTTATTTTTGAGATTTAACAGTATCCGTGATCTTAGTTTTCTACTCTTGATTGTGAATTTGAGCTCATTGATTTGAAATGCTCTGGAAATTTTGTGTCGTTTTGCCACCCTTTGATGTGTGATTCTGTATTTTCCAACCGTGCTACCGTACTAATGTTATTATGAGGTGTATTAGGTTGAAATATGCAGGATGTCACTGAAGTATGAGGGGCCACATGGGACATTATTCAGGATTATCCTCTCACACACACATGTGAAATTTAATTCATTCACACACTATAGTGAAACCTTTCATATAGCATACTGAAATCATTCACACACTATACTAAAACCTCTTATATAGCATATTGAAATCCTTCACACACTATAGTAAAACCTCTCATACATTATACTGAAATTGAAATCCTCTCATACAACATAGTGAAATCCTCTCATATAACATAGTGAAATCCTCTCATATAACATAGTGAAATCCTCTCATACAACATAGTGAAATCCTCTCATACAACATAGTGAAATCCTCTCATACAACATAGTGAAATCCTCTCATACAACATAGTGAAATCCTCTCATACAACATAGTGAAATCCTCTCATACAACATAGTGAAATCCTCTCATACAACATAGTGAAATCCTCTCATACAACATAGTGAAATCCTCTCATACAACATAGTGAAATCCTCTCATATAATATACTTAAATCATTCACATACTACACTAAAAATTTTGATATCGAATTTCACTAGTATGTGTAAGAGCAATTCTACGTATGTGTGTGAGAGGCAACTTTCACTTGAAACGGAAGTAGTAGAAAAAAGGAGCGCATTTTCAAAACAAACGAAGAAGAAGTTGGAGAAGTAGTGACACATTTTACACCCATCATACTAATGTCTGCTCAGCAGCCTGAACGTGACATCAGCGAAGCAGCTGCCTTACTGAATACCATACTGGCCTCAGCAGAAACTATTAGAACTCTTAGTAATGCGACAGCAGCCGGACAACCACCGGTAGCCATTCTGAATGAGGACACGGTAACTAGCCAACTAGCATCGCTCTTTCCATCCCGCCGCCAAAGCAGTGCGTTGCCGGCTTCTTCAGGTCCAGTTCCATTAAGGAGAGAATGCGCACCACGTTATCAAGCTCAGCAATGTTTCACTAAATGGACATCGGGCATGAAAAGAAATGCCGGCGGGATGGAAAGAGCGACGCTAGTTGGCTAGTTACCGTGTCCTCATTCAGAATGGCTACCGGTGGTTGTCCGGCTGCTGTCGCATTACTAAGAGTTCTAATAGTTTCTGCTGAGGCCAGTATGGTATTCAGTAAGGCAGCTGCTTCGCTGATGTCACGTTCAGGCTGCTGAGCAGACATTAGTATGATGGGTGTAAAATGTGTCACTACTTCTCCAACTTCTTCTTCGTTTGTTTTGAAAATGCGCTCCTTTTTTCTACTACTTCCGTTTCAAGTGAAAGTTGCCTCTCACACACATACGTAGAATTGCTCTTACACATACTAGTGAAATTCGATATCAAAATTTTTAGTGTAGTATGTGAATGATTTAAGTATATTATATGAGAGGATTTCACTATGTTGTATGAGAGGATTTCACTATGTTGTATGAGAGGATTTCACTATGTTGTATGAGAGGATTTCACTATGTTGTATGAGAGGATTTCACTATGTTGTATGAGAGGATTTCACTATGTTGTATGAGAGGATTTCACTATGTTGTATGAGAGGATTTCACTATGTTGTATGAGAGGATTTCACTATGTTGTATGAGAGGATTTCACTATGTTGTATGAGAGGATTTCACTATGTTGTATGAGAGGATTTCAATTTCAGTATAATGTATGAGAGGTTTTACTATAGTGTGTGAAGGATTTCAATATGCTATATAAGAGGTTTTAGTATAGTGTGTGAATGATTTCAGTATGCTATATGAAAGGTTTCACTATAGTGTGTGAATGAATTAAATTTCACATGTGTGTGTGAGAGGATAATCCTGAATAATGTCCCATGTGGCCCCTCATACTGAAGGCCTTGGGGTGACACACACGGCCCGCCACTGGTTTTAAAAAATGCAAAAAAAGTAATTGTTCATATTGTGTATATTTTTCACAATGAAGTTGTTGTTTTTTTATATAAAATAAAATCTTAATCAAAAATATGACTGGCTTACAATTATAAAACAACAGCTGCAAGCACAAAGTGCCACTTTGCCCCACAAAAGTACTATGCACAGTGAATGAAAAAGGAGTTGGTCATTACTAGTTGTTCTAGATTTTAGACCTTAACAGATATCGTATTTAAACTTTTGAACAGAACATTTCAGAACCTATTGTACAAGGTTGATTCTTTTAAGCAAACATTTAACTAAACCAATTGATGAAATAAATATATGAAAAAAAACACTTGTAATAAAACGGCTACCACACCTGTAATTGTGATCTGAAGTCTAAGGTTTTTTTCCACCATTAATTTTTCTGTGGCAAATGTTTTCCTACCAACCTTAATAAATCTTAGTTTGCTTCCATGCACACAACAGATTGTCGACATGTAATCTGTTTACATCATTCCCTTTACAGATTTCTCATTCTCAGATTATCCTTTAAAAGCAATAGGATACCATGGCCACCAGAGCAAAACATATTTGTTTAGCTGTAATATGTTTGGTGCCAATAATAATAATAATAATAATAATAATAATAATAATAATAATAATTTCTGGTGCTCTAAATCAGGGTTTGTTAATCATGACCAACTGTAAGCAGTTTTAAATTAAATTTTTCAAAAATGTGAGCACATGTAACCCTACTGTCAACACTATAGTATCTAAATTGTGAAGGTACTTCAACAACGAAACTATATTCCGAATGAGAATTTCCTGCAAATGAAATGGAAAAACACACACAATCAATCACATGAGAGTTCAGAAGATCATCTTTTGAAAACCCTCATCATCATACTTGCATAAACATTTGTTGGCACCACTTGTGAAGCATCTTCATTATAAGCACAAATAATGAACATGTTTTTTTTCCACTAGATGATTCACAGCCCGTAATTGTCTTAATTAACAAGCACTCTAGACAAAACAACAAAGGTACAAGAGAGGAGTAGATAGAGAAACAGAGAGGTTAATGATTATAGACAGCATCAGGACGAATTTACAGGGACTACAGTGAAACAAATTGTAATGGAGACCAGGAGATAAATGAATATGAGACTGAGCCTGGACAGAATAACACAAAAAGTTTCGAGATGAAATACATTGCATTCAGACAATGCAGAATAAATAAGTATGCACTACACTGTGAAACTTCAAGTCTAGTTATAGTGTTGTGTTCATCAATCACTTGTTTTAAATTACTGTGTCACTCTTTGATAACTTTGTAACCATGATGTTATGTTTTCTTTGTTACATCTTTCACAAACAACAATCAGTTTAATTAGATTTTAACTATGTGACGAATCATTTAACAAAATGCAAGTGTGAAGCGTGTTTTTGATCTTTATTTTAATTATTATTGTTATTATTGCAAAGCAAGTATATATCAAAGAATCAAGATAGGTGGGAGTAAACCAACTGGAGATATGAAAGCACTCAGCCCCAAATCCATGAAGCTAACACATGGGCTTATAGTGTTTATTTCAAACATAGGGGCAGCCTAGAGGCAAAAATCTAAGAAACGTTGCCCAGTTTCACTTCTCTAATGTCTGTTAAAATGTAGCCTATAGGAAATACAATGATAGGATTTCAAACAACATTAAGGTTATTTAGATTTTAAGTTTGTCCATAATAAATCTAAACACTTTACAGACTACATGGAAAAGGATTTTGGGAAGTAATACTAAAATAACCAAACTAGACTAGCCAACATTTAGAGGCAAATGGGTGGGGTGAATCTGAGATATTATATTTATATATATATAGACTAATAATTGCTAGAGAGAATAAGATTTGGAAAAAGAGATGAAAACAGTTTATCGAAAAGAGACAAACTGAAAAAGGACAAAAATAGTTTAATGGATTATTAATAAAAGGTTTCCCATTCACCACGGTCACTGTCCTCTCGATTAATCACCCTGTCATGAAGGAAGCCAACTGCCCACTGAAGTCCATGAACATCTCAAAAAGTATAAAGAAAAGATCTCAGATGTCTCCTAGCAACAGAGAGGTAATTTTACAAGATCATATAAAGGAAGGGTCAATGCAAAACAAGGACAAATAAGAGAAGGGAGAGAATCAAGAAAAGGATTCACTTTTTGCAGTAAATCACTGATTTGGTCACAATAGCTCTCCATCTGTCACTTGGATGTTTGGTTATAAATAGGAAGGGCTGTAAGTTTCCCAGACAATATACAACTGATGTTGAAATGTGTGTGGGAGGGAGGGCAAGGGAGGTGAAGGAGTTGGGTTGATCATGAGGCTGTGAATCCAAAAGACATTTATCCACTATTCTATAAATGAATGATGAAACAAATTCCTCTCTCTTCTTTTTCATAGTGAATGAACATTGCTGAAAGCTAAGGATTGTTTTTCAACTATATGGCAATAGGCTTGGGTAGCAAGTGAAATGTAAAATGTATATATTTAGTGAATAACACGCATAAAAGATGTTACCAGAAGTGATAATACATCCTTCAAAAATGTTTATTTAATGAAGAATAGCTTGTCAAAAACACAGCACTTGTCAATTTTACATTATTCTACACTGTTGTATGTGCTCTTGCTCAATATAAGAAAATTACCTAAAAAATCTTTGTGATTGTGTATTTAAAACTATCTAGGATGGTATGTTTTCAAATCAATTATGACCAGAGCCTTTCTTTGAGGAACCAGTGCTCCTCTCAAATGCTACATTTACATGGACACAAGTGAAAGTGAAAGCCTGATCGGAATAAAAATGCTTAATGTAAACATGCCATTCAGATTACTCTGACTCAATCAAACTCATTTGGATCAAAATTTCATTCCGATTGAGAGAGGGGTTTATTCCAATAGTTAAGTCGATCGTTGGGCATGTAAACTCCTATTCTGAACGTACGTAGGTCATTCTCGCACATGTCTGTTACTTCATGTGTAGACGTCTAATACGTTGTCTTCATTAAATAAAGGAATTCGGTTTGTAATTCGAATGTGTACATAAGAACAAAGGTTTGAGGATGTAAAACCGTGACCAGAAAAAATATTTAAGAGCACGCTCTGAAGAACATCGTAGTCCTCCATTTCAAACAGGCGCAGCCAGGTTTGTTTACAGCGGAAGTCTATTTCTTTTTCTAAAGCCGTTTCCCGTGTTTTAGATAGTTCTGCATCTGTCAAAATAATTTATGCTGTTCAGACATGTAACGCATGTAAACGCATTTTTTAATCGGATAGATGTGAAATTCTAATCCGATCTATGATCGGATTAAAGATATTTTGCACATGTAAATTTAGCTAGTGTCACACTTGCCCAGAATGCAGTGATCTACAAAGCATGCACATGCATTTAGACACAAAACACCACAGCAAGAAACATGGACACAGCTGTCATCGCTTGAGTGTTGACAGTGCTTATTTTCACTCACAAGTCCTTCAGGGGGAGTTGTTTGTTTTTCCCTTTTGTGCTCTGCTGGATATCTGTAGAGGAGGTATCAAAGCATATTTTCATGGTGAAAAAGTTGATAGTGTGTTATATCCTTCCGGGTCAAATCTGCCTTTTCTTTCTGTGTAGACTTTCAAATGATACATTGTTTGAAGCAGAGATTCTTTCAGGGGCAGGCTGGTCAGAATGATGTTCGGTAGTTTTCCGGTAAGCCAGTCTGTTCTAGATCCGTGGCCAGAGAGTTTGTTTTGTACTCCAAAAACAGCATTGGTTCAGCCACGGTCATGATCCTGCAGTTTGTCTGCTTGTGTACTCGAGTGAGGCATCCGTCTTACATCTTTGGAAGCGCTTAGTACCTCTCGCTGCTGTGCTCCCTCATCTGTCAACTATTTTGATATTGGCCAAGTTCGAAAGACCTGGTCTACCCGCTCGACGTGGGCTGTCTTCTTCGTCGACCGGGTAAACTGGATGTTAAAGGCTGCAAATTTGGACAGTCTAGCCTTCAGATAAATTCTCGACCCCACCTGGCTGAATGTCCTGTCGCCTTGCAACCGTGATGACGCTAAGCCAGCTGGTAAAGCAAGAAGTATTCCTCAGTATTTTATTCACTTTTTTTATTCTAGAGAAGCTACAAGTTTTATTGTCTGCGGCATGTTTTAAATGTGTGGCTGAGAGGTCATCATATCCAGGTGAAGTAATTTGATTTAATCCGCAGATTTTTTCCTGGTAAAGAGGTATTGGCCTTCTTTTAAGAGGTGTCTACCTTTTACTTTATTTGTCCAAGCCGAAATTGGCAGCATATAAATGGCAGAACCATTACACTACAATACAAGCTTGTTTACGAGAGATGGTTAACAAAATAATATTAAAATACAAGTCTAAGCTAACAAAAAATTCCAAACAACACAACCGCTTTAAGTTTTTAATTTTTGAACTGCCATATTTCTGTGATGGACTGGCGACCTGTCCAGGGTGTACCCCGCCTCTCGCCCGTTGACAGCTGGAGATAGGCACCGCCCCCCGCAACTCCTGGAGGACTAAGCGGTTCAGAAAATGGATGGATGGATGGAACTGCCAGATTTGAAGATACTTACATCTAAAACTATGCTCCTCTCCTGCTTCACCTGTTGTTTCGTCCACTATGTTGCCAGAAAAAAATTCTCACATTTAGCCCGCAATGCATCTTGGAATATGTAGACCAGTTAAGGATACACTGCACCTGCCCTTCAAATGGAGGAAAAGTTGGCCAATGTAATTAAAGACTTATGGGTAATGTGTTTATGTTAATTGTAGACTTTCTCCGTTCTACGTTTTTTTTGTGTTCCAAATGTAGTGTCAAGTATCTGCCTTGCCTCTCATGCTCATGCAGTGTAATAATATGATGAGTGCAAACTTCTTTGTCTAGTTCTCATTTCCTGGTGGTGTCACACCAGAAATTTTCATTGCTCCAGGGTTAAATATTTCATAAATTATTTGTTTGACAAATATTCATACAGAATACATCATTTGAGCCTTTCTGAATACCATTTTTGGGTCTGGCTTCACCCCTATTCACTATGATAGTGCATATAAAGTGCAATGACAATAATGTTTTTTATTTTATTTTATTTTTTTTTACATATTAGGTGTTTTCAACAACGGGTGAGACTCTCACAGTTTATGCACCCTATCAGAGGAAGACCGTCTGCCTTCTCAGTACCATGCATGGCATAGTTGAGATTGGGGAGAACTGAAAGAGGAAGCTAAACACAGTCACTGACTACAATCCCATGAAGTGTTGCCTGGACATTATAAACGAGAGGGTTCTGCAGTACACTGTGCATGCAGAAATCTATCATTGGCTAGTTGCTGTGTTTTATAATATGGTAGACATGGCAGCAAATGAATGCTCATGTTATTAGGCGTGCACTGGCGTGAAGGAGAGAAGGGTGGACTTCCTGGCACAACTTGCAAATGAGTTTGATAAGCAGTTTATGCAAGAAAAGATGGCGGAGAAAGAGCAGCTGCCACACCACACCCTGGGAAAAGGACCATGTGTCAGGTGACCATTCTTTGTAAAAACAATTATGCAACTTTGTGCTGTGTACACTGCTATAATAGGAGGATCTTTAATGATGTCATTGCTTATGTTATGCATCATGATTTAGCAAAGTAGACAGGTCACTTCTGCTGTGTGGTTGACTGTACGGCACTGTAGGGGAATTTATCAATTAAATAATTAATTAATAGATAATTGTTATGATCTATCTGGTTATGTTAAGAATATTGACTAACAATTGTAAATTAGTAGTTAATTATCCTTTAAATCATTTAATTGGGGCTCCATTCTAGCCTCTGGGCTAGAAAAAAATATTATATATAATCAAAAGGGAATTATCAACTAATAATCTAATTTATAATGATTCATTATTAGTGGAGGCGGTGTACGACGTGAACGCGCAGTTCGTCGAAAAGAACGGGGGAAGTTTTATGACCTATTTTTTAATTTGAGCAAGAGGCTGGTGGTTCCTTTTGAGCAAAGAAACCTTGTGGCTCTTATCAGTGAGTTAGCTTCTGCTAATAAAGACTCTGGTTGGGAAATATGGAGGAAAATGGATTAAAATGTCCTTTGCATGCTGCGCGTTCCTGACAGGTGCTCCGCGGGTGCTGACCCAAATGCCTATGACGCCACACACTTACTATCAAACTAATGGATTAATTGGTTAGACTAATAATTTTGCTTACTAATAAAGGACAAAACATACAGGAAACTTACAATCAACAAGTACAAAACTCACAAATTTATCCGTAAGTAGAAACACAGCACAGATAAATCACAGAGCGCTCAAGAAAGGCAACTGACTTCACATCAATAATCATGCATGTATAAAGTTACAAACAGAATTTTCTAATTCATTCCACCCAGGTTGAAAAATAAAAATAAATGAGAACAGTCTTAGGCCATGTCCACAATAAGCCGGGCAATGCCTTAAACGTATAATTATTTAGTCTACACCCCCCTATCGTCCACACTAAGCCAGCATCGTTTAAGGTCTGTGGCTGGATAACTATTAGCCGGGTAAGAGAGCCGTGTAAATCTTAATTCAACGGCTAAACGAGCAAGTGTGGACAGCTTCCCCGGATAATGAAAGGAAGTGGCGTCAATGAATGCTGCATCAATAACAATACGACACTACAGACAAAGACAGCATGAGTGAAGGCTCCAAAGCTTTCAATTAAATTGGAGTAAATGTCTCCACAGTGGATTTTTCGCCAAGACAGCGGCGAATCAATCAAACGTGTTTCACCGATCTTATAAGGCCTTTGAATAACTTTGATTTTGCCGTCAAAACCGATTTAAAGTTTCTCTCTAAACTACTTTGTGAATTAAGACCTTAAAGTGCTTATACTGTATATTGGGTATTTCACCTGCTAACACTTTCTAGTGTCTTCATAGCCCTTTGATTTCTTGCCAACCAACCACTCGTGCATGTGACGGAGAAAAATGTCAGCAAAGATCCTATACTTATGGGATGTGCATAAAGATTACTGAATTGGAATCCCAGATATGTGCCAACAGATTAATCAATTGATCACGCACACAATGGATCTATTTATATGTTGGACATATAGACATATTTGTTATAATTTATATTTTTCTATAGAAATATTTGTGATAATTTATATTTTTCTCTAAGAGTGGTAGATTTGTAGTTATATTTTATTTTTGATCTTTAGGCCCAAATATATATATATAAAAAAACATTTTGAATCTTGAAAGTTTTTTTTTTTAATGAATTGTCACTACACCACGGATTCACAATAGTGCATGGATACCTGACCCGAGCCCGACGCTACCCAGCGGGCCGGGTTTGGACAGATATTTAGAAAGGATGCTCGGGTTTGGGTCGGGCTCAATCACATCATAGGAGTGAGGGCGAAAACCTCCACCTCCATCCGAGCATTAGCAGTGTGTGATTTGTGAAAAAACAAGGGGGGGGGGGGGGGTATTTTATTTTATTTCCTTTTTATTCATAAATATAACAGGTTTGTTTATGCTGGCTGCAGGGCATCTTGCACACATACATTTATCCTTTCAATACCTACACAAACATTTGAAAAACAAAATTATTGTTGACATAAAAAATTAAGATAAGATCAAATATATTAAGACGGTTAAAATTAAAGATAAGAATTCACTTGACTTATCCAGTCATAGCAGGTGAGATAATTTTTTTCCCCACAGCAGCATCAGCAGCACATTGTCTGCCCCATTAGACCCACAGCTCTGCAGATTTGTTTGGGAAAAAAGTTCACCTCTGGACCAGAGGAACCCAGACGAGGTCAGGTGCAGAAAGTATTTTCTGGTGTAAGAATCCTATCCTCAGCATATTAAATCGTGCGCACATGTGTCGGGCCCGGGTTGGACTCGGACATAAATATAATAATGTTTTGGGTTCGGGTCAGTTTTGGTTACTGCTCTGTCGGACGTGGGCTGGGCTCGGACATAAAAATGCGGCCCGATCCGCAGTCTAATTCACAAGTAATTGCCACATTCTCAAAACAAAGGGAACCATTCACAAGTAATTAAGGATCTTAGATAAAAACAACAAACCTCTGGTAGAGATAGGGGGATCCAACCAAATGGCTGCTCTCTGGGAGTTTTAGTGCTAGCTGCTACAAGATGTCAGTACTTTTTATGAATACATTTTTGGCATTTTAACCAGTATTAAATTGAAACTACCTTTCACCACAGTATTCTGGAGAGAAAACATTAGACATGCATCATAGCGGTCCTCTGGAGGCTGTGGGATCACCATAGTAGGCGCTCCCATTTTGCGAGGGAGAAAAATACTAATTTATGTC
The DNA here is from genome assembly GCA_028564705.1 of Apricaphanius iberus. Classification (NCBI taxonomy): domain Eukaryota; kingdom Metazoa; phylum Chordata; class Actinopteri; order Cyprinodontiformes; family Aphaniidae; genus Apricaphanius; species Apricaphanius iberus. Next base: position 307,757 of record JAPXFQ010000445.1, on the reverse strand, counting down.
CTACACACAATAACTAGGAACTTGACAGAGATAATAGAAGAAAAAAAAAACATTGGAGCAGCTGTCAGCATATTTGTCCTGGGGAGATTGATCAGATTTGAAAAGGAAGCCAGACTAACCTCACATTACTTTCAAATATAGGTCACCTCAATACCAGAAAGTTAGAGATCTTCATGGAAAAATGTAACAAATTCTTATCCATGACCCACCCGAGGTAAAAAAAACTTCCAAACTCCTGGGCTGTGTTTCAACATCATCTTGTCCAGCTTGTGAGCCAAATGATGTATGCCAACCAATGATACAATCATAGCCATAGAAAAATCAGAAAACAACTAAATGACAATTTATAATTCAAACCCACATTTCAGAACCCAGGACAGAGCCATCTCGGACAAGAAGGTCTTTTTACAATCACAATGGTCAATCAATGTCCTCCTTTAAAACAGTTAGTCCACAACAAGTTGTATGTCCAAACTCCAACATCATATGGTTCTCATAACCTTAATAATTCCCTTCCTTGTGTGTATTTCTCACAAGTTTTCATCAGAACTACCATTAGCCTAACAATAACACAGTCCACCTCTTCTTCTTTGTGTTAATTAGCTGCCTGCAAACAACAAATTGTTTCATTTCTGCCACCAACTGTTTGTGGAATGTTGACCAGAGTCAATACATTGCATGGTTGCAACCAACGGGTAAACTACACCAGCCAAAGCATTGAAGCTAATGCAGAAGTAACTAAAATTGCAGTTTTCCACTCATCCGCTTGAGGCTGTTTGCAGAAAGAAGCAAGTTCCCATTGACCCCCATGTTAAGAATTCCAACTTCACAGTAGAAATAAACATGTTTACAGCCTAGTCCAAAAAATATTTTTTTTCCTCTTCGATTGCCCTGAGGGAAGAGTTTCTGAATATGAAAATGTGCATGGTGGTGGGAATGGAGTGGCGGAATAAACCACAGCTGCTTTTATTTCTTTTTTTTTCTCTATTTTCTTACTGTCCAGGGCCCTTATGAAACGTTAGTAGAAACTGTCCTATATCCTATCGCATGAAGAAAAAATAGAATCTTTGCAGGAACAGTCAAAAGTCATATTTATCAATTATGCGGTGGCCACCTATGCTCCTCATAATCACCGGTTGATAAATCCCCCAGGGACTTAGGTACTAGTGCTTGTTCACAGTCATTCACATACAGAAACGCCCTCAGTTGTGCATATTTGGTCAAACAATTTCTATTGACACGTTTTTACTTCTTGGGTTCTTCACAAAATAATAACCTAGGTTTGCACTTGTAAATGAATGCTTGGGTAATTCTACTTTATAGAATCTGGCCGTTTGGTCAAGCTGTTGCGCTCTTTTTTTTGTCTCCTAAATTTTTGTTCTCCTAATTGGGCCAGATAGGTTGTTTTTATTTTATTAATCAAGAATCTTATTTTTAAGCTGTTCTTTTTAAGGACTGATTGTTGTAGTTATTGGTGTGCAACCGCTGTAATAACTTTATACTGGAGGGTGGGTAGGGTGAGGGACATAACAGCAGCGGAATACCAGCCCCACAGTGTGACATCACATGGGTTGTCCAATCATACTACTTGTGGTAAAATAAGCTTCAAAGTTAGCGTGCCATGGAGCAGGCTGGTTCAAGAGCACATGTTGCCATAGAGAACAAGTGGGGCTTCAGGTTATGCTCATTTGTTGAACTGAAATTGAGCCGGTATTGTCAAAGCAAGCCTGGCTTGTGAGATTAACTCGCTTCATGGACTACCATTAAGGACTAGCCTCATGATTGTAGATTTAGGTGGAGAAGTTGTGGTTATTTCTGTTTTAAACATATAGTGTTGTACACAATCCACCACCTTTCATCTTTAAATAATATCTACTTGACAAATAAAGCCATTTGCTTTATTTTTGATTCCTTTGTTACCACTCACCTTCACATTTACCATCAAAGGTAATTGGAGACACTGCTTTGGGGTTGATCAGTAGACATGGAAACAGCGACAACTAACTGCACCAATAACCCTGACACAGGAGCGAATACCTCTTTGAAGCAAATTGCACCCCAGGTTATGAGTCACAGGATCTTCTTGCATGATCACCACGGAAAATTTAAATTTGCAAAATTCTAACATTTCATTTCACATAACATTTTTCTAACATATTTTACTAAAAGACAGATCCCAATATGAGCACCTTGGCAGAGGGATTAAACTGATGAGATAAATATTCTGTCAAAGTTAAACTGTCAGTTACGCGGTTATACCTCTATACGATGTGTGAATGCATGGTTAGAACTGTAATTATATTCAGGAACATTTCTACAAACAAGTACAAAATTCTAACTACCATACAATTAAAATTGTTCTCACGCACAAATAACACACACGTAAGTACGGGTGATAAATGAGAGCCCAGATTTTAATGATAAACCCTGACATTAAGGAGGATAAATCTAAAAAGGGCCAAATCGTTGCAGGAAATTTCATGCCAGTTCTAATTTAACTATGTTTCGTGACAACTGAAACTAAGCATGAAATTCCTTTAAAAAAAGACATCTGTAATAGTAGATTTAGATATTACGTTTGGTTTTAGCATATAATTCTACATTAGTGTGAAAGGTGGAACTTTTTAAGAAACTGTGACACTAGACAAAAAATACAGTGTAAACAAATAATCTTATGCACATCTGTGACACTCCAAGGCTCAGACAATTCACCTCCAACACAAGTCCTCTGGACATATCACAAATAAAGAATTATTTGAATTGGGTTTTTTTTTTACAGTCCAGGTTTTCAATCTGCTATACCAAACTGATTATTAGATTAAAACATAAACCCAGTAACAGAACTCTCACCCCTTCCGTGGGCTATCATCCCTTGGCAACGATCCCCTGATTTGGGAACGCGCATTGCCACAGTAGACAATAGAACATGCACATCAGTTGCAGTTTAGTTTCACCATTCTTTTGTTTTCCGTGACTTCAAATTATGTTGTTTTTTTGGCACTCTGGTAGTTTGTCCTAAAGTCATAATCTGGACATGTCGGAAGAGGAGAATTAGGCCAAAAATCTGACTAAAAATACTTACCCAACATGGTTTGTAGCAAAGTTAACTGAATGTTCTAATGTCACCAATTTTTTTGATCCTTGCAACTCTTCTTTTAATGCCTGTGCTCCCACTTTACAATTATGTACCAGTAAGTATATCACATAAACTCAAAATAAAATACACAGACATCTGAGGTTAAAATCTGACAAAATGGTGAATAAGCTATGGGGTATGACTACTGTTGCAAGACATTGTATCTCACCTAATACATAATAACTTTCAGGATAAAGCTCCAGCTCCCCAAGATCAAGAGAAGACAGTTGGTTTACAAGATGGATGGATTTAAATGCGTATTTTGACAGGGTGATAATCTTACAATTATCTGCATTTACTGTCAACTTGTAAATCATCTTTCACACTAAACAATTCACAGTATGGTTGCTGTGTCAAAGTCTGTGACGTGATGTCAGATTTTATTTCTGATTACATCACTCAACCTCTCATTAACTGAAACAAAACTATAAATGGAAGAATTTTCTTAATCCCTTTTTTTCACTTTGTTTGCTGACAATAATTATTAAAACAAAGTATGTATGATGTAATTCAACAGATATACTCAGTTAAATACTGAAACTGATATTGAAGCAGGAAAATTAGGACCTATTTACAAGTATTTACATGAAAGGAGAAACAAATATCAAAAAAGAAAATACGAGAGTCTTTCTTCCTCCTTTGCTAGAACAGCTAAAGTTCATAATATTCATACTCCTTTTTTATCCAACATGAGACTGATAATGAGTGCACAGTCAGCCTATTGTAATTTCCTGTCTGTGAAGAGGTGCTGTGTTGAGGTTAGATTTATATATATTTACAACTACTCAAACTGTCAAACTGCTTTTTTTTAAAGTAAGAAGTTTAATTCACAAGTCAAATCAAAAGACAGCACACTAATCTTGATCATGTATGAGATTTTTAGGAGTTAAAACATCAATCAAATAATAAATCAATAAAACAATCAAATACAGACAGGATGAAGGCAGTTAAATAAACAATTGTACCTGTAAAAAAAAGAAATACAAAAAAAACTAACATCTGGTCAGGGGGGGGGGGGATGTAATTAAATGAAATAGATCCCAATACCAACAAAAGGAAACAAAGGAATCAGAACCACATGATTGATTAGAAACTGGATGCAAATGTGAGGGGAGGCAAGTAACAGAAATTGGCCTGAAGAAGTGGGAGAAATGGCTGATAGAAAATACAAGCAGCAAGGGAGCAGAGTATGAATGGAAACAAAATACCAAAATAAACAAAACCAACTCCCAAATATCTTTGACTTAACCTTGCAAGGCTCAGTCAGATAACCATTATGTGTAAATGTTTCGTCTCTCATCTGAAGCTGAATTGGGAGTATGAGATTTATAAGTTTAAAGTAGCGTTGTTTAAGCTCACTGTGCTGTTTTGCTCACATGCCTTAAAGTGTGAGTGTCTGTGAAACTTCTCAAATAGACAACTAAAGACTGCTTTGTATGTGTTGAAAAGTGAGACCACATTATTGTCTTCAAAAGACAGACCTTTGTCCTTTAGCTGTATTACGCTTCACAGAAATTATACGCCTCTAATGCTTCCGTTTGAAAGTAGGGGTAACCACAGATGCGTTGTGCAAGAAATTTTCTGCATCTGCCCCTTCTGTCTTTCATGGACTGTATAAACCCAGCCATGGTTTTGACAAGAAAATTAGGTATGTCTAAAAAAGGACCTAAATACAACTTCCTGGACTCCTTATTCATTTCAAATTCATTTCAGCCTTTACAAATGTACTATATGCTGTTTCGTACTGCCATTGCAAATGATACTGAATCCAATATATAGGTTGCCATTATTATGTATGTTAAGTATTTACTAATTTTGTATATAAAAAAACACACACAAAACAAATTCATGAAGCATTTGAGTTAGGTCTATGTTTATTCTGTGTATTCAAGCGATTCACAGTCAAATACAGATCTTATTTTGTTTTCCAAAACCAGTCCGCTCTATCACAAATAATGGAAAGAAAAAAATCAAATCTACTCCCTAACTGTACAATGTGGTTACACAGGAGAAAATAACCAAGCAATATATAACCAACATGTAGAATGTAAAATCAGGTATTTTAAACTATTTTTAATGGTTTCAAAACTATATAACTTAGAGGAGAAGTTTGTTTTTTAACCTGGACCTTATTTTTTAGCAAATATTACAGACAAGTTTGAAGCTAATTGGAGCCGTCAGGAGGAGTTCATATCGAGTCTTGATCAGCGTATATCCATATAATGAGAGTCAAATGAGGGCAGGAGTTCGCCGTCTGGTTAAATGAAGGAGTTTGGGGGCAGATAATGCCTTATTACAATGTTCGTTTATTAAACGTTAGCACTACTACCTCTGAGCTCAGAACTTCTCAGAAGTGTTTATTTGTTCGGTTCTGGGATGATTTAGAGGCAAGAATACAACTAGTCTATGGCGCAATTGCAATGATCCATCCCAGTTGTAGTCTGGGCTGGACTTTCACTCTGTGCTCTACAGAACTTGCTACAGCAGACATCAACATGTTTCTTGTTAACGTGTTTTCACTGAATGACCATTTGGACTAAGTTCAGCGTCTGTAGGCTCTTTTTCTGCAACCTATGCAGACTACAGCTGTAATGGCAGTGGGTGCGATGTCATTGAAATCCCAGATTACTGTAAGTTGCAATTGGTTACATTAAAAGCCTGTTAAAACTCCCAGTAGCTAATACCTTAGCACCTCCGAGACGTTCTGAGCTCACATGGGAAAAATCGCTAATATTTCAATACAAAACATTGGTTAAATAAAGGTGTTTTGGGGCAGAAAATGTCTGATTACATGCAGCAAACTCCTGCCCCTATTGACTCCCATGGATTTGATATATGCTGATCGCTCGATTTAAACTCCTTCTGAACGGCTCCAAGTAGCTCCACACGTGTCTGGGGGAGTAAATGAACTTAATATTTGCTAAAAATAATGTCCAGCTTGAAAAGAAACACACAAAAAAACAGTTTTCTTTAAAGGGAATGTTTGTAAAATGTATAGCAAAATGGTAAATAGCCTGTACTTGTAGCGTGCTTTATCTAGTCCAGAGGACCCCAAAGCGCTTCACATTACATTTAGTCGTTCACCCATTCACAGACACATTCACACACTTGGGCACACTGACAGAAGCGAGGCTGCCAAACACTGACTGAACCTGACTACCACCAGTAGGTAAAGTGAGTGAAGTGTCTTGTCTAAGGACACAACGACCGAGAGGCTTCCAGATGTGGGGGGTGCCTGCACTTACCACTATGCTACGCGACACCACGTTTACCTCAGTCTTCGGGGAGAATGATAGACTGCAAAATAATGGAGGAGAGAACACGGCAACGGAGAAGACGCAATTGCAATGCAATATGAATTGTAGTCTGAAGGCCATTTGTTTTTTACAGTTGACATTTCAAACCACAAGGGGGGACATACATACGTTTTTCCACGATCAACCAATGTGGTTGTATTTCACTGGAGGTTGGTCTGCTAAAAATATTCTCAAAGTGTTGTAGTAAATAACTGAAAGACAATAAAATAATGATTTTCACTTGAATTATCATTTTAGTTATTCTTATGAACTCTAGTCATGGTCTAGCTCACTTAATCTTTTGTTTCACAAAAGCAGTAAGAACCAATTGATTTAACAATTCTTTATTTTATGTACTTCAAACAAAGCAGACTCCATCTCAGAATAACCAAGGAAGCGTGTTGTTTGGTGACTCAAATCACTATAAAAATAAATTATTGAAAAGCATGATAAGCCACATTTATGACTAATTTATACAACGCCTAACCTTTCATATCTCTGAAGAAACTTGTGAGTTGGCAGCTGTGTCATATTTCCCCCACAGCAATGTAGACTACTTTGTTTTATGCATTTGTTTGTATTATAATTTGATAGACCTGTTGGCTTGGTTGTTTTCTTTTCATTGACAAAGACAGTCACTCAAGAAAACTCTTGTTAACTTTAGAGACATAAAAGGCCTCTGTGTGTGGAATCATTCTGTAAGTCCTGGCCTAAACTTATTTGATAAATGCACAGAGATGGTTAAGCTTGAAAACACTTCATTACATGACATAATCATATTGATTTCCATAAAACTGACAGCAATTTTGAATACCCACCTATTGCCATTAGATGTTTACACAGTGCATGTGGCCTATGATTTTAAAATGCAACCTAATCAACTTAGTAGTTCGAACTTCCTAGTTTTCCTGTAGATCCATATAATTTGTATTAGACATCATAAGATAAACATAAGCCCAAAAACCCATAGGACACAAACATGAAATGTGATAGTGAGATAAGTGCTGTATTACAGAGACTTGTTCACCCAATCTCAACAGTTTTTTTTTCATAGGAGGTAATGCTTTGTCTCTTTTGCCTGCCGCCCTTTCTGCTGCATCACTTCCATCTTTCTTTCTCTTTTCCTTTAATGTTTTGTTGCTTTTACTCAGCCAAAAAGGACATTTTTTCGCTAACAAGTCATTTCCCTTTAAATATCATCTGAAAACCCTCTTCAAGCATGCTAGTCAGCAAGTACATACATTTGCAGCTATATGGAAAATATTAATCAAAATTATGTATGCAACCTTGGTCACATCCACAAATTTGCTTGACTTTGTCACATACAAAGAAATACTTATGTTGATTTCTCATCATTTTGTTTATGAATGCATGGAGCAATATGTTGATCTTTGTTGTAGATTTTCAATTAACCTTTATTTTAATAAAAGTAACTTTTAAATCTAATACTCTAATTAAATAGAAAAGTAGAAGTCCTTGCATTTTACTGTATGTTTATTCTGAAAATTATGATTTAAGAGGTAATCACTGAGAAAATGTATTAACCAAATCAGATGTGTTTGAATATTCTTTTTTTATATACATTTTTTTTAACACACTTGAAAACTTCTGGTGCAGGAGGAGCATGTTATTTAGTAGGTATTATACAAAAAACTACATTCTATTTTGCATAATTTTTTTTCCTTTGTTCTCTTTGTTATGAAAAACTAGAAAGGCCACTGAAACAACCAGAGACAACACCAGGGCTCAGCAACAATTTATCCACTCAAGGACACAGTTGCCCGCAGCATGCCATATTGTTTACTTAGTCTTGAAACTGCTAGAAACCCATGTGGGGATTACACACCACATAGAATAATAACATCTCCAGAAGCCTTTCTCTGTATCCTTTATTTCCCAAGATGTCCACATGAAGACTAATTAAAAATAAGAATAATTTTGAGAGGGAATGATCTACGGAGAACTGCCTTTGTTAAAGGATACATTGCTTAATAAAGCCAAAGGGATGACAACCCATGTTGGAAAGTCGCCCCTGAGGAACATTTATAAAATAAGTGAGAAACTATAAAACATTTCCAAGTATGAGATTTAAAAGAGGGAGATTGTGTTCATTTTTGGGGCTTTCTTGTCTAATTCTATTAAAAAATATATATGGCCGTAAATATGGGTCCAGCACATCCAAGCTCATGTTGAAGCTACTGTGGAACACATTTATGTTTGTAAATGAGAAGTGGTTCTCAAACAGTTCACCTGGCTAAATAAAGGTTACTTTTTTTGTAAATACATAAAAATTCTGTCAACCATACCCATATGTGTGGCTGTTCCCTAAACTTTGAAAACTTATTTGAGAGCATTAAATATCTGCCAACATATTACACAAAGTAAATATTGAATTAGATCCTACAATAGCAATGTTGGGAAGGATTCCAGAATGTTTTGACTGCAATGGCAAAATGTGTCTATTAAACATACTATTCACTACAGCCCTGAAATATATAACCATCAGATGGTAAAAACCAGATCCCCTCACATATAATAAATTGATCCAGAAAGTGAACAAGTTACATACTCAGACTATAAAAACTTACCTTTGAGATATGGTGGGGACCCATGTTACCTTTATTATTTTACCTTCATCAATACAGAAGGTACAGGTAATCACATTGTCAGGACATTAGCTGCGTTTACATGGACACAAGTAATCGGATTAAAAACCTAATCAGAATAAACATGCTTCATGTAAACATGCCATTCGGATTACTCTGACCCGAATACACTCATTCGGATCAAAATTTCATTCCGATTGAGACAGGTGGGTTATGCCGATAGTTAGTCTGATCGCTGCACATGCAAACTCTTATTCTGATTGTAGGTCATTACAGCGCATGTCTGTTACATCATACGGTGACGTAACTTACGTTGGCAGTGACGGAACCTGGATGAAAGCATTGCAGGTGTGAAACAAAACGGAAAAAGTTTATACTGTTTGGCTTGCAAATGTAAAATTGTTTCCAGAGAAATTCAAAGCATGCTAAGAAGAAGATCTCACCGCTCCATTTTAAATCAACGCAGCCATGTTTGTTTACAAATGAAGACTGCTGATTCTTCTACGGCTGTTTCCAATGTTTCAGATAGTTCTTTGCATGTCAAAGTGATTTAATCTGTGGCGGATGTAAACGCTTGTCATAATCAAATAGATGTTTTCAGGGCCATGTACACATTCAAGTTCTAATCTGGGATCAGATTAATAACATTTTTCACATGTAAACGCAGCTATTATGATGGCAAAGGCAAAAAATGTTTCCTTATTGAACATGATCAGGATGTCGAACTGGATAAGCAGCGTCCCTCACAGGACACCATTGCTGCTGAAGTGGGATTCAGTAAGATAGTTATTTGGAATTAATAATAATAATAATAATAATAATAATAATAATAATAATATTTTCTTTGTATAGCACTTTACAAGATATATATCAAAAAGTGTTGTACAAAATAAAGCATAATTAAATACAATAAAACAGAACAAACTTGTTGATAAAATGCCAGTTTATACAAGTGAGTCTTAAATTGTTTTTTTAAAAGTTCCTCAGAGACCGCAAATTTACTCAGATTTCCTTATAACGAGGAACTACACATTGTATTTTCCCTAACAAGGAACTCTTACCAGTTTTCATACAACTCACAATAACACCTGCTAACATTATTAACTGCTATATGATGATAAGAACATCCCCGTGAACACAGCACATCTCTACAGAGCATATTATCTGTTGCTAGCAAGCAGCTAGCTATAGTTAAGTCATGGCTAGAAAGAAAGAAGCAGCGGGACCAAAACTAAAGCCACTCCTACTCTCAAATCATCAGTGAGGAAATGTTGAGTTCCCCGTGAGTTAAGTCAAAATTCTCATTGTAAACAAGAAGAGCACTGTTTGCTGCGCACTATCTCGTTTCTCTGAGCCAGCTGGAGCTCAGTATTTCTACTGCAGTAACTAAATAGAGTCACTAGTAGTGATGTGTCGTTCGTGAACGATTCGTTCAAAATGAACTAATCTTTTATACGACCCGAGAGTAACGAGTCCTCTCAGTGAGCGATTCGTTCATTGTCATGCAGTACCTTCTCTTGCCACATGTCAGCAGCTCCATGAGCTCAGTCAGCAGCAAGAAAGGAAACAGAAATGATTCGTTCATGACTCACTCAGCTGCTGCGTCCGTTTTCAGGTCCCAGTTCTTTTGTCATGTGACAGCCAGACCGCTCAGGCTGTGTGTGGCGAGCAGCAAGTACTACAGTTCGCTCACGATTCGTTCATATACGGATCGTGACGGATCATTCTTACTCATTCGTCACGTGAAAACTGTGGCTCAGCTTGCTACGGGCTGTGGAGCGGACTGAGAGATGAACAAGGAAATGAATGATGTCTGATATCTAATGTTCCTTTATTTGTCATTCGACACCCGATATATATTATTTATTCATTAAATCATAATTATTTAGTGGACTTCAATTCTTGTAGATGTGTTATTGTGTGTATAATTTAAAATGTTTTAGTAAATAAATACTTTCGAAAATTATATCAGCATATTGATTAAATAATAAATATATAATGATGATAATAACAACAAACATAATCAATAATAGTAATAATAATAATAATAATAATAATGTAAAATTTTGTACACAATAAACGCACCATGTAAACATAGGGAACTTATTAATTATTCCTTTTTGTTTTAATTGTATCACTAATTGTCAAAATTAGTTTACACTCACTCTTCCTCTACCCAGCTGTAATGTGACCAACAGTTCGGACTGAACGGATCTTCTCGTTCATCGTTCACAGCTCAGGCTGTAGAGCTGTAATGTGACCGACAGTTCGGACTGAACAGATCTCCTTGTTCATCGTTCACAGCTCAGGGTGTACTGTGTGTGGAGTAGTAGATTTGTTCATTTGTCACGTGACACCTACCTAGTCACTGTCGCGTTCTCACGGCACGTACACACCAAAAGCGAATTAAGCAAGCGGCGAGTCAGATGTACATGTTATGTCAATGGAGGAGCGCGTTGAAGCGCGGCAGGGGGTCCCGCTTCAAATCAGAAGCAGATCTGCGTCGCGAAAAAGCTTTTCTGCCCTATTCGCGTGGAGGATTTGTGCAGATGAGGCGGTTGCGGCGCGTGAAAAATTCTGCTCAAGTTGAAAATCTCTGAACTCCAGCGTCAAACCGCGCCGCGTTAACCAATCAGGAGCCTGGTGACGTGATTCTCTGACGTAGTTCACAGCGGACAGAAAGTTATTCATTCAACATGGAGGAGAGGCTCATCAACGCTGTGGCTAACAACCCGGAGCTATATGACACTACTCTGTATATATACAGAGACAGGAATAAAAAGGACCAAAGTTGGAAGAAGATAAGTGAGGAGATTGGACAACCTGGTAAGTTCATTTCACTTTTGAGTTTTTACCGAACCTGTGCAAAAGACAGCTAGCTAGCCCGCCTACTGTCCCGCTTTTTTACTATTCATTTCCCGCCGATGTTTAAATACTTTTCCGCTAATGTGATTATTCAACGGACTACTGCAGAAAAAAATGGAAGAGCCTCAGGGACACTTACTGCAAGGAGAGGCGGTTGGAGAAGGAGAAGCGGAGTGGGTCAGCTGCCGGATCGGGGAGGAGGTGGAAGTTTTCCGCGGTCATGGGGTTCCTTGACCCCTTCGTCACCCCGCGGGAGAACAGCAGCAACATGGGGAGTATGCGGACCGCGGAGAACCTCCTCCTCGAGGGCCAAGGACAGCCTGAAGGAGCAGCAGGGGAGTCCCAGATAGAAGGTATGTTTACAATGATTTTACGTAGACTGTTATATAGGCATATATGTTACGGTTTACTAATAAACAGTATACAGTGGTCCCACTATAACGTGGTTCATCCTTCATGGCCTCGCTTTTAAAGAATAAAAAGGGACCCCTATATATAATTTGACTTTTTTTTTTTTTCAACCTGAAAACATTTAATTTTGTCTTGACAGAGTCTACTGATTCTACAGTAGAGCCATCCCCTGTTGCTTCTCCTGGCTCCCCAGTCCCTGGTCCCTCCGCTCCGGCTGTTGCACCCACAGGTGGGTAAAAGAAATTGTAGCAACATTGTTGTACTGAATATCTACAACAAATATGATTACTGGCTGTTTTTTTAAGATTATGAAAATTAAATTCTAGTAGCAGCCTTCTCATTACTTTGTGTTGATTGATGCTTTGTTTTACAGGCCCACAGAGGAGGAGAGCTCAGAAGCGGATGAGGGACGGGTCCCAGGATGGCCAGTCGAGGGTGGAGTCGGCCCTCCTGGAGTCGCTGAAGAGGCCACGGCCATCTGCAACTGAGCTCTTCCTCCTGAGCCTTGTTCCTGCTGTGGAGAGCATGCCACCCCAGACGAGAGAGTTCGTCAAATTCCAAATTCAAAAAACAGTATTTGAAAACACCACAGCAGTGTTAAATTTGGAACCATTGGGCCCTAGTAGTCAGTAGTTTACTGAAAATGAGGCAGCAGGCTCTCCACAGCACGAGCAACGCACTTTTCTTCTCCTTCTCCATGAGGCTCTTCCACTTCCCAAGCTTGGTCCTTTTTATTCCTCTATGTTTTTTTTTTTGTCTATGTTAAATGAGTGTGATTATTTTTTGAATAAATTTTCTAAATGACAATCTGTTATTACTATACAGATAAAATTGCACCACAACTTGACATGTTACTTAGAAATTGTTAAATATACTATAAACCAACATAAACTACCATATAAGAAAATATCAAAGTCAAAAAAATTTAAGAAAATAAAGAGATTAGTTTATTTTCGAGGCAAGCTCCATTTATTAAGGGAAAAATGCAGGAAAAAAAGCTCTTTAGAGGTTGGTGGGTGGCTCTTAAAAGAGCCGTTGAGGGAAGTCACTGGGACTTCAAATAGGCTGCCAAGGCACTGCTCCCTCGGCCGAGAAGTGTGCCATGAATGTTTCCCTCACCAGGAGAGCCTCTCTGGAGGAGTTGTTGGCTGCTACACGACCCAGACCTTCCCACGTCTCCACCACAGCAGGTGCCACGCCCCTCACAGCAGGTGCCCCTCCATCTTCAGAACGGCGCAGAAAATTGTGGAGAACACACGTTGCCTTCACACATTTCTCCGCCACTTCCGGACGGAGCTCCACGGAGCGCCGATACAACCTCCACTGCGAGGAGAGGATACCGAAGGCGCACTCCACAACCATCCGGGCCCTGGAGAGGCGGTAGTTAAAGACCCTCTTCTCCAATGGGAGGAGGCGTCCAGGGAAAGGCCTCATGAGCTCCCTCCGCAGCGGGAACGCCTCGTCAGCCACAAAGACATGGGGCTGGGCTCCACGATCTTCTCCACCAGGTAGAGGCAGGTCCGGAGGCAGATGGAGCGTCCCAGCACGAAGAGCCTGACCAAACGTGGAGCTGGCCAGAATACCACCATCGCTGGTCCTCCCAAAACCCCCAACATCTATGATGCGGAAACGATACCCTGCATCCACAACCGCTAGGAGAACTATGGAAAAAGTTCCCTTATAATTGTGGAACATGGATCCTGAGTTGGGAGGTGCCTTCAGCTGGACGTGCTTCCCATCCAGAGCTCCACAGCAGAGAGGGAAGTTCCACCGCTCCTGGAATCCCTCTGCGATGGACCGCCAGGCTTCTGTGGAAGGTAGAGCCATGTAGTCCTCTACTAGACAGTCCCAGATTGCTGCCGCTACCTGGGGGACGATCTGACACACCGTGGAGACACCAACTCTGAAGCTGGACGCGATGGTCCTAAAGGAGTCCCCGGTAGCAAGGAACCTGGAAATAATTGTTTAACATTAGTTTTATGTGACTTGCAGTTTCAAAAGAAAAGTAAACATTTTCTGTGAAACTATTGCAGTTTCCAAATTATTATCAGCTGATGGTAAAAGAGAGAATAAGTAAAAGAAAGTATTGGCACCGATACCTTTATCGGTATCGGTGCATCCATACTTTTAACTTTACTATATCCTAATCTGATCGGTAGCTACTGTTAACAGCCACAGTGAGCCGATCACTCATAATTCCTAAACATGTCAATCAGGTAGGAATGAACTGAGAGATTAATAGAAATAAAGATTTGGATGTTGACAGCCCTTTCCTTTCTTAGATCATTGTTAATATTTGAGAAATTAAACTGTGATAAGACATAGCATATCAAGATAGATTTATTATATAACTAAAGATGAACCAAATTGCTCACAATTTTATCTAGCTCCCAGTTTTAAAAAGGCAGCTGATCCCTTATAGAGTTGGCTGCAAGGGTTATGTAGAAATATTTAACTGGTTCTACACCAGAATTAAACCAGGTCTAAATAACACAAAATAAACACTTTAAAAGATAAACCACCTGAGGATCACAGCAAAGATAGTCCTCACAGTTTGATCGCAAACACAGAGCGCATTAACACCTGATATGACACCACAGTCATGCAACCATTGCAAATGCTGATAATATAGCACAAATATAATTAATTCAGGACTTTATGAGATATACCGCTTGACTAGAAATATAAACAGTCGTGTCCTTACCACAGTTTGCTATCAGGAAACGACTATATTCTCTGATAGCACAACACATCCACGTTATGCGTGTATAAACTGATAGCTTAGCATATAACAGCACACATATCAATAAAATATTACGATAATAACCAGTTTTACTAACCGCAGGCAGATGGACAGGCGCTCAGCAGGTGGGATCGACCGCCTGTAGTTGGTGTCTAGGCGGGCGATGCTCGGACCAACTCGGGACAGGAGGTCTTCGAACTGGACGTTGGACAAACGGTGGTACCGCTGAAAGCGGCCGTCATCCAGTCGCAGCTCCTGGAGCAAATGGTGAAACTCACCAAAGTGCTCACGCTTCTGGAGGACCTGATGGACCCAGATACGGCGAGGATGTCGCCTACGCCGCTGCTCTGCTCTCCAAAGTAAATACAGAGAGGACACTCTTTCTTCGAACGTTAGCTCAACAGCTACCATCTTGCAAACACACCATCTGGCACTACTTCCTCCCAGACGTGACGTATTTCCGCCCACACGCGCCGTGTTTTCAAGCGCGTCAACTTTGCTTTGTACACGCTTCAAGGAGCGAATGTTCAAGCCTCCAGCTGGGGGCATGTGGCGCGTTTTGACGCTTTTGGTGTGGACATACTGTTAAACAATGATGGCAGCGTGGACACAAATAACTTTATTGTGGTGTGTATATGCTTTCCTAGGTTTTCGAATTGCTTGTGGCATTTTGTTTTTTTATTGTCAGGTGAAACAAAACATGTTGCCTTCTGTATTATAGTGGAGAATTGAGCTGTGAGCCGGGAAGGAGGAGGGGTGAATGAGTCGTTCAGCTCGTTTGAGCTGTGAGCCGGGAGTGAGCGAATTGTTCACGCCAGCGATTCAGCACCAGACATTGCAAGCTAGCTTCGGTTAGCTCTCGGAAAGGAAGGGGTGAGTAACTCAATGTGCTGTTAGCATGCAGTGATGCCGGTAACGCGTTACTTAGTAGCGCGTTACTCCTAATATGACCACTTTTTTAGTAACGACTAATCTAACGCGTTTCTTTTTTCATGCAGGTAATCAGATTAAAATTACTTGTTCAAGCCACTGTGAGTTACTATTTTTGTCATTTTCTTGAGCAAAAAGATATATTTGGTACATGGGGCGGAATTAGTATTAAGAAAACAAGTATCAATAGCGGTAAATATGGTCCTACCTTCTACTGCTGCCGAAACAGCTGATAATCTCCTTTGCGGGTGCCATGTTTGTTTTGGCCTGAATCTGAGTTCTGTACTCTGTAGGCCTACTCTGCCCCCTAGTGGAACTCTCCATTTGTACATGCAGTGAGAGAGCAAGTATGTCCCCAAGACACAGCTTATTCCTTTATAGTTGCTGGTGTCAATGTGAGGTTAAAAAACAAGTATATATCCGTTCTTACTGTTAAAATGCACTTCAAATAAAGTGATTATATGTAAAAGTGGTTATTGTGTTTATGTTGAGGCAGTGCGGAGTGTTATTGGGAGCTGCAGAAAGTAACTAACAAAGTAACTTGTAATCTAACTTAGTTACTTTTAAAATAAAGTAATAAGTAAAGTAACTAAGTTACTTTTGGAAGGAGTAACCACTAGTCAGTAATCATATTACTTTTTCAAAGTAACTGTGTCAGCACTGTTAGCATGTTACCAGAGCTATACTACTGTGAACTAATGAGCTATTCTCGTGATGTGAGTTTTGTACTCAGGGTTTTTCTTCCAGTCCAGAGCAGAAATGTTTTTTTACTGGGTGTTTTCCCCCCCACAAATTTAATTATAAACTATAAATATTTCTACTAATGAAATTAGTTGCTAAGAGTAACAGGAATGAGTCGGTAAATGGGTCACTTGGGGTTGTGAATTATGATTCGTTGGAGAACCGCTGCCTTGTTTACTACGACGCCCACAAGAGGGCAACAGCGCCACCTGCTGTTAAAATGAACTAAATGATTCGTTCAAGATTCGTTCAATTTAATGTTCGAGAGTAAATGATCCGAGTCGGTAAAAAGAGTCGGTCTTCCCATCACTAGTCACCTTGTTGCAAATAATTTCTGTTATTTATTTAAACAAGATTATTACACTTATAAGTGTAACAGTATATTGTAAGTACAATAATATTGAAAAAAAATGTTTTAAATTTGATCATTAATGCCTAATATGATGCATTACACAAGAATAATGGAAAACGCTTTACTTATAAGTAGGGATGCATCAATACCAATACTGGTATTGGGTATCGGCCCCGATACCGCCTAATGTACTTGTATCGGTATCGGTTAAAGTTAACCGCTACCATGAACTGATACTTAAGATGTGGAAACCCAACAATAATTTCAGATAAATTTTTGTTTTTAGCTTTTAAAATAGATTCTGTGGTTAATTTTAATAATATTTCATTATTTTATCTAATTCACCATCATTTGCTGTAACAAGCAGAGAAAATAAAAACGTTAATCACAATTGATAGCACTATTTTTCTGTCGTAGAAGTATCGGCACTGGTACTCTGTAAGTACTCTGATCCAAGTATGGATTTTGAAAAAAGTGGTATTGTTGCATCCCTACTTTTAAGTTATTTGAAATAAGATTTACTGTACAAAATGTAATGAATAAATAAATAAATAAATAAATAATCTAATCAAATTGTGACCCTAAAATTGAAAATGAAATACAGACCGGCTAGCTGACTATCTATTATAGATAAATAGATAATATGCTGATAATTGAAAATATATTATCAAAGCCAACATATATATTTTTTATTGAACACCATAAAACAAATAACAAAGTAGTGAATACCACCATGTGTCTGCCCAGTGTGTCAGTGAGCAAGCTATGTCCAACTTCTTTGTTTGAATAATTCTGTCAGTTTAGGAATTTTCTTTCTTATTTATTTTTCTCGAAGTTCCTTCTTACGAATCGCATTCATTTTCTGAGCACCACTCTCAAATTTCTTCCAACGTCTTTCCACGTCTCTTTACATCTAGATGGCCACGCCCCTAAATTGTTTGATTAGTGAGCTCATCGTGCAATGAGAGCTTTAGAGGCCACGTGGGTGAAATAGGTCACTTGTAATTTGGATCAATCAGCAGCCTTAAATTAGCATATAAGAGGATTGTCAGAAAACCTGACAAGTAAAATGATGTTTCTTTTTTTACCTGAAATGATAGGCCCCCTAAGCGCCGTAGGTCCCTGGCCACCGCCGGTTGGCCCGTGCATTAAGGCGGTCTTGGCAATAATAATGTATAATATCTGCAATGTATGTTGGAGCAGTAACATGTAAAGCCTTGTACGTCCATACAACTAATTTATATTGGATCCTGTACTTCA
Source organism: Apricaphanius iberus (assembly GCA_028564705.1). NCBI lineage: Eukaryota > Metazoa > Chordata > Actinopteri > Cyprinodontiformes > Aphaniidae > Apricaphanius > Apricaphanius iberus. The sequence goes on along the minus strand of JAPXFQ010000445.1, from coordinate 289,417 downwards.
CGTAGCTTAAGATGAAACTGAAAATAAATATTGTCTCTGAAAATAAAAACTGGCATTGAAAAATATAATTTTAACTGAAAATCTTAATTTTGAATCTGAAATAAATGTAGAGAAAATTATGTATTGAAATTAAAACAAAAATTGAAAGTGAAAAAAATTCAAATAAACTCTAAATATATGCATTAAAACAATTTACTCACTTTTTTCAATACCAGTCTTTTTTCAGTGCTGCTGCTTTTCAGCTTCATTGAGCTGATACTCATTTCACCTTGTGTACGCGCATGAAGGGCAGGGCTTCAGAGTCGCATGTACTTGATTTCAGCTGTCAGTTAGTCTGGCCATTTTATACACGCTCTCTAACCTAGCAAATTAAAGTCACCTGTAGTTCTTTTATATGTCTTTAATTCCAAACTGTCCACGTATTATAGCAAAATCCACAACTATAATGTTCTATAATGTTTAATTTTATATATATTATAAAGAGTGTTATCATTTGATTCCTTTGTTTAGGTTTGAAAAGACAACGGAGCTGTGAAACCCCAATTGCCGCGGTTTACACAACTACAACAGTACACCTCAGAACAAAATGGCATTCCTGTTCGACATATATAAGATATTGTATGAGGCTATTGAGTCAGACAAGTCAGATTATTTTTCTATAGTTTATTACTGAGTACTTGAGTAACATGTTAAAGTTTACAAAAATACACAAGCACACCTCAGAACAAAATGCCATGTTCAACATTCAGTCAATTTTGATTTTCTTCTATGCTTAATTTAATTTGCCGTATTGTATTGTATTTGAGTTACATGTTTCTAATGTTTGCACTAAAACTAGAGCCCACTTTTTAAACTTGGAGTAGTTTATATTTGTTAAAAAAAAGAAGAAGAAAACGTTTAAATGTTTGGCATTGTGCTGGTGCTCTAAACATGAGCAAAAACAGAACATTTACAATAAAAATGGAGAAAATCCAATGCGTTGTACTGCATTATTCCTTTTTCGGCCTAATTCAGCATACCTCTCCTTAGCACACTCTCCTGCCACGATACAAGTCCTTGTGGTTTCATAAAGAATTATTTAAAGTCATTTCTTGCAGGGAATGCAGCCCAAATTCCTCGTGCCCTGCTGATCCGTCCCGGGTCCAACAAGTTGCTGTCACCTGTTCTACTTTTCTCCATTCTCCATACACAAGATCACCTGCAGATATTAAAGAGTTAGAGAACCTGGGTGGGACGTAGCATGTGGCAGGGGTGTTGCCAGCATCTGTGCTAATCAGGTAATTGGGTAAAGGAACACAGGCCTTCATAGCTTTTACAGTTTTATCGGGGTGGTAGTCACAAGGAAATTAGTTACTTTACCTTTCTATTGGTAAATTAATCACTCCCTGCATTTGGTGGTGCTTTTATTGTCACATTTTCTGTTGATGCAACCCAACAATTTGGGAAATTCCACACATGTCAGAATTCCTGGGAGATCTCTGTCCACTTGTTTTTGTCAGGCAATGCAACAAAATCACTGCACAAAGCCAACCAAGGTCTCTCACAGACTTCCTTGACAATGAGGGAGACTGTTGTTGATCCCAGCAAGTAGCTCTGTGCCACGCTCTGCCGACTGTTTCCTGACGCCACCAAACAAAGAGTGACGGCAAGTCTTTCTTCCTGTTTTGCAGGGCAAACTTGGGTAGCTGCGTGATTAATGTAGAGTCGAATACGATGCAAAAAGTTGTTGGATCTATTGGCAGACATCCAAAAATACTTAAAATGTACTTGTTCATCTATTCCACGCATCTGTCTTACAAGTAAATTATGTTCCCCATCGTGTTGTCGACTCCTTTTTAATGGACGAGTGGACCATTTCCTTTATCGTCTGTTTTTTACAGGAGCAGACAGCACAACAGCCCTTGGTCCTCGTCGAAGCTAATGGGTGTCGCCATGTTGCAAACAACAGTGATTTTTACTTCTACTATAGTGTAGTGCTGTCCACAAACCGGTATAACACTACGATGCCCACTACAGTTTTTGAGAATATTAGCTCACAGCAGGTGGAAGCCGCACAAGGGTATAAACGCTGCAAGAAGCCATCTCGGCCGGTTCTGCATGTCTCATTTCCACACGGAATGTACATGCGTCTGGCATAAACCAAGCTTAAGTCAGTAAATTGTTATAATCCATATATTTCGAGTTTCTTTTTTTTTTACTTTCAATTTTTGTTTCAATTTCAATACAGAATTTTTCACTACATTTATTTCAGATTCAAAATTAAGATTTTCAATTAAAATAATGTTTTTAATGCCATTTTTTTATTTTCAGAGCCAATATTTATTTTCAGTTTCATCTTAATCTGATATCATTATAACCCCATTGCTATGTGCATAGCCAGAATCTGAGTGAACACACAAGTAATTGGTCTTAATTGAAAATGAAGGTGGAATGAATGATAAGCTGGGGAATGTTCCTGTGTCCGACCCTGCCAGTAACTTACCTTCCTACTGGCAGGAGAAGGCATTGGCCAGACCGAGCACGAGAAAATAAAATGGCCGCAGGATCCGCAATGGAGTCAGGCTCCAGCTCGTAACTTACTTTTCTGGTCTTATGGTGTTGAACAAGTTTGCTCTCTCTGAATGGGTTCTGGAGTGGAGTGGGGGAGAACTGGACCTGTGCAAGGAACAATGGGGTGAACTTGAATGTTTTTGCCTGACCTGCTCCCTGATGCAATTGTCACCTTGAACAAGTTAATTAAATCATCAAGATTTCCTCTCTTTTATTTAACAAGTAAACAGCTGATCCTTAAAAATTTTCCTCATGGGATTTAAGAATACCCCTGAGTCTTTGAGGGTACGTCCCTGGAGGTAGGGAGGACAGCCCGGATGGCGTCCCCGGAATGGATGACATTCAGGCAGACGACAAGGATGGCATCCCCGGGCTGGATGACAGTGAGGCGAACAACCAGAACGGTGTCCCCTGGCTTGGCGACGGTCAGGTGGATAACCAGGACAGCATCCCCTGGTTGGACGATGGTCAGGAAGACTGGGTCACACACAAGAACCAAGCAAACTGCCTTGCAGACACGGGACTAGACAGACACGAGGGAGGAGTCCAGAACTGGAGCAGAACAGGCAGGGACAGGCTTCCGAGCGAAGCAGACTGAAGCAGAGGCTGACTTCAGAACGGAGCAGACTGAAGTAAAGGCTGATTTCAGGGCCAAGCAGACGGAAACAGAGGCTGACTTCAACCCCAGAGATCCTGGTGCGGGCAGGCTCTTTCCCAGCTGTCTGCTGAGTACATCTTTTGGCCGGCTCATTCTGTCAGGAGTTACTACAGAATGAATGAAGGACCCAGGTGCAGACATTGATTTTAAGATGTGGAGCAAGGTTTTAAATGAGGCAGCAACATAAGAGGAGACAATACAGTTGACAGTTGACAATGATCCGGCACTGAGTGAGGATGAGTGACGGGTTATAAAGGGAGCAAGATCAGGTGTGGATGATGGAACACAGGTGAAGACAATAGGTGATCTGGGGCAGAGCCCAGATGCCTCTGGCAGTATGAGCACCTTGCGATCAGGAAGTTTGCCCCAGATAAGGGGAGCATAGAAACTGAAAGCTGCTCCTCCTTATTTCTTTCTGATTCTAGGGATTATTAAAGGGCCCATATTATGAAAAAATCTCTTTCCCTGGGATTTGGAGTGTTATTGTGTGTCTTGGGTTCATATAAGTGCATACAAAGTTGGAAAAAAAGCATCCATGCTCACGATAGTTTTTTCTGAATGCATCCTGTCTTCAGTCTCTGAGTGAGCCGTTCAAAATCTGCCTGGCTTTCTACGTCACAAGCCGAAACACTGGAATATTCACAGCTCCTCAGAGCACTGTCTCCACCCACCAGGTACAGCAGTAAACAGCTGTTACCCATTGAAAAGCACTGGTTCAGATTAGGAAACACCTTCTTGAGGTACCACGCAAAAAGGTCAGTTCTTGGCTCGTCAAAACAGGTCGAAAAACTTCATTGGTTCCTAGTCGAAGAGGACAGAAGAGCGGCATGGGTTGAATTTATTTTTGATTTTAAGATGCTGTGGTAAGGGAGGGAGACGGGAGACATGCCGCCAAACAGAGCTACTAAAACTCAGAGAAGACGGGAGACGTGCTGCTGGACGGAGCTGCTCAAACGTCGGGGAGAAGACAGGAGACGTGCCACCGAGAGAAGCTACTGAAACTCCGTGAAGAAGGCAGGAGACGTGCTGCTGAACAAAGCTACTGAAACTCTGGGGAGAAGACAGGAAACGTATCAAGGTTTGATTGATTTAGTTTTTTTTAAATCCTATATTTTCTCTACATTGCTTTTACATAGTAGTGACACTGGTGGTAGGTTTGGTTCTACTGTACAGATTGACCTTTAAATTTTAAGAATCTTTTCAGTAACAAAGCTGGCAAATTGATTGCAAGTCCTGCTGGAGTGAAGTTCAGGAGCTACTGTCCATGGTGGATTAGTTAGTCTTTCAACTGTTGTGAATAAAGTATGTGCATTCTTAATATTTATGTTAATGATTTAAGAAAAGAATGATTCCCTTACATCTTTCAAAGTTAAAATATGTATGTTCAGACCATTTTTGTAGATCTCAGTGAATCTAGAGTCGAGTTGTCCTCTATTTTCTCTCAGCTCGGCGACACTCCCTTTTTTCACCAAGTACCAGTGGATCACTAGGCCTGGAGACTTCTTTCTACCTGAGACTACTTTAACTTTAGTTTTAACAATGATGTCTGAAATTTTTCAGAGAAAGTTATCTACCCGCTTGTTTACTGATTTTGTGTTGGAGGTTGAAGGGGGTGGAGGTGACGTAGAGCAATACATTTGTTTAAAGGTTTCAGCTTAACTGTCCCAGAGGAAAAACTTTCTTACAACTGTCTCACTTTGTTTAGATAGTTTAGCTGGGATTTTGCTTTCAAAATATTCCAAATTGGTCAAATAAAACTATATCAACTAGAGAGATGTTTGAGATTTTTGAAATATTAATCTAGGTTGTGTCCTTGATTGCGTATTAGTTGTTCGACATTTTGGGTTAGACCGACGTTATGGAGAGTATCACATGATGTTATAGCTTGTCTATCTTGGGGGTTGTCAGTATGAATGTTGAAATCTCCCACATTAATCAGTTGGTCCTATTCAACACATATTACAGAGATAAGGTCACTAAAATATTTAAAGATTTTTGAGGAGTGTGTTTCATTGAAGTTCAGTGGTTCTTGAGCCAGAAATTCAGAGATGGCACAAGGTCAGCAGGAGAATGATAAAACTGTGTATAGAATTTATGTGTTGGGATAATACCCAGACTTATTGTTGTGGAGCTGATAATTTTTTGAGAGGAAGTGAGTGTCACCTCTGAAATGTAGGCGGCAGGTGTTTTGAATCCATGTGCGTTGATGATGTTTGTTCCTATGTTTGCACTTGCGAGGCCGTAGAAAATGGAGTGTGCAGCTGCCAGAAGGGCTTTCGGAGGAGCAGGGAGGTGCATGCAAACCATGGTAAACTTCAAGCAGATGACTGAGTGAAAGGAGGACAACCTGTGTGGGATCTGCGGAAGCTACTGTCAGCAAGTTTTAGGAAAAAGACAGGAGGTTAGCAGAGATGAGCACACAGAAAAGCACAAACAATTTGATGTCTGGCTGCAGGAGCTGAGTCCTGTTGAAACAAGTTGTTAAAGACTATCTGCATATTTTACATGTATATGTGTCGGTTCTCTCTGTGTAGTCCAGCTTTCTCCCACAGTTCCAAAATCTTCATGTTAGTTTAATTGGCCACTTTAAGTCGCCATTACATGTGTTTGTGTGTGTGTGTGTGTGTGTGTGTGTGTGTGTGTGTGTGTACATGGTTGGATGCCCTGTATGTTTTTATATTGACCTGTGATTTGAATTTTATTTTTCCTTTTTTTTTTCAAACATAATGCAATTCCACCTGTTCATTTATAGAATTAGCACACTTGGTAATGTATGTTGAATGTTGATGAGTGTTTCATTGTCTTAGGATTAGATACTCAGTTGTTGGTCTTTGCATGTCTGTGTGCATCTGGGGGGAAGTTCCCTGGGGTAATCATTTGAAGCAGTTTGCATGAGCACATTGTCCACATCACCCTAACTGACATTTTATGACAGGCACAGCAACAGGAAGGACAACCATCCAGATCACTGCTTAGGCTATGCATATGCATTAAGGTGTATGCTCAATGTTGGGAGTTGTACATGTGCTTGCCCCTGTGTATCTGCACTGGCATTTGTGTGAAAAAATTATGTGAGCATACACATATGTGGGATGGTGGATATGCAATTCAGATGACTAATTACCAGCTGGCTTCACACATCCGTTGTCCAATTCACCAAAAAAAAGATTGACATTTAACAAACAGTGTGACTTCATGTTTGGTCACTTCACAGCTTGGTGATTAGCCATTGTCCGCATAAGACCACCAATGATTGGCATTTGTGTGGTGTCACATACACACAGTTGCTCGTTATGCTGTTCATGATGCAGAATCTACTCAGTGGTTTTGAACCAGCAAAGAGACAACTTTGATTTTATCAAAAGAATACTGTGCTCTGCTGTCACCAGCCCAAAACCAAAAAGGTATGGTATGCATAAATGTCCCTAAATATGACCATACTCCCCTCATAATAGTGCTCTTTTTAAATATAGGTCAACACCTAACATTTTCAATCTGTTATCAAGCTAGAGCTCTGTTTTATGACCATTCTTTCCTAGTTCTAAATCTCACCCGTTACAGATTGCAATGTTATTCAATTTTATTATCTTAAGGGGACAGTTTTACTCTTTCTTCTTAATACAAAGGAAGAAGGCTCCTTCAGTTAAAATGTCTAAATGGTACTGCAGAGTAGTTTTAATTTCATGAATCTAAAGGTATTTCTTTCTTTATGATGCATATTATTTTTTTTAATTCTTGCTATGCCAACATGATTTGTTTTGAGTTAAAAAAGATCCATTCCTTATCCTGGAGTTAAACTAAAGATGAGTATTTAAAGCAGTATTCTTTAAACTGTTTGGAAATATTTGAAATAAACTCAATCCAAAGGATTTTCAGAATTTGACTTTACTTTGTAATGCTGAGCGTACACCAAAGGGGTTTTCACAGTCTCAGACTAAAGACTCGCAGTCTTTTGAAATCTTGCTGGAGTCTCAGCCCGCTCCCGTCTTCTTGATTGTTAAATGTAAGTTTATAATCTGTAATTTGCCAACCCGATTTATGCCCGTCTTCCTCAAGTCTTTTGAATCAGACAATGTTTGATATTATCACAAGTCCTAGGGTAGTTGTAGTGACGTAAAACAACCAATAAAGCGGTTCTCACAAAGGTGGAGCATGAAGCTAAAGAGCCTGGCAGGGGTCAGGTGCAGAAATAATTTTAGAGGGTTTAGAATCCGTTCCCGCAGTTTATTAAACGGTGCGCACGGAGTCATAATCTGTTATTAAATCTGTTATAATTATATGTTCCTGCTATAGTATAGTGGTTAATGTGTAGGACTACAAATAATGTTTAAGACATTGTTTTGTTGCCACACATCAATTTTTTCTTCTTCCTGCTGGAACGTAGGCTATAAACATATGTGTCATATTTGTAAAATAACAGTTTTCTAGCCACCTATGGAACCTGACAGGGTCTATACACAACAAATACAATATTTGTGTTGCATGGCTGAAAAATGGCCTAGAAATGGGCCATAAGTTACAAAGTGTATGCCAACCTTGCCCCCTGCAATACAGGCACCAACCAGGGCATCTGCATGGAGCAAGTGGTACAGCATAAACACCTTGCATTAAAAAGATATGAGTACTTAACCAGTACTTGTCAATACAGTACTTTGAATTCAAGTCTTTATTGGGCGTATCAATCTCGGCAAAGAATGCTACAACATTCGCACATTAAGTAACTGTGTAATGCTGAGCATAATGGGAGGAATTTGACAGGAAGATAAAATAGTCTAGGTGTAGTCTTGCAGATAGTGTCACTACAAGAATTGTTCTTTAGTCTGAGACTAAAAAAACTGTTAACCTAAGATTTGAGCGGATAAGTCTCTAGGTTTACAGAAAGCATAATATGCAAGTGAGCTTCATGTTTTAGCTGTGAAATTGATTCAAAATCATATTCACTCATATACCATTATGGTACCTTGCTAGTAAAGGTTTAGACTTCCTTTTGCTTTCAGAACTTCTTTACTTCCTCTGAGATTTCGGTTTACATCAACACTGTTGGCTGCACATCCATGATGCAAATCTATTGTTCTGCTGCATCCCAATAGTGCTCTGTTGCATGATTTGGTGACTGTACAAGCCACCCGAGTGCTGTAAGCTCACTATCATTTTCATTCAGGTGCATTAACCTGCTGAGATCACAAAGACACAGTATTTATCAACAACAATATCCAAGTAGCCGGCGGCACTTAAACAATGCTTATTTGGTAGGGGTCTAAAGTTTGCTAGTCAATAGCCCCCACAACATTATACTTCCACCATCAGTTTAAACCATTAATTCAATTCAGGGTTGATTAATTTGTTACACAAACAATTGAGCAGTTGTGAAGTGGTCAGCAAAACCAGTTTTAAAGCTGAAAAACAGCAGCTTTTATTTTGTTCATTGCAAAAGCATCAATAAATCTCTATGTTGCTGAAAGAAAAATTCCGGGACTATATTGCTGTACTTTTGGTATAGGCTGCACAGCATTGCAATTGCACAAAAACATCTAAATCAATTAAACAACACTATGGAAGTCCACTATACTTTTTTTATTAAAGTAGCTAGTATTAATGCAGCTCATGTCGACAGCAAAGGCAGCCCTGAAGCAAATGTTATGGTTGAATTCAATCTTAATGCCAATTAGGGCGCATAGACTGCTAGCTTAACCAGTAATACTGTCATTCGACACCTGAAAGTATAACATTTCTTCAGCACAACCTTCAACCCATAACCAAGTTTTTGTCAAACAGGTGTTAATTAGTTACACTGTGTCATGTCAACTTTATCTAACTTCTTTAGCTGGATGCTGGTAGAATCTGTGGTACAGACTTTTAGAAGTAATGCTCTTCATCATTGCATGTGGGTGAAGGTTTTCTCACTTTCTCACCATCAGAGATCAGTCTGAGCTTTGAGCTAAAACACATACAACTCTTCTTCCTGCTTTAGTTACGGTTAAGATATTAGTGTGTTTCTCCTGAGTACTAACCATATATTACATATGAGTATTACTTAGAGGGGAAAGTCTTAGTTTGTGTCCTTTTTTTTGCTGTATGGATAGTGCTAAAATGTCATTTTTATAAACGTACACCTTAGTTCGAATGTTTATTCTTTTATTCTGTATGTTGACATTAACAATTGTTAATGTCAACACATAGGCTCTTGGGATAAACAATGTCTTTGTTTATCAATGTTTAAGATTTACCTGGAGTGGTCTTTGGGTTCATTTGGAGCTAGTTTCTGTCAGAAACTCAGGTCTTCCTTCGCCAGCGAAGGACGATGGTTGTAGTGGGTCTCCTCTGGACAAGCTGGCCGGTGCCCATCGTGAACGAGGCTGAGCTGGGGGAAGCAGGCTTTATTTATAGGGCAGGTTAGCGCCACCTGATGGCTGTGTGTGACCCAACAATTCTGTTTAAATAAGTGTTTGGGAAACCCTTATGAATTATATAAAAGACTAGATAAAATTGAAGACTTTACATTAAAGGATTAATTTAAAATAAAGTTTTTTACTTTAATAACACTATCTATTTTTTTCCCTGTATGACCGGTGTCAGAGTTGGGTTCGCATTGCTGGCAGTAAGTCGGACTCGTTTTCGGTGAGAGTTGGATTCCGCCAAAGTTGCCCTTTGCCATCGATCTGTTCATAACATTTATTGAAAGGATTTCTAGGCGCAGTCAAGTTGTTGAGAGGATTCGTTTTGGTGGCCTCAGGATCCGGTCTATGCTTTTTGCGGATGATGAGCTTCTGAGATGAGGATCAGCACCTCCAAATCTGCGACAATTTTTTTGAGCCGGAAAAGGGTAGGGTGCCTTCTTCGGGTCGGGGATGGGGTCCTTCCTCAAGTGGAGGAGTTCAAGTATCTGGGGGTCTTGTTCACAAATCAAGGAAAAATGGAGCGGGAGATTGATAGACGGATTGGTAAAGCGTCTGCAGTTATGTGGGCACTGTACCGGTCTCTCGATTTACCGGTCGATCGACGTTCCTACACTCATCTATGGTCACGAACTTTGGTTGGTCACTAAAAGAACGAGATCATGAATACAGGCATTGAAATGAGTTTCCTCCGCAGGGTGGCTTGGTACTCCCTTAGAGATAGGGTGAGGAGCTTGCTCAAATGGAGGGGGCTCAGATTAGAGCCGCTGCTCCTCCACATCGAGAAGAGCCAGTTGAGGTGGCTTGGGCATCTGGTCAGGATGTTTCCTGGACGCCTCCCTGGTGAGGTGTTCCGGGCACGTCCCACCGGGAGAGGGCCCAGGAGAAAACCCAGGACTCGCTGGAGGGACTATGTCTCCTGGCTGGCTTGGGAATACCTCGGGATTCCTCCCGAAGAGCTGGCCCACCTTGATTGAGGAGAGGGAAGTCTGGGTATCTTTGCTTAAGTTACTGTCCCGCGACCTGACCCTGGATAAGCGGAAGAAGATGGATGGATGGATGGATAGATGGACTGATCTCTTTTTTTACCTCTGCAACAAAACAGTTGTACCAAAAGTTAGATTTCTCAAATATGAGGGTGATTTAGAGAGCAAATTTTCTACATTTTTCATTACATCAAAATGTCCTTTTCTGCAGTATCAAATATTAGGAATTATCAAATTATTATAAGTAAAGAATGCAAAACAATTGCAATAAAGAATGGAAATTTTTTATTCAATGTTTAACATAACTTTCTTCTAATGATGCCATTATGTTTACAGAAACATGTCCAACACGTTGGGCATATTGAGTGGTTATACTGGAATAAATAAATGCTTCCCTTCTGACAGGAAAAAACGCTCACATCAGTACTGGCTCCTGGCTCTGCTTCTGACACTAAATCACATTTATAATTCTCTACACAAATATCCCCTTTTCAACAAAATATTCTGAATCAATTCAGGTCAGTAACAATTATGTAGTAGTAAATAATCTTGCATCATATTAAGTTTTTCATGTACTTCACTATATTCTTCATTATATTAATTCTAATAAAATTTACCGATTATGAAATAGGCTGTGCAGTGGTTAGCACTGTTGCCTTGCAGCAAGAAGATTGTGGGTTCGTCTCCCGGCCCAGGGCCTTTCTGCATGGAGTTTGCATGTTCTCCCCGTGCATGCGTGGGTTCCCTCCGGGTACTCCGGCTTCCTCCCACAGTCCAAAAACATGACTGTTAATTGAGGTTAATTGATCACTCTAAGTTGTCCTTAGGTGTGGCTGGGTGTGTGCATGCATGGTTGTTTGTCCTGTCTGTCTCTATGTGATGGACTGGCGACCTGTCCAGGGTGTACCCCGCCTCTCGCCCATTCGCAGTTGGATATAGGCACCAGTCCCCCCGCTACCCCTTGAGGAATAAATGGTTCAGAAAATGGATGGATGGATGGAATTAGGAAATACTTCCTGCCGTCTCTGGACTTTCAGCCTCATGGCTGGTGCATGGTGCTGGATAATGCTTCTAATGAGGGGGGACAAGACAGTTTCCCAGTTATGTGGCGTTGCATCATTGTATTGTTTTAATTATAAAAAACTATAATATGCCCAACAAATTTATTGAAATGATAATTAATTACATTGGTTTGTGGGAAACGTTCATCATCTTGCCTTACGTTTTTCTTCATCCCAATTGGACATTTCAAACCGCAAACTAATTTCAGTAAAGAATTTGCCAATCTTTGAATATTTAACTGAGTCTGATTTCAGAGCCTTCCTCATTTTGATTCTTTTTTTTTCTTTGATTCTGGTTTTGTCACACTTATGGCCTGATTTATCAAAGGTTTGTGCTTGTTAAAACGGGCACAAAACCTCTCAGCGGCCGCAAACCCATGCAGCAGGTGATTTACCAACCACATGCAGGATGCCTCCCTGGTGAGATGTTCCAGGCACATTGCACCCCGGAGAAGGGCCAGAGGAAGACCTAGCACACGCTGGAGGGACTGTGTCTCTCAGCTGGCAGGGGAACGCATTGGGATGCCTCCAAAGGAGCTTGCCTAGTTGGCTTGAGAGAGGGAAGTCTGGGTCTGTTATTATCACCATTACAAGTGTTTCTAATAGTATGCATCTCTAATGGTAGTACGAACAGATGAAATTAAAACTAAACTTTTTTTGCATAAATGTAAAAAGGAATAAAATTCACAAATTACCATTAAAAAATCCATCTCCACAATGAAACATGTTCGTGACAGCATCATGCTGGTGGAATGGTTTTCTTCAGCAGGGAAAGGTCAGAGTTAAAAGGAAGATGGATGAAACTACAGTTGATAAAAGGCCTGCTGGAAGAAAATCTTTTTTAGGCTGTATAGAAAGCAAAACTGTAGGCAAGGTTCACCTCCCACCATGGACTGACTGATCAACACCTATTTTCTAAAGAAATTTCTGTCTTTAAATATGCAAAAGATTTTGATGCCACTATCACACCAAAAATGTAATCTTACACTGTATTTATTTAAGGTCAACACTCAACATAAATGCAGACAAAATTTTCAGATTCAAATTTCAAATTCTCCCTTAACTTAAATTTCAAAATTATGCACAACTTTGTTTTCACATAAAATGGCAACTGTATACAGCACACTGACATTTGTGGCTGTAAAAGGAAAAATGTGAAGAAATTTTAAGGGTTCATTTTACTATTCAATGCAGTGTATGTTAAAATACAGATTTATAAAGCCAGTTGTCATAGTATAGGGTTGTTTTGGTTAATACTTTGGTTGTTCTGTTATTTCAGTTTATTTTCTTGTTTATTCTTCTTCTTTGTGCTTGTGTTTACGTTTTCTTAGGTTAGTTTTACCGTGCTTATACACCGAACGCGATAGACACGACCAAAAAGCCTGACATGCCCCCAGGTAGTCGCTTGCACATTCGCACCTTGAAGCCTGTCCAAAGCGAACTGGCCGTGCTGTAAAATATGCAATTTTCCCGCGCGTGAACCCAAAATGTGGATGTATCCTGGCTTCCTCCTCCTCCCTCCCTCCTTCTTCCGACCCCCCGGGAGCTCCCAGTGGACTCTGGTCTATGAGCTGACACCTTAAATGTCGGGACCGCTGCTGTGGGGTAGACCCAGTTGAGCAGAAGTGGAAGAATCAGTAAACACCCCGGCTCCTGGCCCAGTTTGTGCCGATGTCCATCTGTCTGCTGTTAGTAAATGTTTGTAAATCAGGCAAAAAAGCTTTTTTGCAACGCAAATCTGCTTCTGACATGTCGCAGGATCCCAAGTTGCGCTTAATCGCGCTCCTCCATTGACTTAACATGTAAACCAGACTCTCTGTTCGCGTCTATTGCGTTCGGTGTGTAAGCACTGTAATGTTCCTTTACTTGTGTTCCTCTGTGTGTCTCCACGTTGTTCATAATCCTCACCTTTTCTTTGGCCTGTCAGTTTGCTCCTCCTCCCAACTGTCTCACATATTGTAATTACTCCCTGCTCTTCCTCTCCCAGGTGCAGGTGCTGTCACTTACCTTCCAATGACTTTCTCTGGTTCTCTTTGTCATGTTTCACTCCCTCTTCAGTATTTAAGCAGTTCACATCTCACTGGATCCTACGTTTATTTGTCCCCATCATTTTTGTCTCCACGTGTTCCCATTTAAGTTTTTTTTTAACTCATTAAACATAATTTTTCTTTTTTAACTCATTAAACATAATTTTTCTTCAACAAGCTGTGTTTGGGTCCTCTTTAAAGCAAATCATGACACCAGTCAATCATCTCCATGCACTGAATCTAAAGCTTGTTTTTTTATCCTCCTCTACCTACCTATAAAATACCCTTTCTTCTATCTCGAACCCACATCTTTTTTCTAAAATCTAAATATGTATCTGGCCACCTCTATATTTTGCCTTCACCTCTCTGTCCCTCTTTCCCTCCCTTTTATCCATTCTGTCCAAGGTTTTTACATTTCTTTTGATGCCTTCGTCTGTTCATCTTCACTAGAATAGAAACATAAAAGTCCTTTCTTTTCTTAGCCATAAAAATGTCTGACTGCTTTTACATACAAAAAAGTTTTGCCACAGTAATACCTACTTCATTTGTCTGGGACGCAAGCACTCTCTCACTCTCTTTGCCACCACAGAAGACATGTGCAAATGTGCACTCAGAGTAGCGTGTAGAACATGCACATGCACACATGCAGACAGAGCAACATCAGACTGCTGGACAAGGGTTGAATCTTCCTGACAGCCTGTCTCGAGGGGAAATAAGAGACGGTGGGAGCCGACATGGGATGGATGCAATGAGAGAGAAAGAGAGAAGAGCAGACATGATAGAGTGAAAGATGGCAGAGAGTAGAGGGGTGGTGAGAGTGACAAGCAGAGGTGTGTGTGTGGGGGGGGGTGAGGGGGACAAAGAAAGACAGCGACACATGAGGGAAATAGAGTTGCAGTTGGCAGACAGCAGCTGGAGGGATGATCAACCCAGCTGACACATCAGTTCAGTTCAGCCCAGTACGGAAAGACAGATGTGGGGAGGGTGGATAAGAGAGAGGAAGAACTAGACATGTAGTTGAGAAACAGAAAGACAAGTAATAAGTGTGTAAGAAGCATAAAGGGACATCAAGGTGGAAAGAGAAAAGCAATGAGTTATAGGCTTGTGGGTGGAAGAGACCTGACCAGGTAGAGCAACAAAGGGAGGTGCGAAAAAGGAGATGTGTGTGAGGATGGGAGGATGAATAAAAAAAATGCAAAAAAAAGCATTACAAAAATTAAATATTTAGGGAGTGATGGGGGTCAAAAAGGAAGAAATGTTGTTTATTTGGATTGTGTAGTATTCGGTAGACAGAATTGGGCATTAGCCATTTAAACCATACAAGTCTCCTGTCAGGTCTTTTTCTTTTTTGTTGTCAAAGTAAGACGTTCTTTTAAACTTGAGCTCATGATTTATTGAAGTATCAATAAATTGGTAAAAATAAGTTTTCTGTTTTAACAAAGACATCTTATAATGAGTATTAAAGCTGAAGTAACACATTTCTAAACAAATAACTGCAAATCCATGGGTATATTTATAGAGAATAAACCAGCTTCCATGTGTCGTACTAGCCAAACCACTGATGTTCAGCTGAAAGGACTAGAATGTTATAGTCACTGAAAGCCTGATAAATACTTTTTGGTTTATTGTAAAATGTTGTACATAGTTTTCTCTCATACTTCTGCAATTACCTCTTCACACCACTGTGCTGCAGATACATTATTCTCACACTGTTTACCTTCTTAATGAGACAATGGGGAAGACTGATAATGCGATGTTTGTTATTTCTACCAATTATTTCCTGTCTTCTTCAGATCAGAGACTCTTTCACATACAATATTATGTTCAAGAGTTGAATCTTCAAGTTTTTGTCTGTATTTAACTAGCAATATTAGATATGTTTCATTTTCAGGTAAACAGGCTAAAGCATTTATAATCAAGAAAGGAGTAATGTAATAAATATCATAAATATAAAATGCATCCGAATGAAAATATAAAGAACGGCAGACAAGAGCGCATAAAAAGTAAGTTGAGAAGTTTGTGTGGAAGAATGGACTTAAAGTGCAATTCATTCCAAAATCAACTTATTTTCGGTGATACAATCTATAAATGAGTATTTAATAGTGCTTATTTTTTGGTATTTTAGTGTAAATGTACATTTTGTACCATAACGTTTTGGTGGGTTCCCCTTTTTAGGTTATAACTATACTCTGCACTGGAATTTGAATCGGGCATTGCTCAGCTTGGATTTCTGATGTCAGCTTGAATTTCTGAGTACAGTGTCCTGCCACTGTGTAGTGTAAAAGAAGCTCAGTCTTGGCCACAATTCTGTGGTGAGTTTGCAACTCACGAGCTCGGAACCATATGGTTCAGCGCTGCTCACCTCCTTCACAGAACCTTCCTCCCTTTCCTCTTATCTCACTGAAGGAGGTGGAGAGAAATATTCTCCCTCTTAATAGCCGCCCTCTGAGTAAATGGAGTTTGTGTCACTATTGCGCTCTATCTTTATGGCTGTCTGTGTGTGTTCTCCTGCAGAACCGAAGCACTGGAGAAGGACTGCAATCTGTCATGTCAAGCACAGAGATCACACCCAGCCCTCCCCTTGCTGGTCATTTTTCAAAGAGAAAATATGGGCAGAGTTTGACTCTGGTAGGGGGTTAGTTACTTTTTAAATCCCACCTGAACCATGCATGTGGGTTTTTTCTCCACACAGAAATTATTTTCAAACACTAGAAATGTAAGTGAGAGCATGATAGCATAATGTGTGTTTTTGTCAATTACTTTCAATAATTTTACACAGTTTGAGTAAATTGACGCATCAAATGTTGAATTTAAATGAAACAAACTTGAACAGTCACCTAAATATATATTTACTTTTAAATTACATATTTTTAATTTATGAGGAATGACAATGGATAGGCCCCATCTTCTAACAGAAATAACAATGCTCAGTAATGTGTGTTTTAAATGGTCACAATTCACTTCTTTGATGCACTATTATAGTTATGAAAAGTATGGTTCTGTATTCTAGATATATATAAATAATATCACATGAATTTTTACATATTATTATTTGATATTGTGATCGAGAAATTTATTATTATGATTAATCCTTTAGTATTATTAACACTGGGAGCAGAGGAGCCAGACAACAGGTGTTGAGTTCGAGGTTAGAGAAGACATCACTGCCTGAGAAAATATTGATTCTTCTTACATACTTAGTTTTGAGAGTTTCTCTTATTGTGTTACGTATAACCCAAGCTATTGCCATTATTTTGTATGTCAAAAGTCACTTATTCACAGCAAAGAGCCAGATGTCTTCATCGGGAGATATTCCCACCCTGAGGTTAATAGTTGTGTCTTCAAATTGATAGAGGCAAGGTTGCTGAACTTTATAAATACTTATTTTCATATGAGCTTGTTAGAGAGAGAGAGTTGGGACGTGTGGGGTAGTTGGGAGTTAGGAGGGGGGCAGCATTCGGCATTCACTGTGATCTGTGCTGTTCTCCTGTATGATCAATTCAAATTTTATTAAAACCTCCAAACTCTTAAAGGAATCTCTCTCATCTTTATTAAGAGTCTTAAATGCCATTACATTCTTGGCGCCCAAACGTGTTTCGGCTTCCAACAGCGGATCGGATTCCAAAGGAGAACCAAGTTGTCTGGACGACCCGGGATCAGCGACCGGCCCGTGAACTCCCATCTTCGGAGAAAGCGGGGATTTGGTCCTCCTTGGGCTTCCGTGCGCTGTCTGGAAGGACGCACGCCCGGGTGAGAGGGATTTCTTCTTATGTTTATTTTTCATTGATCTTAATTTTAAAAAAAGAAAAAAATGTTTGTACATTGTTGCGATGCTTTGCGAACGCAGTACTGTGCGTCGTTTAGAAATAGTTTCGCTTTGATTTAAGTGAGGGGTTTTGCTGACCTCTTCTCAAACTTTGAGAAGATGGGCTCAGCAAAAACTAAGCTTCCTCCTCCGGACAGCCCTGAGTGCTGCTTCATGGGCACAAAGTTTGGCTCGGAAGGTGTACAGTACGTCACTTTCTGGGTTAATAACTGGGGTTTTCCTATCGGGGGTAGTTTGGAGCTCTCAGATGTGGAGAAACTTGAGCAGAAATTAATTTCTGAAGAAAAGAAATTGGCGAAGACCATTTTTCATAAAGGTTTAAAGAAAAACATTGGACATCAGAGAAGGGTGTTTCTGTTGTGGCAGGCTGAAGCGTTGTTTCACGACATAAAGGCGAATCACAAGGGGGTGAAGAGAAGGTTTGATGGTTCTGGTGTGATGACGAGACGGTGTGGAAATACGTTACTTTCACCCGAACGTAATAAACAGGAAAATCACTGTGTTAGTTGGTCTGCTGTTTCTGCTTCTTTCCCATCTTTCCCTACCGCACCTGACATACAGACTGGCGTCAGACCTTCATTTCCTGAGTTGGCGAATCAAAGATCGTTTGACGGGAGCTTAAGGTATGACCCTGTAAGTCTCAACCAATGGGAGACGGTCACACCGGAGCAGACGGGAAGAGCAGCCAATCCTGACCGGGCACCAGAGGCGGAACTCAGTGACGATGGCTGTGTTCAACCAATGGCACACGTAGTTGAACTGGAAAAGCCACGGGACGAACCGCTCACAGTAAGCGTTAATTTTGGACAGTTTGATCAATCTTCACAGAATGCTACTGAAGTATTGGAGGACTTAAAGCACTGGGGAACTCCAGTCCCCGCTGGGACTCAGCGACTGCTGGATTCGGCCGGACGCTTTCCTCACGTTGAGCCCCCAAGACCCGCACCAAGGAAGTTGCTCAAGATGATACCCATCCCAGCGCGTCAGAAGTCGTTTCAACCGACCAGGAAGGCCCCACCGCCTCCGGTGAAGAAGAGGGCTTATGCTGACATTGACAAACAAAGAGAGGTCAGTCTTCCTCTAACCTCTGTTGAAAATGTGCATGATATCTGGCGATGCAAGAAGCGGGACTACATCACTGACGAATGCAACAGCGAGCAGAGGCGTGGTTCGTGGACTGAGCGAGCTGATTGACATAGGGGTCAGACTTCAGGTTCCAAACAGACAGGAGATTTCTCCGTTTCACCAGCTATTGGATTTAGAGGTCTGACGCACACACAAACACACACAGACACACATGTTCACTTTGAAAAGGTTTTTTAAATTTAAATGAATGGAAATGTGATAAAAATGATTTGAAATAGAAAAAAAAAAAATGAAACAGAGAGAAAATCAGTCTAATGATAAAATAGAAAGTAATATTGAATTTAAATATTTGAATTGTGAAAAAAAGAAAAATGCAAATTGCTAAATGAATGTTATGGATGTGAAAATATTGAATGTGATGATGAAAACACATTTGAAACTTGCCAAAATCAAATCCAGATTTCTAATAATATGTGATAGAGAAGAATTGAGCTCTCTCTTGTTGTTTGTAATGAACAACCTGTTGATGATGGAGAGGTTGTTTTTTGTGATGGCAGCAATGAAAATGCTGCAAGTTTAAATGAGATTGCCAGCAATGAAGAACTTGCTTCCTGCACTAACCATTCAGATCAAAGTTCTAACCCTCACACTTTGATTACAGAAGCCATTACACATTTAGAACAACAACAAATGCCACTGTCAGGTACGTACGCACAACTGACTTCTGATGCGTACAAAGCCTTACCTGTCCTGTCTCTCACTGTCTCAGGTACACCTATAGAATGCATGGTCGATTCTGGCGCAACTCATTCAGTGTTGAAGCACACAGCTCTACGTCCATCGCCAAAACTCAGTGGGAACCATGTCTTCTCAATTTCAGCATCTGGTCAGGTTGTGAAAGAACGATTCAGTTACCCACTCCGTTTCAATTGGGAGATGGGCCATCTTTTAAACATGGATTCTTAATCTCTGAGCAATGTCCTGTGAACTTATTAGGCAGAGATTTAATGTGCAAGCTTAACATTTCTCTTTTTTCATCACCCCAAGGCATTGAAGTTGTTCCTGCACAGGAGACACCAATCCTGACAGCAGTGAAACACACGCCTCATGATCTCAGACATGAATACCAGTGGAAGCTGTTAACAGGTACCACGACCAAAACTTTCCTCCAGACTGCTCAGAACCTGGTAAGTCCAGCTTCTGTTTTTATGCCAGAGGAGGAACTACATTGCACATCACATGTCTTTGCAGGACCAGACATAGAATATGAGCAGGCATGGTTCACCTCAGACACAGACATTTTGAACATAACTTCTATTTTGTGGGACACACATACATCCGCAGTGAACATCTGTCTCACACCTGAACAGAAAACGCTCTACCGATTCGAGAAACGGGATCCATACATTTCCCTATCTAAACCTGAGGGTGAAGACTGGGAAATGGTATCTGACCTCGTTCATCGCGCTCAGTTGGCTTCTGATTGGGAGCGAACTGAGAGTGACCGTTCCATCCTCTACTCCAGATCTGCTAAACTTTACAAACGTTCACTGATCTCCACCGTGCATGTCACCAGGGTGATTCATTTAACTGAAGACCCTGATGAGATGCTTTCTCATGTTTTTCTACATGATGAAGTTGCGACCGAAGGCTCAGAAATGCACCCTTTGCTCAAAGGGGTTCCGAATGATTTGTGGACAAAAAATTTACATGATGTGGGGTTAATTAAGGGTTGTACACCCATTAAAATAACACCAAAATCTTCTTTTCGACCCGTACAACGCCAGTACCCGTTGAAACCAGAAGTCGAGCGTGAGACCAAACCAGTGTTCGATTCGCTGTTAAAAGCAGGAATCATTGTTGAATGTACTGATTCACCTGTTCGTAGTCCGATTTTTCCACTGAAGGAAATCAGTGAAAAAGGGGAGGAATGGAGTTTTGTGCAGGATTTGAAACGTGTAAATGCTGTGATGCCGAGGGCATCAGGTTTCCCAAATCCGTGCACTGTGCTAGCGCAAGTGCCCCCTTCAGCTACTTATTTCTCAGTGGTGGACCTCAGTAATGCTTTCTTCAGTGTTCCTGTGGACCCTGACAGCCAGTTTTGGTTTGCTTTTGAGTTTGAAGGGAAAATGTTCACCTTTACTAGACTTCCACAAAGCTACGTTGAAGCTCCCACTATTTTTAACACGGCGTTAAAGGAGAGCTTGGAAGGGTTTGAGCTGTCACTTGGCTCCGCCCTGATACAGTTTGTTGATGGTCTGATGATTTCTTCTCCGTCTAAGGAACAGTGTGAGAGAGACACTGTTAAGTTGTTGAAGCATTTGCATGTTTGTGGGCACAAAGCCAGCTTATTGAAGCTGCAGTTTGCAAAATCAGAGGTCATTTTTAGGGGTCATGTGGTTTCCAAGGGGTCGAAATTTCTTTTTTCCGAAAGAGTTGCTGCTATTCATCGGTTTCAGAAACCAGTAACCAAGAAACAGATGGTGTCTTTCTTGGGTTTGACGTCGTATTGCCGGAATTTCATTCTGGACTACGCAGTGTTGGAAAAACCACTCTCTGATTTGATTCATGGCAGGAATATGACAGCCTCTGATGCTGTCCAGTGGACCCCTGAGGCTTTGCGGTCATTTGAGGAGCTTAAGGAAGCTCTGCAAAGCCCCCCCGTTCTGGCTTGGCCAGACACAGGTAAACCATTTATTCAAATGGTTGATGAGGTGAGATGTGATGTTCTCAATCCTGCCAGGTTGCTACCCACAGCGGATGACGGAGACCCCCGAGACTGCCAAAGGGAATTTGAGGTACTGTGTAAACCTCGCCTTGATTTGTCAGACACCCCACTGCAGAATCCAGACATGATTCTCTACGTTGAAGGCACAGCTTTCAGAGATGCCAGGGGTAAAAGCAGAGTGGGTTATTGTGTTTGTTCTGACCATTGTACTTTGTATGCAGTAAGCCTTTCGTCACATTTCTCCGCCCAGACGGCAGAGTTGGTTGCGTCGACGAAGGCCTGTGAGCTGGCTAAAGATAAAGCAGTTACCATATACAGTGACAGCAGCTATGTGGTGGGCGTGGTCCACTATTTTGGAGCTCTGTGGAGACACAGAAGGTTCTTGAAGTCTGATGGTAAGCCGATTTTGAATGCATCACAGGTTGCTGACCTCCTTGATGCGATTTTGTTGCCATCCAAAATTGCTGTTGTGAATTGTGCTGCTCACCCAATGTCCAAGGATGCTGTGAGTCTTGGAAATGCCAAGGCTGATGCTGCCGCCAAAGCTGCCGCAGTTCAACCGGCGATGACTACCTGTGCTGCGATTGAGCAGATAGATGAATTACCTGACTTGTCTGATTTAACTGCTATGCAAAGTTTTGCCACCTCTTCTGAGATAACAGCATGGGAAAAAGCCAGTTGTAAAACAGGAGAGGGGGTGTGGTTTTCTGTCGAACGAGAAAATGGCACTTTAGAAGCTGAGTTTTCTAAGTGTTGTGAAGAAACAGGACTGTCTTGGGTCAGAGCTTTGCCTCTGGCTTTGTTTTACATGAGAATGAGAAAAAGAGCCAAAAACAACCTGAGCCTTTTGACATTTCTTTTGGCAGACCTCCTGAGGTGGGGTTAAGGCCACCTGCAAGACCACACCTCTCTACAGACCTATGTGATGATGTAATGATTTCTCACTGCAAAAATCTCTCTGAGACTCTTAACCAGGTGCACCAACAAGTGGCAGCGGGACCACTCCATCTGATCAGACCTGGAGACTGGGTAACCTAGGATCTTTTGATCGGGGATCTGAGGCGAAAACACTGGAGAACTAAAAAATGGCAAGGGCCTTTTCAAGTTCTTCTGGTGACCTTCACCTCTGTCAAAGTCACTGAGAGAGCCACTTGAAAGTGTGACTGGATCGATTTTGGACAAACCTACCACTGCTGAAGCAGAAAAACTCAGAGAAGTAGACTCTGACACAAAACTTGATTTGAAAAACTGTGATTCAACATTTTTCTTTCTCCTCACTAATCATCGAATCATGGGACGTGAAGACATGGAGAAGGAGACACATTTGTCAACGACTGTGATATTGTGATTTTGATAATTTTTGTGTTCTGTTTTTTAATAGGGGGCGTCGTTTGGACTCTGCAGCAGGGACGAGAGGTCACCTGAGCTGCACTGATGCAGAGGTCGCCTACGGGCCTGATGCAGACTCGATTCGACGAGATGGAGATGGGAAAGAAGAACTGTTTGAAGATGAAACAGGTATGGACTTGCTGAATAGCCTCGAGTTATATAATTAAGTAGTTTAACAGGTGTATGACGACTTCCTTTAAATCACTTTGTGAATTAGGTTGTCTGATGTTTTTTTTTCCCTGTGACTGATGGATTGTATTTTTCTAAGGAGGTTTAGCGGTCTCATCCCAGAGATGACAGAGAAAAGAGGGGTTTGATTTGATTTTTCATTTTTATCATTTATTCATTTTTCAGTTACATTTTAAATTTGTAGTATTCATTTATTTTTCCATTTCATTTATTCAAATCAATTTCATTTACAGTAATGTTTTGTTTTAGCTTTAGTCCTTTATTCAGTTAAGTTTTGATATTTGTTTTGTTCTTTAGTTTTTCATACTTAGTTGTTAGTTAAGAATGAAAAAGGGGGATGACAGATTTTTAGATTTTTAGTCTTGATTTTTAACATGTCTAATCATTAGCATCATTGAATACAATATTTTCCCTTGTTTGTTTTATATTATGGTTGATTACTACTGATGTGTTCTTTTGTATAACCTCTTAAAGGGTCACTGTGGTGCTGAGCAAAGAGTGACTGATCTTGATTTTGAGGTTCACGCTGTGGATGCCTGACTCATTTAAGGGAAGAGTACATTTTTCGATTTATATTTAGAATTGTTTTGATTTTTGTTGTTAACTGGATTGATATTGCCTAACATTGTGCCCCTTTGCTTTGTTTTGCAGTTACGTTTATGCATCCTGACTAATGAGGAACCAAACAGGAGTGCCACCTTGGGGCTAGGGGCCGTCTCATACTTTTGCCCGCCTGTCGTGAGCAAGGACAACACGACCATAGTTGGGAGGTTGCTTATCTTACGCCCTAGCGGGATTTTTGTATGGGATGCTGTTATGAAGTTCAGATAATGTCATTAAGATGGATGCTTAGATTAGATAATTTTGTCAGATATGATTCAATGTGACATGTAATATTTGAAATTATTTGAACCACTTTTATTGTCTTTCTTTTTGAATGCTGCCCATCTCTTAGGTTAGTAATTGTTATTGTTGATTGTTAATTTTTCTTAGTATTTTGATTTATCTTTGAGATTAGATAAATGGGTAGGAGACTGTGATCGAGAAATTTATTATTATGATTAATCCTTTAGTATTATTAACACTGAGAGCAGAGGAGCCAGACAACAGGTGTTGAGTTCGAGGCTAGAGAAGACATCACTGCCTGAGAAAATATTGATTCTTCTTACATACTTAGTTTTGAGAGTTTCTCTTATTGTGTTACATATAACCCAAGCTATTGCCATTATTTTGTATATGTCAAAAGTCACTTATTCACAGCTAAAGAGCCAGATGTCTTCATCCGGAGATATTCCCACCCTGAGATTAATAGTTTTGTCTTCAAAGTTATAGAGGCAAGGTTGCTGAACTTTATAAATACTTATTTTCATATGAGCTTGTTAGAGAGTTGGGACGTGTGGGGTAGTAGGGAGTTAGGGAGGGGGGCCGCATTTCGGCATTCACTACGTGCTCCCCCCCCTGCCCCTGCTCCGACTACTCTGTCCCCATGATCAATTCAAATTTTATTAAAACCTCCAAACTCTTAAAGGAATCTCTCTCATCTTTATTAAGAGTCTTAAATGCCATTACAGATATGTTTAGATGTTTCTCCTTTGAACTAAATTAAAACATGCAATTAAGTAACTCATAAAACTTGAAATTGGTATTCTTGAAGAAAGTAAATTGGTTGCAAAGAATATGTTTCCGGTGTGTAATGATTGCATCAGAGTCAGACGAACATACAAATGAGCGAAAAGCAACCCTGATAAAGTTACAGAGGAAATAATTATTCATCCATCCATTTTGTATACTGTCTCTGCAGGATTGCGGGGGGCTAGTGCCTGTCTCTAGGCAGGGTACACCCTGGACAGGTTGCCAGTCTATGACAGAGCAAATCGTTATCCTACATACTAAATGTAGGAACACTACCAATGTTAATGACAGACTGTAATACACAGTGGATATGAAGTATTGGAGACAGAAAAATACAACATGGATCTTAACCTAATTATGCAGGATGCATGCACACTATGTTCCTGATTCAGTTTAATATTGCTCAAGTATAGAACATTTCAGAAATTGAATTTGATTACCAAACAGAGAGTAATGGATCTTGTTTTACGCTTTGATGATCCTTTTAACTAACAGAGCACCCACACTCTTGGGATCATTTAAACTAACTGCAGCAGTGTGTGACAACCTGTAATTTTCTATTAAAATGGGTATGATTCAAAGCCTTATCCAATGTAATCTACAACTCATATGTGCTACAGTTAAATTGAGTAACTTTACTGCTCAACATTTGGATAACAAAACAGCGGAAAATAAACGTTAACATGGTCTGGGTGTTGGATTGAGTCTGGTACCTGATTCACCATCAGGGCACCAAATCTTAGAAAATATATTCATAAGATACACAGAAAACAAAGCACCACAATCTTTTCAGTAAAATGGGCTTCTGGTAAATCCATGCAGAGTTCAGTATCTTGCTGATTAAATCATGCAATTCAACTATCCATTCTGAAAAGGTCAATGCGAGAATGAACCAAGATCCATTTGCAAAGTTTGAATAACTTGCTGTAAATAGCACGAATATCACATAGATCATAAGCATATTTGGTAAACAACCATTTTCCTGACATGATAACACAATGTTTTGATGTTGATTAGTAGTGAGAATATAATTGGTTAACACGCTGATGTATTTCAGTAAATGTAGTTTCTTTTATGGGTAAACACGAGCTCCTTCTTAAGAGGAAAGTGGAAACAACCTGTGTTTTATTAACTGAAGCAAAATGAAAAATACATTATTAATTTAATCATGAAAAAAGAAATTGAAAATACAGCACAATAACAAAATGTTACTACATGTCAGTCTACAGCAACATTTTTCAGCTTTTTTGCTGGAGTCCAAACACTTTTCCAGGGCTATTAAAAGCTCAACCATCATGGTGGAAACATAACCTTACTAAGAGAGGTAAAGAAGTTCTTGACTCTGTCATCATTTTTTAACAGGAGTTTCATAGAATGATAACCTATAAATGATTATCGTCTGTAGTACTTTGCTATCTGAGGTCCACCTCTCACACAGTTTCCAAGTTGTAGTCTACATTGTTAAATTCTTGTTATTCCAAGTTGAGTAATGTTTACCCTTGAAGCAACCTGCAAAAAAACAAACTAACATTGTTTAGTGCTTTATGGAGTCTGCTGCTGAAAAGGAAATGAAAACCTAGAGCACCTACATCTCAGATGTTGACCCGCATAGAGCTCAAGACTGCCATAGGCATCTAGGTGTCAAGAAGCCATCAGGCTCAACTCAAAACAGCCATGCCTGATGGCCTCCTATCCAACCATTTGCTTGAGCATTTCTCTCAGGGATTCTAAAGCCTCGGCTCCCATATCAACCTCGGTCAGTCATTGTATCTCTCTATGACAAAGAAGCTTCAGATCCGCGTTTTAGGCACAGACTCACCTCTCCAGTCTGGAACAGGATCCCAGCCTTGTCCTGATCACCACCAGTCCTTCAGCGTCATTGCCATCTGCGTGTGGAACACCACAAGACTCGAGTTCTGACTGCCTCCCATTCAGAGCTCCCTGACACTAGGTCATAGTAACATAGCTTTTCCTTTAGCATCTGTATTAAAAGGTTATTTATAACATTTTAAGACTGTTTTACATTTAGCCAGTTTTGTTATTCTACTGCTATCAGATGTATTATTTATTTGATTTTTCATGCTTTATAGAAAGCATGTTTGTTCAAAAAAACAACCTTTTACTATTTTAACCAACATAATTTCTGTATCATGCTGTTTTCTTTTTCAAACCTCTCTTTAGAAAGACTCAAACATTCTTAAGGGGGATTTATAAATGGCTATGGAACTGAATGTGCACGTCTCTTGGACATTTTTTATTTTTTGATGAACAACATTTAAGAGTTCTATTTTGCTCTTATAAAATAGCTTTTTTATCAAATTGTATGAGTTGTTTGAAGCCAGAGGCTACTGAAAAGGATGACACATTTAAACTCTGTTAACCAGTTTCACTCCTGTAAAGTGAGTTTATGTTGACATAAAACTATTCTATTTTTAGGTACAGGATTCAAGTTCTGGGCTGTTCGAGGATTGATTTCACAACGGGGGTTGAGACTCTTTTCACGTCTGGAGATTTGTGCGTAGATGTTGCGTTTGAATGCTGATCGAATGCTGGGTTATATGAGTTTTCTCTCCACCATTTCCCTCCAAACGTTTTTCCTTCTATAGATGTTACTGAAGTGACAAATACTTGTAAATGAAAGAAAAAATGAATGTGGCAGCACTCGAAATTTTCTGTTTTAAACCTGCACATTTTATTTAAATATTATCCTTTTCTGAGACATAGAAATAACATGGGTAAAAAAATAAAAAAAAATAAAAAAACGACCACTAGGTGGTGGTCTGGTTGTGTTTGCTGAAGAAATCTGGTAGACTAAGAGAGTAAGGTCTAGCTGCAGCAGTAGCCCCTACAAAACATGTCCCCAGGCGACTCAAGCTCAACTGAAACAACATGGCCGCCGCAAGCCGTGTCTCTCCAGGCAGGAGAAATCACTCATAGCAGCTCTTCAGAGACCTTCTCCCTCGGCCCTAACCCCTGGAATGATCGTAAGTTAAGTGTTTTTCCTTATGTATTTTGTTGTATAATTTTAGAATTACTAATAGACTAAAAAGCTGCATTCAGACCGCATCCGTTGGATACGTCGAGCAACGCATCCAACAGATGAAGTCTGACGTGTGTACTTTTTGGCTTCCATAGCCTGCTTCTGAGGAGAAAACAACGCATGGGCGGGGCTTCCTCTGTTGCCGTACGTTCTGTACTATGGTGGATTGTAACGAGAGAGTGGGTTGGCTTTATTAGCTAGATAAAGCTAGACAACATTGACATCGGGTGCATCAGCGCTCATTACTCAGATGCGTTCTGAGTTTGGGGAGTTTAACAATTTGCTCCAGGAGCTGTGTATGGACGTACTTCCGTCTGTCCCGCACCTAATTTTACGACCTCCTCCGTCGCATCGGAGCTTAAATCTCCTACCAAGACACCAACTAAAGGTTTTCTGTTCCTCTTTAGGAGCGCCTGTCCATCTGACTTCGGTAAGTGTTATTTATGACTTTTTAAATCTGCGTTTGTTGAAAATGTTTTCACTGGGCCCGCGCTTCATTACGATTCGATACGGTGTATAGTGACGTAATTATAGTGAGACGCTCTGATTGGTTGCCGCACTGCGTTAACTGCGTTGGATCCGTTAAAAGGTCAGCTTGCTGAACTTCTGTAACGCATGCGTTGGTACGTTGCCGTATGAAACGCAAGCGTCGTTGACGGAGCCAACGTACTCAACGCAACGCAGAGCACTTGACGGACCTCTGACGTACTCCACCATAGACTTTACATATAATCTTGCCGCAGCTAATGGCTGACGTATGGGGCGGTGTGAATGAAGCATAATAAAGTTATTTTAGGCTTGCTAACATATCAGTTTCGAAGGCTGAAAATTAATCTAGCAGGTGCCGTAGGCTACTCAAGCCACCTGAAATGTAGTTAATCCTTCACTCATAAATGTAAATATAAGCATGTTCAGAAAGTATAACCGACATTTGTTCACTGTAGTATCAGTTTTGAGCTTGATAACTTTGCTTGAATTAAACCTAAGAAATGAGAGGCAAGGGAAATGTTACAAAAGCAACACGCAGGCGCACTCAATCTCTGTTACAGAGTAACGTGAGGTTAAAGACTTAAGTACAATCTTTATGTTTTGTTAGAAATCAAATTAATGTAAGCATGAGCTCTGTTAATGTTGAAACATGCAGACGCCCAGATCACACAGCATCCAGATTTTACCCTGTTATGTTGAAAGCGGTTTAGAAAATGGACGGCTGGATGGTTGGATGTAGAAGAAGCTAAAATCTTCTGAAGAAAGAGACACTTTTGTACAAACCAACTACTTCTTCCAATTTTATCTTTAAAAGTATAGACTTTTTACTGCGTTTGAATTCCTATTTCATGAATCATAAAGATACTGCTACAGGCAGAACTCTTTCAGAAATGTTGTCTAATTAAACTTTTTGTCTTGTTTTAGGGGCTAAAGGGAAGATTGCTTCTTCTGGAAAAAATACATCCTCACTGGGGCAAAGAATTTTCTAACTGTAGCATGGAGGTAGAATAAATCAAATTATTCACCTTGTGCTTAAAATACAGTATTAACAACCTTCAAGTTACAAATCAAGTATTACGCACACACAAATGCAAAGTTACACACAAAGAGGCAGACACAAGTTACAACTCAAGTATTACCCACACAAAAGATATGATACTATTTTCTCTCCATATCCACCACATCATAAAAATTTCAATCTATTTGAATTCTAGCTTGTAATGTGGATGCTTCAGTTTTGCAGAGACAGGAAAAATGGTTATACCTCATGGGAAGACGGATGAAGAAAAACTATTAGTGGTTGTTAAAGACTTGAGACTGGGAAATAGGTTCACTGTCTAACCGGAAAATGTATATTTCTCAGGGGCTGTTTCCACGCATTTCAGTAAAACTGAGGTTTTTCTCTGCATTTTGGCCTCTCGTTTACACGACAACGGAGAGACGGGGGTCGAAAACGCATCTATTCGAAAACGGCTCCCAGAGTGGAGAAATCTGAAAAAGCTGTGTGATTCGTTGTCATGTACACACAAGTTGGAGACTTTTGAAAACGATCATGTCACTACCAGCCGCCTACGGCCTTTCTGGACTTGCACATTCCACCTTTCTTCAGAAAAAAAACAATAGCGGATCCTGGTACGCTGTTACTGATGATGTAGCTTCTGAAGTTATTTGATCTCTGTAAGCAAAGGTAGAGATCATGCGGCTTTTATGCGTTCGCCGACGAAAATGCATACAGTATGTGCATTAAATAATAAATACGCCTTTCTTTAAGCGGAGGAAAACTAAAAGAAGTTTGTGGAAAAGATCGATTGTTCGTAGCTTGATATGTTTCTTTTCTGGGTTGTGAGAAATCCTACATCTCTATTTAGGGCGCTATACTAGTCACACTGCCATTTAAAGGCCGCGCATGGTACTACATCGTTTTCAATCATGCTCCCCTTTCATGTAAATGCAGTGCGTTTTCACCCCGGGTATTCAAACAAAAACGGCAACGTTGTCGTGTGAAGCCTGCCTCAGTCGGAAGTCTCTTAGTAACAGAGTGTTTTAAGACATAACAAAAGGGGAAGAATGACAAGGACGAGTAGGAAGCATTTCTGGGTCATAAACAAAGATGAGGGTTATACTAAATAAGCTTCCTGGAAGATCCTGTAAATAAATATATCAGAAAGATCAGAGCTCAGGTATTGATTCATGCGGAGCATTATATGTATGTATACCTAAAAATAATTGTGCTTGTAATTTTTTTTAAGTTATTAAGAAGTACGTTGTGACCCCAAGTGACTGGAACTTGACAATATCAATAGATAACAGATGCTTAGATTCATCAGCTTTTGGCAAGGTATTAGATTCGTTGATTTTACACAGTTTTAGAAAAACAGATGTATAAAAGATTTGTGGAATGTTCTGCTCCCTTTGACTTTGAATGGAGGACTAGGAGTACAGTATGTACTGCAGAAGCTCATCTCTTAAGTATAAAAGAAAAAGTAAGCTAGTATCATGTAATTTAAAATAGTGATTCAGACAACCCTCAATTCATCAAAGAAAATGGCTAATTCCTATATTTGAATACTAAATGCAACCAACAAGAACATTTTTCTATGTTTGCTAAGTTTGTAAAATGTAGTCTCAAAATCTGGTGGAAAGTGATATGGAAGTTGAAATCTGCGCCAAACAGCCTCTATTGGCTTGGCATCACCCAGTCTTCTAGATACACCATCTCATTTTGGATTTGAGCTCTACACTACAGCTATAG
Source organism: Apricaphanius iberus (assembly GCA_028564705.1). Classification (NCBI taxonomy): domain Eukaryota; kingdom Metazoa; phylum Chordata; class Actinopteri; order Cyprinodontiformes; family Aphaniidae; genus Apricaphanius; species Apricaphanius iberus. The sequence continues at coordinate 258,609 of JAPXFQ010000445.1, read as the reverse complement.
AACTTCCAACAGATCTTCGTTTGCAATTTCCATATGATTGTCATATCAAAGCCTTTTTATTAAAAATGAGATGTCATTCAAGTTTATGTGTATAAAAGACAATTGTGCTACTTTGAGAACAGTGTGTATTTCTGTCTAAGATGGGGATTACAGAAGGATGCGATAATTTGGCTATGAATATTTATTAAGGATTGATTATTGCAATCACTAAAATGAAAAATTTATGGAAAATTATTATACACGGGACATCATTTGAACCATAAGGGGTCACAAGCTAGAGATTTCTTGTGCCGGTCCCAAGTCCGGTAAAATGCAGAGGGTTCCAGCATAGGAACGAAGAGGGACAGATGGTGGTAGACTTTGCAAAAAGGATGGAAATGGCTGTTGTAAACGCCTTCTTCCACAGAGAGGCAGGAAAATTGGGTGACTTATAAGAGTGGAGGTAGGAACATTCAGGTGGATTACATCTTATGTAGACGCAATCTTTATTTTTTCCTTTTTCTTTTTTTTTTCTTTTTTTTACGTGTCCTGTCTAGCAGTTTGTTACTCAGAATTGGTGTCTGAGTACCAAGTACAAGCCCAACACATTTACTTTCCCAAGCAGAGCATTACAGCTTTGCTATAGTACTCCACTTGATATATATGTATGAAAAATCTTTATTAGTGCTTACTGTGGGTTTAATTTCTTGAAGTTATGGACACGAAATTGTGATAATAAGGAAGAAAGAAAGAAGATGAAGAAGAGAAACAGGACCGGTAGAAGTGTGAACTGACAATACAAGATAGGGAGGTAAACAAAAAAACAAGAAAACATCTGAGTTCTCCACCTCTGTTAGACAGCAGAGAAGTGGGTAAAACAAAAAAAAAAAACAATAGAACAGAACATTAACAAAACAGATATAGTAATATGAACAAAGACCTACACATTCACCACACACAAAAATGGATTAATGAACACAACAGTAATGTTTCTGGTAAGCTCCTGGTAACACCTATCTATTGACGAAAACCTCAGCTCAAGATTATGTCCGTACACACCAATGTGTTTGTGCGAGCATGCAGGTGTAATTAAGGTTTCCCCATGCAAGTGATTGATAGCTGGTGCAAGGAGCTGTCAATCCGTCCTACAGGAATCGACGCAGGCATGGAGGTTGTCGGAGACGTACACGTCTAGAGCCCCCCAAAATGCAGGTGCCAAAAGCGGACCAGCGCAAGGCCAACCGCCCACCAAAAGAGGAATAGATGGAATCACCTGCTGAACACCCAGCAGCCACAATGCTGGGGCCCGGGAGGTCGAAGGGACGAGCCTACGGGCTCTGCTGGTAACCCACTATGCCAGGGAAGGCCTGGCCCAGGATCCAGAGGCCACGGGGATCAGAGGCATCCCGCCCCCCAGCAGGGCCCCGACCAGGGATCGGCTGACAAGGGTACCCCGCCGCAAGGCCTTGCAGTGAGAGCAGGGTGGATATGGGGGAAAAGCTAGAGAGATGGAGGTATACACTGGAAAAGAGAAATGAAGATTAGTCGCAGCAAGACAAAATAGGCTACATGCATGTAAATGAGAGACTCAAATGAAATGGTGAAGTTACAGGTAACAATAATAATGCAATAAACTTATATAGCCCTTTTTTTGGCAATCAAAGACGCTTTACAAATTCCATTATTCATTCACTCGCACACACTGGCGATGCAAGCTACAATTGTAGCCACAGCTGCCCTGGGGCAAACTGACAGAGGCAAGGCTGCCATATCGTGCCGTCGACCCCTCTGGTGAACATCAGTAGGCAGTAGGTGAAGTGTCTTGCCCAAGCATACAACAACTGAGAAAGATCGACCTTGTGCTCAAACCAGCAACCCTCTGGTTGCAAGGCGACCTCCGAACCCCTGAGCCACAGTCGCCCTTTAAGGTAATTGAAGTGAAGAAAGTAGAGGACTTAAAGTACTTGGGGTCAATGGTCCAAAGCAATGGAGAATGTGGAAAAGAGGTGAAGAAGCTTGTGCAAGCTGGTTGGAATGGGTGGAGAAAAGTGTCAGGTGTGATAAAAGGGTTTCAGCAGAAATGAAGGGAAGTGTGTACAAGATAGTAGTGACACTAGCTATGTCTATAGACAGTACCAATGAGGAAAAGATGTTGATGAGATTCTCTTTGGGAGTGACAAGAATGGAGAGGACCAGGAATGGGTACATTAGAGGGACTGCTCATGTTGGATTTTTTGGGGATAAAGCAAGGGAGACCAGACTGAGATGGTTTAGACATGTTCAGAGGAGAGACAACTATTATATTGACAGAAGGATGCTGAGAATGGAGCTACCAGGCAGGAGAGAGAGAGGAAGACCAAAATGAGATTTATGGATATGGTGAAAGAGGACATAAGTTGGTTGGTGTGAGAGCAGAGGATGCAGAGGATAGGACTAAATGGGGACAGATGATTCGCTGTGGCGACCTCTGAAGGGAAAAGCTGAAAGAGAAAGAAGAAGATTATATATGGGGCACCAAATGATATTCAGGAACTGGATTAATAGCCAAATATTTCAGTATCAGTTATTGTTTATTACCTGCCTGGTTAAGGCTGTGATAAATAAACACAAGAAACACTGGACTGACATTTGTGGAGAGAATGTAAAATATAGGCCTCATAGTTGGAGACTAACAGTGACATGTGACAATGGTGACAGTGACTGTGTTAGTGGTGTCCATAATGTTACGTCATTGATTCATCATATGCCCCAGCAAACTAACTTCCATTCCTTTCCTCCCCAAAAATGGAGATGGTAGAATACTTACTGTACATCTTGGTAATTGTCTTTTTTTTTTCTCTTGTCATCAGCTTCTGGGACCATGCTGGTCAGATCTGTCAGTCATGTGCTGTTAAATGACCTCAATGGAGGAAGCCAGAATGTACATTGATGCAAAACCAGAACATTTATCTACAGAAAAAAATGAAAAACCTAAGTAAAGTGTTGTAAACATATTTAAAATCCACAATGACAGATACTGAGACTCACAGGGTAACAGGAGAATCTGGCAAATGTTTATAAAAACCAAGTAGGTAAATATACCAAGAACGTGATGGGGGGAGTGAAAACAGGTGCATCTAATTACAATGATGTATGATACATCTAAATTCTAGCTGGAAGTTGGGGCACTGAGGAAGAATGATTTGTAAACACAGAAAGGGAAACAGAAAGGAAAAACAATTCCCCAAACAGACAAAGGCAAACAGAGGGATAAATTGTATCACATCAAAAACACAAGGAAGAACTAAATAAATTACAGTATATAACAAACCACATGAATAGCTCAAAACTATAGGAACCAGGCTCCAAAATCAAACAAATCTATGGCTGTGATTACCAATGGCCGCTGGCTGCTCTGCTTTGTGACCGCATACCATGGAGGCTGCCATTGCTCCTCCATTGCTGTAGTAGCTCCATTTGGCCGCTAGGCCCCATTGAAAAGCATTGGACTTTAGACACATTAAAAACAACTTTAATGCCTGGTGCCCCATTGTTTTAAACTTTCTATGGCTACATATTCTTCCTGAGATGACGCTGGGCTCATAAAAAACCTGGGCACCAGGCTGGTTTTCGTAAGATAATTTTTTGAAATCTTGCATAGTTAATGAGGGGGCCGAGCCAAGTTTAGCATCAGAGCTAAAGACGCGGGAGCAGAATGGGCGTTATTCCGACCGAACTACACGCCCATACACGCCCCGCGAGGGCAGAGTCTACAGGGAAGATCCCGCCCCTATGCCCTTTTTAGGAACATGCTTCGTCAGAGCTGTGGAGGAGGAGTCTGTGAATCCGCCATGAATTCCCCCATGAAAGTGTGTCATTCTGGTAAACGGGGAGGAGTGAGGAGGCGCTGTCTATTCTTTTTTACAGTCTATGGTGTTTACACTACAGATATTTGATCTGTCTTAAAGTTTTAATGCTGAGACAGATCAGTAGTTTGGGAAATAACAATTAAAAATCAAAATCTGATTTTTATTTTACCTCCAAAGCATAGTGTTGCACATTGACAGAAAAAAATACATAGACTGACAGTGGCATGTAGAAATTAAGTATCTCAGTAGAAGAAAGCAAGAGGTAAAAAAAAAAGTGGAAAATATCATAATGGCAAAAATTATACAGACCAGAGATGTCTCAGTGTAGTGACTGTCTAATGAAGCGACATCGCTAATTACACACTTGAATGCACTCAGAACATAGAGGCTCATGGTGACATATTTGCATACCGGAAGGTTATTAAAGAGAGAAGCGAGAGTGTACCTGCAAGTGAAAATCTGAGCAGTTCATTTCTAACTCCTGAAAAGTAGGGAAAAGCTAACTGCTGATTTATCAGATACATTAAATACAACAAGAAGAAATAAATGATCAAGAACAGACCAAGGAAAGTGTCTGAAAATAAAGTCACAGAAAGCAGAGAGTAACAAGCAGACGCGATTAGTTAAGAAACAAGAGAGCGAGGATTAAAAAAAGGGGTCAGACTGCTTACTACCAAAGAAGGGTCTCTGTTCTTCCGCCAAAGATTGTTACTTTTGAAAACAACCCAAATGTTCTCTTTGCCATCTCTGCTGGCCAGAACTCCTGCTAAAATTCATAGCAATATCCAGGCATCTATTTATCTTACAAGGAAAAACATAATGTTGACATACTTCATTTCTGAATAAGCAAAAATTTGATTTTAGATTTGTGTTAAATCATCAACTGTGTTGTTTAGTCATCAACATCTTAAAGAAAACTCACACACTGTTTTAGTCTTTAAATCTTCAACTCCTGTCCCTTCTAACAGGGAGGGCATTTGACTTTCCTGTACCTTCTTGGAGTAGCACACATCTTGACAGCAACTAGAAAACAGCATGACAGCAGCATTAGTCCTTCCAAATGCTCAGTTTTGCTAATCATTAATCCTCAGCTGTTCTGTGTCTAGATGCCAAATGAATCAGTCCACTTGGTAGAATTGAGAAAATCAAAGGTCTGGTCCCAGATAAAAAGAAGACAACAAAATGCTATGCTTTGTCACATTGAAACACACAAAGAAAACCATGAAAAGCTGTATAATTAAGATCTGATTATTATGAAGTACAAAAGAAAATAGGGCCTATTTGACAAAAAAAATCAAAAAGACATTCAAATGAACTGTTTCAAATGCTTCTTCTTTATCTGTGAGACTTATTCATGACTTATTCCTGATCAAATCACCACACCAAAACAGTTACATTTACATTGAGTGATTGGGTTTGTACAGTGTAGAGTTGATATCCTCCTGTTTTTTCTCTTTAAAGATTTGGAGGCTGTTTTTCTTCATTGAAGGTACCACTCTCCCCCGAGTACAGAGATGAGGCCTTGTACAAGAGCAACCAAAGGATAAATAAAGCTGATCTGAAGCAAGAATTTGGCCCTTTTCTCCTTTTGTGTAATTAGTAATTATGTAACCTTGTACCATGGTAGCTGAATGTAGTACATGGAACAAGGACAACCTTTAGCTCTGGTCTGATAATAATGCAGTTAGTCATGTGATTATGTACATATCAGGTGTACACATTTATCATGTGTGCAATATTCTCAAGTCTTTTAGCTAGTGGATTGCACAGCAACCGACTGTGTAGCTATGATTCAAACATGAGTGGGAAAGCACATCTGCAATTTTTTTTTCCCCTTTAAGAAAGAGTCAAGCTCACTCATGCAAATGTGAAATGGAATAAATTTATTTAGCGCTTTTCTAGCTATAACTACCAAATCACTTTACACTAGCACCATTGTCATTCAAATCACACTCACAAATGCATATAAATTCATACAGCTATACACAGATCGGTAAGCAGCTTGGCATTAAGTGCCATCTGAGTTGATCAATATCTGACAAAATGAAGCAGGAATCATATCCACAATGTTATGATTGCAAGACGACTACTCATCCAATAGAGTTCAAGATGGAAGCACTGGTGTTTGAGAGAGGATGTATGCTGTTAGGTTGCTCTGAATGGATTTACTGGCATCATACTGTTCATCTGTTTAATTTATACCTGAACTATTACTGTGAGGAAAAATGGTATTATACACACCAGCATTTTTTCTATGGAAGGGTTGACACGGAATTTACATCTTATCTGTTGGTAACAATTTGATCTATCAAGTCTTACAAAGAAACCATAGAAAATAACCAGCAAAACTAATTTCAATTTAATTATACAAAATGACAGATGATAAATATTGAAATCATGAGGAAATATGGCAAAAGGGCAGAATCAATCAAAATTACTTGAATTTGTCAGAAAGCAATTCTGTTTCCAATCTATCCCAGTGAATATTAGCTGGTGTAGACCTGTCTGATGAAAAGGTATCCAGTCACCAAGGTATTGCACAATAAGCGTGTAAAAATGGGTAAAGCCAAATAATTGTCTTAAGACTTTCTCAAACTAGATGCAAAGGATAGTGATGGCATTGGTCAATGCCAAACGACCTGATTTATCAAAGGTCCGTACTTGTTAAAACGGGTGTAAACCGCACAGCACTGCATAAACATGCTGTAGCTGATTTATTAACCTGGCCAGACCATTGCTTCTGTTAAACCCGCAGTAAGATACACACAAGCCACGTAGTGCTTTTGCCCTTAATGAATGTGCATCGTGGGCATTTCTGTTAGGGGGCACAAAATATTAGAACATGCAAATAAGTAAGAGTATATGTGTAAAGTGTGATTTATCAAACATCAAACTTTTTGCACCACCTGTTCTAGTCCCCATTTTTAACATATCTGAAAGGCATGTCTTAACTTTGTGCCCTCACAATTCAACATGAATTTATCAGTGACAAATTTAAAATTTGCACATATTGCAATCTAATAGTTATTGATACTCTAATGTTCATAAACCGGACAGTTTTTTCAATGTTTCCCTTTTTCTGTTCAAAGATGCATCATAACTTAGAGCTAACCCAAAACAAAAGATGTTTTGTTTCCCAGTGTTCCTACCTAAGTCCTGGGCATTGCTCTCCATCTGCCGACCGCAGGAGGGCCCCGCACTGAAGCTCAAGCCTCCTTCCTGCTTGAGGAGTGAGCGTAGCATGTGGAAGGATTACACTATTCCAACCAGATCCTCTTCAGTGGGAGTAGCTCACATCAACTACTCAAGGGAAACGGGGAGAACATGCAAACTCCACACAGAAAGGCCCTTTTGCCAACCCCACCCAGGGTGTGGGTGCTGATGATATAGAGGAACAAACACACCCTCAGCACCCACAGCGTCCGCGGCAGTAATGGTACCCAGGACCTTCTAGCTGTGAGGTGAGCTGCGCTACCAGCTGCGCCACCGTGCTCCCTAACAAAAGATGTTTTATGAGATCTATTTTTTTTTCTTTATATAAAGCTTGCTTCTAAAGCTTAAATTTACAGTGTGTTGTTTTGCAGTACACCTTTTAAAATAGCCATTAAAACATTATGTTATAATAATTACGTAAAGCACATTAATTGCAAATATATTGGCAATATTGTAAGATATTACTTTAAAAATCAGTTTTAAAATACATTGGCGCGGGTCCTCTTTTCAGGGGAAAGCCATATTAGATGACGTCTTTACTTCGACAAGAGCCTGGACGGACAAAGCGCACGGAACAAGCCCGCTATTAGAGCATTGATTTCCCCTCAAAATGCAAAGAAGTTTCACTATAAATACATTTTTACCTCTTCGCTAGTTCCAAGCGATGAAAGAGACTGATGTGCTCGTCATGTTGCTGCAAATAGATAATTCTCAGGGAATTCAGCGTTTGATAACAGCACTAGTTGGACCTCCGTTGTTGAGTTTCTTAGTCGAAGACACAGACACCACATGCTTGTGATAATTTAGGTATGCACTGCCCCCCACTGGCCGAAAAGTACACACTGTGCCTTTGAGTAAAGTTTGCTTTGTAACATTTGTAAAAGCTATGGGAGTAGTTAGAGTATAAAGTAAAGGAATTTGTCAGGAAGACAGTGAGCCCAAACACTACTCTGTTGATTCCAGAGAAACCAAATAAAGCTGCTATTCTAACAAAGTCAATCAACCTAAATCAACCTAAAAATGTGTTCTAAAACTGAGAGCACAGAAGAGACCCATTGGACTTTCATTATTTAAATACAGCTTGGAAGAGTGGTTTGAAATCACAAAAAACATTTTTACAAATGATGTTCTTTATGCATAAAAATAGTGTCTACTTAAGGGAAACGTCTTCAACTTGTCATTATCCAAAGTATTATTTGCTAAATAAGTTTTAGTATGTGGGTTGATTACCTCTTCCATGTGCTATTGGACTTTATTTATTTCCACTTAACTTCTCTAATTTATTTCATTTTCTTTTTATGTTTTGAGGTCCTAGTGACATCTGATGGGAATTTTATGTCAACAGCCTCAATTGAAATATATTCAGTCAGTGCATTTACATACACATCTGAATCAAGCTTTTTGGAGTAATCAAACTAAGGGCATGCCCCTGGTTGAGAGCCGAGTCCCAGCTTACGTGTCACTCAGAAAATCAAATTATTAAATGAAGTACGTTTGACGATAGAAGGCGAAATGTGCCCCTTCGTGTTAGCCTTATACTGGTTAGCCTCGAACAGCACAGAGGCAGAAAACAGAGGTTTGCATTATCGAAGTAGATGGAGTAAAAGCAGGATAAGCACAATCGCAATGCACTGTCTCTTCGTCAGTCCAAAAATGTACTGATCGGCTACTTATGTTTGTCTTAGCTTCGTATTCTTATACTGTATTACTACTGTGTTGTTGTTTATTCACAGTTCCTAGTCTCATCACTTCCCGAGGGGCTGCGCAAGTATGTGTGGTGGCGGGGGATTGGTTGCAGCGAAGCAAGATTTCCAATCACATTCTCTGGGTAGAATAGTCAGATTTGTGAAACTCCGGTTTGGTTTGATTTAAGTAGGACAAATGTGTTTACATGCCTTTTAAAAGTCTGATTTCAGTAAGTCTAAGGTAATAATTGAATCAAGGTTAGAACCTGGATGACTGAGAACATTCACCAACTCAAAAAAGTGACAGTTTACAAAGTCTCCAAGGGGGAGGTTGTATGCCTTTACAGGTACTGTCTTACCTCCCTGGGCTGACACTATTACAATAACTGAATCAGGATGCTGCAAGAATACTTGTCCTTAGGCTCTTTAAATAACAAAGCCATCTGGTACATGGGCTATAGGTGTATTTGTTCTCCAAACGGGGACTTGTTCAGAACAAACTTGTAATGCATGGATGCTATGCTGGCATTGTAAACATTTTAAATGTATTGTAGCACACCCTGTCAAAAATAGAAACCTGTTGTGACTCCCTGCTGAGACACCATCAGAGAACATGAAGGCCCCACAGCAATAATGGAAAGCTTGCTTGGTCCTGGCCTCGATCCCCAAATTTCTTCTTCAGGGATTTTAAAAAAAATAATTTCCTTCATAGAGCTACCAACTATAGCCTACAGATCTTCAGCAGTTACCACCCAAACTTTTCTGCAAGTGATCATCTATTTGCATCTGCAGAATCACATCTGAGGCATTAACCAAAGCAACATTTAGAATATTCCACTCATCTCTTACCTCTAACAGTTTCTCTGAATTATAGTCACAGAAACATGTTAAGTTCAGAAATTTTTTGCCAATTTTAAATGTTCAGTTATATTAATTGGAAGCACATACTAATATTATATTTAAAGGTGTAAGATGTGTAATGACCACAAGGTGTTCTCTCAGATTTGTTTAGTGTTTGGCAGACTCTCGAGAGAAAAGCCTGTTCTGATAACAACTGGTACCTTGTTTCATCATCACAAGACAAATAAATAAAATCTTAAGCTTCCTTGTACAGAGTCCATTGTCCAGAGAAATTCGACAATCAAGAAGACTTTGAGTAAGCATTAATTCTGAAATAACTGAGCCGCTTTGCTGGAGGTCTGTGCTCTCGAAATACATTTCTAGTTTTAACATGTAATATAGGCTACAGCTGAAACAGGTTATTACAATATATTAGCAAAAAAAAAACAATGTTTCCTCAATGTCTGACATTAAAATAAACATCCAACTAAATTCCTCTTCATAATCAGGCCCTTACATTAATTTTCTAAGTTTTTGGTAGCATTACAAACTGTATGACTTGTATACAATACATTTTCTTTCAGAAGCTTCTTACTATAGTTTGTTGGAATTTTGTCCCATTCTCTCTGAAAAAACTGTTTATGAGTTATTTTTAAGACAGTATTGCTCAAACACACACACACACACACACACACACACACATGCTTGTCTTACTAGTAATAATTAGGACCTTCATTGACTTCCATTCATTATATTGAATGGATTATTCCTAACCTAGACACTTTTTTCATAACCCTAACCATTACTGTTCTCTTCCTTATTGTAACACTTAATTTAATTCACACTATACCTCTAAAACCAACCAGTAGAGCTCAGTGACATTGTCCTGAAGTGAGGACCAGGTTGAAGTGTACTCACTTTGTATTAAACGGTGCTCGTTTTAAAGGTGAAAAACTGGAAATGGCAAATAATGGTCCTCAGTCTGAATGCTACACAGTAGCACACTACTACCAGTTAAAATGCTGCCGTTGTTGTTCTCTTTGTAATAAATTTGGTGGTATGTTTTGGGACATTATCTAAGTTTAAGATGCATTGAAGCCAACGCTGTAGTTTCCTGGCTAATATCGTAAGATGCTTCTTTTTTTAACATATAGTGTTCCTAATTTATGATGGGGTTTTTTGTGAAGCACTTAAGTCACTGCTGCAGAAAAACACCAACAATGCAGGGTGAGGTAGCCTCCTTCATCCTTCACAGTTGGGATGGTTTTTTCAGAATTTAAATATTATATTTTTTTCCTCCAATTGTAAGAATGGACTTTTTTTTAGTTTAATCAGAGTTTAAGACATATCTCCAAAATTAATATATTATTCCCTGAAAAATCAAAAGTCTAACCTGGCTTTGTATATATTAAATTGGCAATAATGGCTTCTTCCTCTCAGAGGCCATCGGCCCATGTTAGTACATAACTTGTGAGCAATGATAATCTTTAAACAGCTTTAGGTGGGACACAGAACTTGCTGAACGATATGATGGTTGGACACGCTGTTTCTACTTGCAGATAACTATTTAAAACAGAGTGAATTTAATTTTTTTTTTCCATCTTAAGATTGTACCCAAGGAACAGAAGAGTTCTGGAGGTTCAAAGTTTTCTTCCTGGTACCTTGGCTAATTTTTAGATATTTTCTCATAATGTCAAACAACGAAAACAGTGTGTTTTATGTGCTTGTAAGTTTGTAAAATATTCACAGATGTGAGTCCATTTAATCCATATGTTGTAATTTAACTGATTACATGCTTATAAAGGCATGATTTCATCAAATGGGCTTCCCTAAAGTGTATACAGACATTGTGATCTGGTATGTAAACTTTAAATTTAAAAAAAGCAATGAAAAATGTATTTTCTAATTATGTTTGGCATTCAGCACAAAAAAGTAGTTTAATTTAATGTCAGAGTTAGAAAAAGAAGTTTTTTTTCTACAATGTGTGTAAATATGTGGTTTTAACTGCAGATCTGTGTTCACAATGAAGGCTTAATCACCTTTTAATTTGCTGATAAAACTCTATAGTTGTTGGGTTTTTTTAACTGAAGATATTTAGTATTTTAAAGAATTGCAAAAATTTTCAATTGTCCCTCTTTACTGCCAAGTACAGTTCAAGCATTTCTCTAATAATGTGATTGTAGATTTACAGAAGAAAGTATACTGTTAATATGGATTTAAGTTAATATATATTTTGTTAATTTGACTGAAGTGCCTTAAGACAATATTGGTTAGTTAGTTGGCAATATTTTGATAAACTGATTTGAAGTGAATAGTATATACTGTACAAGCACTAAGCATCTAATTACTTTGGAGCGTAAAAAAACTGTTTACACATGTTTGGCTCACAACTGTTATTTTTTGTTAATTTATGAACCTACATTTTGTAATTATAACAATAAAATAAATTATATCCCATGCCTTTAAAAAGGAGATAGAACTAAAGCTAAGATGGCAGCAAACCAAAGATGAACTAATAAAAACTGCCATTGTCTAAGTTTATCAATGAACACCGCAGATCCTTTTAACCCTGTCCACAGAGCACTTAAGTATCTGAACATTACAGCAAGGGAATTGTTAGACCCATCAATCTATCTACGAGGTCCAAGCTATGGCCACAACCCTTGACAAATGACCAGAAAAACAAGGTCACCAATACCAGTGACTGTAAAGAGGTGGCTGGGGTTTTCTTCCACACAACAATATGCATAACTCCCAGACGTACTTAAAATAGACCCCTGTTTTTTGAAACTGAAAAAAAAAAGATTTAGTGGAAGGATTAGGATAGAGTGAATCCAAGGGTATCCCTTGAAAGTAATGATTTAGAAGTTTATGAGGCTCCGCCACTTTGACAAAGGTTACTGGAGCATCCAGACTAGATCAGACTACATCCATACCTCGTCTGGTTATGGTTTGAAATCTTGTCTGAGGAAACTGGGATAAATCAGTTCAGTTTTAAGTCAGTAAATGTTATTTATATCACAAGTTTTGTTTATAATACAATAGATATATTGCATGTTAACTGTCTCATTCACTCATTTTTAAAATAAGTTTGCTGTAGTCTCAAGTTTTAATTCATACCTTTTAAGTGGAGTTCTGTGGAATAAGATTGCCACCTCTCCTGTTTTTAGGAGGTTGCTGTTTATTGGAGGAGTATGGGTGGAGAGAAAAGTCAGAATTATGAATCCAACTCAATATTTATGATATGCAAATGTATCACCTCTGATTGGCTAACAGTAGTGAGAATTTTATGCTACCTCTGAACAAATAACTAACTTAATTTACTACATTGGTGGTGTTCCAAGACAAATTCCAACAGTTTCTTCCCCAGCGCCTCTTTTTAGGTAATAAAATGTAAGGCTGATTTGCCATGCCCACAAATAAACAACCTTGAACGTGCTCCTCCATGTTGCTAACGGTTAGCTCCTACTAGCAGCGATGCACATGTTCTGCTCTTTCGTTTCCACAAAATCAAAACAAAATACAAATTTGAGCTGCGATGTAGAAGGGGCTCGTTTTGTCTTACTTGATCTTTTTTGGCGTCTTTCTTTGGCTATTGCACACATTTAATATGTGTACATGCACATCTAAATCGAGCTTATAGCAGAAATCGAACTAATGGCTTAGCTGGAGTTGAGTCATGTTTTTCCTGAGTGCAGATGCACTCAGGAGCAAAATGAAAAGGACATTTTTAGTTCGACAGACATAGCTACGGGGAAGAACAAGCCATATTTTATTATCTATTTTTTTTTTTCATACTTTAGTCGGATTTAAGACTCTTAATAAAAATGAGAGAGATTCGTTTAAACGTTTGGAGGTTTTAAAAAAAGTTGAATCGATCATACGGGAGAACAGTACAGATCACAGTGAATGCTGAATGCTGCCCCGTCCCAGCTCAAATGAAAATAAGTATTTATAAAGTTCAGCAACCTTGCCTCTATGACTTCTGAAGACAAAAATATTCTCTCAGGGTGGGGATTTCTCAGGATAAAGGCACCTGGCTCTTTAGCTGGGAATAAGTTAATCTTGGCAAATACAAAACAATGGCAATAGCTTCGGTTAAATCGTAACACAATAACAGAATCTCTCAAAACTAAGTATATAAGAAGAATCAATTTTCTCAGGTAGTGAGGTTTTCTCTAACTTCGATTGCCATGTGAACTCAACACCTGTTTTCTGGCCCATCTGCTCTTCTGTTTTTCACACCCTCTGCTCTCAGTGTTAATAATACTAGAAGATGAATCATAATAATACATTTCTCATTTGGTTTCTCTACCACTGAATTATGTAAATCACCTTGAATTGCCTTCGTGTTGAAAGTGTGATATATAAATAAAATTGCCTGGCCTTGCCATATGAATCAAATTATTGGGTTTAAAAGAAGACCTACAACAGTACAGTCTTATTTTTAAAATGATTAAAACGCTTCCCTTTCTGAGATGAGTGCTAGTCACCACCATTTTCAGGGATCCCCTTTCACTCAAGACCAAAATCTAACCAAGTATAGGCAACTGGATTATAGCTAGGGAAATTGAATTGTTAATTTTATTTGTTAAAGCCTCACACAAAAAAACATGTAAACGAACAGTATTACAGATGAGTATTTTCTGTCTATTGGTGCATTGTTCCTCTTTTATGGTACATTTTCCAAAATCTCTTTTCATAATGGAAAATCCCAAAAAATCTTAAACCTTGTCAAGTTTTTTGATTCCTGGCATCGTTTGACTTGTCATTGTAGCCCTTTACATAACACAGGTGTACCATTTTTTCCAGGTTTATACGCTCCACGCACAAACCAATTAAAGCTTCCGTTGTAGTTTACTCTTAACTAAACCATCATGTAACATGCCTAGAGCATCCGATATGTCATCTGACAAAGACTGATGGACTGAATGGGGGTTGGACAAATTATTCATGTGCAGCATACAGATGCAACTCAGAGAGACAGATCATATCAAAAAGAACAAGTACTACATGGTTTCGTAGTTATTAGACATTTACATATACAGAAAAAATTATTTTAAAAAAACATAAAAAATCATCAAGGCCTTAACTTTACGAAAAAATTTTAGATGATTTTTCGAAGGATCAAAAACAATAAGAACATTTTTTTTTCTACTAGTTTTTAAAATAACAACAATTAGTTGATGATTAAAAATCACACAAAAAAAGCTCATAAAATGGTAGAGGTTTGACTGTGTGAAAATAAAAGTTTCGCCAAAGTTTTAAATAGAATCTGAAACTACAAAAAACTGCTGGTTATGACATTAGGTTGAGGATAAAGAGAACACTTTTAGCAGGTTTAAGATGTAATGAGTTGCTTGACCACACACAAGCCTGAAAGCTATATGAAATGTGTTTTACATTTCAGCTACCATGACCCTGACACTGATGGAAGAGATTCAAGCCTGATGGATGGCTGTTATACACTAGTGGAAGGATCTTTCAATAGCCATTTTTAAACATTTTTAAAGTATAATATACTTTCATCTTAAGCTAGCTAGGATATTTTTATAACTAGTTGATTATATACATAAAGTCTTTCCGTCTAAGGGCTTTGCAGTTGTCTAATGGGTTTTAGTTGTGGCCAGCTAACATAAGACGTGTTTGATGTAATGTTGATAAAGATTATATTGCAAATAGACTGGATTTATTTATACCAAAAAAAATTATATTTGTTTTTAACCTTATTCTTTTACAGTATATATACATTACAGACCAAAAGTTTGGACACACCTTCTCATTTAATCAGTTTCCTTTTTTTCATGACTATTTAGTACATTGAAGATTCAGACAGAAGGCATCAAAACTATGAATAAATACAAATGGAATTATGTAAGACTTTTACAAAACAGTGTGAAATAACCTGGCCTCCAAAGTCACCGGACCTGAATCCAATTGAGATAATTTGGGGTGAGCTGAACCGCAGAGTGAAGGCAAAAGGACCAACAAGTACTAAGCATCTCTGGAAACTCCTTCAAGACTGTTGGAAAACCATTTCGGGTGACTACCTCTTGAAGCTCAAGACAATGCAAAGCAGTAATCAGAGCAAAGGGGGGCTACTTTGAGAAATCTAAAATATAACACATGTATTCAGTTATGTTTTATATATATATATATATATATATATATATATATATATATATATATTCTTTTGTGAAATGTATGTTTTCAGACAAACCTTTTTGGTAAATGAAAATAATTTTAAAAAATTAAAATTTTCCAGGGACATAAATAATTGTGTTCTGAAGTCCTTTCTCATACAAAATATTGCATCATTTCAAAGGGTCTGTACGATGTGACATTTTATAAGTGCGCCATTGTCTGAGGGGAGTGATAAAAGGTAGACTATAGGGCTGCAGCTATTGATTCTTTTTGATTCGATTAATCTAGCACTTTTTCGATCGAATAATTGATTAATCAGTTGTTGTTTTTTATGTTTTTAAACAACCAAAACATATAATGCATAATGGAAATTATGTGGCTGTAAAATGATCAAGCATTTGCCTTTTATTTATCAAAAAACTGAGAACTCCAACTGCAGCATTTGGATCCAAAAGTAAGCCCATTACTGCAATTTACCAATAACAAGTGCCAGTGCTGACAATGAAAAAACAATACAGTTAAGCAAACTTACTGTAAAACATGTGGAACATGTAAAAACACTTAACAAACTTAAATAATAAAGGCCATTTGGTCTTAGTTTTGTCTCCTTAATACATTACAAAAAAGGAAATAATACATAATTTCTGTTATTAGCCTATTTGCTATGGTAACCTTTGTGTTAGTGAACGCATGCTGTGCGTGAAGAAGAGTGAAAGAGATGAGGGTGCATGTGTGTGTGTGTGTGAAGGGGTTTTCTTTTACATAGCTGTACACATCTAGCCGGGTTTATTTAAAAACGAAGATTTTCTCTGCTCATTTAAAAAAATCTCCATCCACACACAACCTGATAAATGTATTTTTCAGCACATTCATAGACGTGGCAAACATGTACTGTAGGCTGTAGTAGTTATCCCAATCCCATCCGCTCAGAGTAATTTTTATTTTCTAACTTCAGCACGTAGCAGTGATAGAGCTTGTAAAAGCAAGTGAGCAAAATGCGTTTTGACAATTGATGATACCAACACAGCTCTGGGGGCATAAATGCTGTTTCTGATTGTGTACACAGGTTTCACAAGAGATGTTACAGCATTTTTTGTTGCAGATAGTTACGTTACGGCACTTAAAACTCTGTTTTCAACCATCCACACGCAGATACTGAACACTGAAAAATCGCAGATCTCCACTTTGGCCAGAGGTTAAAAAAGATTTGTTTTGGTGCAGAGAATCTGCGTTTACGTGGGAATGACAAAATGCCAAACCGTAGAAAAATATCTAAATTTTGTGAGATACCTGAATACGTGTGAACAAGGCTATATTCTCTTGCAATTGAATGTGAATAAGTTTACTACCTAACAACATCAAAACATATCCTTTTTAAATCCGCATCGTGACATCTCTACAAACAGTATGCGATTTAAATTTGTGAACATCAATGTATATAGGCTTAGGTTACATTACCTTGTTTCAGCGATGCCTGGTGAAACAGCATGTGGATGTTTTCTGTTTAGATGCTGGATCATCGAGCAGGTATACATCGGGTCTACTTTGCAGTATATACACTGCACATTTTCTCTTTCTTTTTTAGAATATAATGATCACGAAGTTTGCACATTTTCTACCTTTTATGGGCATCTTTACTCTCTGCCACCACGGCAACTAAATTCGAAAGGTATCACACGCTAGTGGTGTGCTTCGCATAGGTGCATCCAAAAACAACGGTTTCCATGTGAAACAATCAGATCCCTGCGTGTCTAGTGCGCGTCATAGGAATTTAACAAGGAATCAAGTAAATTGAGTAACTCGGCGAATCGTTTCAGCCCTGGGCCTACTAGAATAAGCCTCACAGATTCCTGAAGAGCTGTTGTGCTGACTACTGAAGTATATTTAGATTAATCAATCGGTCTAAAATATTTTGTGGTGCTAAACATATTTTCACAACCAAATGTTATGTTATCAAAACAAAAACTGGACTTAGACTCCTGACCTCGAACATGTTCTCTTATCTCAATCAAAAAGCTCTGGATGTTCCAAAACCTTTGCACACACAGTCCACAGAGATTAGAGAACAAGATCTCCCTCTCCCACAAGCACACGAAGCCGAGAAGTATGCTAAGCCGATTGAGCATTTATTCCGATATCTTGAAATCAGGCAAAATTGACATGTACATGCAAGCCATTTTTGTCAACTAGTTAACGAGTAAATCATGTTTGTGTAAACTAGTTAACTAGTGAGGGTCAAAATATGCACACTAGTTAACTAGTGGTAGCCAAAACATTCACTATTTAACTAGTGAACACAATGTTGGGTTCACTAGTTACCTAGTGTCAGTGCAGAAATGTCCACCCGCAAGGCGAAAAATATCAAACCTGTTTGATTTTCACCTCATGAGGCAGAAAACTCACCAAAAATTAGCTATCTGCTGAGCAAATGGCCTCGGATGACTGTTAGCTCAGCAGATTGCTGGTGTGCGGGAGGCTTAAGCAGCCTTTGAGTACCTGGAATGTCATTATGTTTTAATGTGTCATTTTGTGTCTCTAATTTTTCATTTTATGCTTTTACTGTAAAATGACACTATGCTCTTCTTTGTGATGTTTATTCCTGTTTGGCAAACAACAATTCGTTCCACTGAAAACTGTGTTAATTTAAGATTGTTAAAGGAGAAGTTCGAGTTGTTATTTTTTTTTTTTTACCTGGACCTTATTTTTAGCAACTATTACATTCAGTTACTCACCTAGACAAGTTAGGAGCCTCTTGGAGTGCTTCAGGACAAGTTTCTATCTAGTCACGTTGAGCGTATATCCATATAACCAGAGTCAAACAGGGCAAGAGATTTGCCGCCTGTAATAAGTCAATATCTGCCCCAAAACTGCAGAAGAGAGTAATTGTAAACCGGAACAGATATGTATACTGTACATGGAGTTTGTGATGAGCTTCAAAAAAAATTATTTTGAACCCAGGTCAATACCTCACACAGACATTTTGGATCAAATCTGCCATTTTGTGGTATTTATACATGTCACAAATGAACAAACTCCTCTCAGGGCTCATGACCTAGACACCTACAAATGACTGAGCAACTTAAGCATTGGGAATAGAACATTTTTGAAAGAGTTTTGCGTGTCATGGCATGTCCGTGGCTAAGCCTACTGTTATGGATTTTCAACAAATAAGTAAAAGCTATATATCTTCCACATTAAAGGTCACAGCTGTATGATACTTTATGAGTGTCATCACATACTACAACTGAACACCATGTTGGACTAATTTGCTTATGTACTCTAAGCCCCGGCCCCTGAGACTAGGAAGAGCAATGAAAGGTTGGTATTTGGTTCCTTTTACCTAGTCAATATCTTGCTGTTCAAAGTGACTGAAGACAAGCTAGCTTAACTTGGTGTCCAGAACTGAGGGGTTTGGCAAGATGTAGATGTGGCTGTAGCAGCACCGCGAATCATGATATCATGCCATGGAAATACGTTTGGCTCGAATTTCCACATGCATTGTCTAATCTGACCAAAATTCAACAACATAGATATTAATCCAGCCATAAAGCCATATATATGCAAATATTTCGTGGTCATGGCCTAATACCTGCATAGTGCCCACTGAATCATTGAAACAATCCTCATTAAGCAATGCTTTGAACTAGGATTGTGAAATTCAGAACATATATGGTTTATCAAGACTCCTTAAAAGATTTTTGAAACCAGGGTCCTTTATAACGCTGGCCAATTTGATTGAAAGCTGCCATTTCTTCCTTTTGAACAGTTTCTCATGCATATTTGATCATCAAGCTCAGTGGAAGTGTTGAGATGGTGTTTAGGCAGCAGTGCGTGAGTCCTGCTGTCGCGGCACAGGCCAGAGCGGCACTAAGCTGCGAAGGCCACTCGAGGCTGCTTCCAGCTTTAATAATTGTATTATTATTTAAACGTAGTTTTTTTTTTTCTTTATTAATCCCTTACATGTATCTTGGTGATTGGAAGCAGACAATAACCCCAGCCTTGAAATGAGTTTTGCTGTGAATATTCAAACACAAACTTAACATAATTTAAATGAGTTAGACTGAAATAACTATTGATTTTTACTCCAAATTAGATGAGCGTATGTACGGTAAAATCATTAACAGAAATTAGGCTTTGTGTCGACTTTGCCAAAAGCAGCATTTGAATTCATTAATACCAACTGCAATTTATCACAAATTAGTTGAATCTTGGACAAAATGAAAGTGTTAATAGTGTGTGATTACTTCATAATTAGAGCACATTCTAAGCAATCCTGGAGTCACAAATTTCCATACACCATCTGAAAAACAACACAGCCGTGCACCTGCTCCAGTATTTCAGCATCACTTTTGGAATGTGTGTTCAAATGTGCGTCAGTGTGTTCTTGTATGTAAGATTTATAACAGCATGTGATAAACACCCTAATCTCTTATAATTACACTGGATCACTCACTCACATGCACACGTACACAGAAACACACACGTTCATGTTCTCTACGGTGGGATCTCCATATGCTTCCTGCCAATTACCTCGTCTATCAAACCCACAAGCTCAGAAAGAACGAGCACAGCACAGATGAGGGACAAAAGAGGAAAGAGGGGGCTTACTTTTAAAAGGTTGCAGAGCTCAGTTAAGTCAGGAGAATAAAATGGAGTGCACTAGAAATACAGAGTTTAAACAGTGAGTGCAGCAGCCACTGCAAGCTGTCAGTACATTTATATCTAACCCTTTCTGTCTCTGTTGCTGGTCTTTCATTCCTTCACTGTTCCCTTTACTTTACGGTGCACCTGTGGTTGTCAAACATAATTTTACAGCTTCTGTCTCTCCCAGCCCCACATCACTGAATAACTATCATTAAAACCAGAATCAACACCTCAACTGCTCCTACATACAACCCTTCTGGGCTCCCCTCTCACTTTTGCTCAGACACCGACTAGCTCCTTTTATCAGTCAATCTCAGCTCCATGGCCTTACTTGATTCCTTTTATTTACTTGCAGAGTTGTATTCCTCTGTATCTCACATAAAACAGTAATGTGTATAATGCTATGTAGAGATCTCAAAGCATGAGGCAGGATTTGTCACAAAATGAATATGTATGTGCAGTGTTTTAATGCTATTGGGTGATGAAGAATTTTAAACCAAAAAGAATGAGCTCAAGCACATATTATTCCGTTTTCTTGAACAAGCTGTATTAAGCAAAATGTTTTTCAGTTCGTGTCCGAAAATTCCCACACTGTGCTAGGGGTAATGTGAGTCGACGCAGTTTGCGCATTCACGGCAGCTCAGCTTCAAACAGGAAGAAGACGGTTACTACTTGCGGTTCATTCATGCAACCCGGAAACTCAAAGAACATTGAAAGTGACACTAAGAAGAAGAAGGTTTTATCCTCAGCATGAGTGTGTAAAAGTCAGACTGGCGCCCGGATATAAATTGGTTATATGATCATGACCTATCGGAGGTCACCTTCACCTCCTAAGCTTTCTGCAGCTCCTCTCTGGGCCCCTTGGTATTCCTCAAGTTTTCGTGTTCTGTCTTTATATATATATATATATATATATATATATATATAGGTATTTGTAAGAATTGCAAGCTGAAAGGTTGCTGTAAAGCAGGTTTTTTAAGGCTTTATTAAACCGTTGGTCACAAAATGCAAACAACCCTGAACTTCTTTCAAGAAGATCAAGACTGCAACATATTTTTCGTCAGCCACCAATTATGCAAGTCGTCCCTCTTAAAAAGATAAGATAGGTCTGTAATTGTGATCATAAGTACACATCACTGTGAGATAATTTTTAAAAAATACACAAAATCACATTGTTTGATTTTCTAAGAATTTATTTGTACAATAATGAAGAAGATAGGTATTTACCACTACGACCAGCAAGAATTCTGGTCCTCACAGACCTGTTATTTATTTATGAAGCTCTTCTATCCTACACTAGTTACCTGTATTAATGGCACTTGTTGTAGACTAGAGACCTGTCTAAGGACACCGGGGACAAGATTGTACACCTGTACAAGACTGGGATGAACCAAGCTACAATAGACAAGCAGCTTGATGAGAAGAGATCAACTGTTGGACCATTTATTAGAAAATGGAACTGTAGGTAAGCCCTCAAAGTCAGCAGTTAATGGGTTCATTTGCTGTTAAATCACCTTTAATCTTATTTTCACGCACCATTCTGCGGTTTTATTTACTGGATGGGCCAGTTCATGGAAATATTATCGGAGTGACGTCCCTTTTTTTGTTTGTTTCGCTTTGGTTTTTTCTATTCTAAGTATGGGGGCCAGATGGTTATGTTTATTGACAAAATGTTTTGAACTGAAGATCAATTAGTTGTTCATGGAAACGTTCCTTGTTTGATTCCATCCACTTAAGCTGCCGGCTCTCGCTTGCTAGTAGCTTATTATCCCCAAAGTCGCAGTGCAAAAAGTGTATATGTGCCGACAACCCAAAACATCACAGCTCTAGAGAAGAACTGGATGGAACAATGGGCCAAAATACCAGCTAAAGTATGTGTTAATATAATGAAGACCTTCAGGAAATGTTTGATTTCAGTCATTGCCAACCAAGGTTACATTGGAAAGGATGGAACTTAACTTTTTTTATTGACCAGATACTTTTTTTTTTGTACCATTATACAATTAATTTTTTTTTAAATCATACAAGGTGATTTTCTAGATTTTAATTTTATATTCTGTCTTTCATAGTTGAAGTTTACTTATAATGAAAAAAAAGACAGACCGCTCTCATTTTTTAAGAGGGAGAACTTGCACAATTGGTGGCTAGCTAAATACTTTTTTGCCCCACTGTAGATAAACCTAATAAGCATTAGTTTGACAGGGAGTTTGAAAACATGGCTACTTTTCTATGGCTATTTTTTTGTAGCAAAGTCTTTCACAAGATCACTGAACAGCTTTCTCACTAGATTACTCTCAGTAGAAATATGAGTCAAATGATTTAGCCTTTCCTGTCACATTGTGGATCTGAGTCTATTTTTGTATTTATTTAGAGCTTAGAGAAGGATTGCTCACCACTTGCATTTATGAGAGGAAATGTTAGTTAAATTCTGAGCGTATTGTCCACATTTGGGAAGATTTCCTCTAGGTTTTTTTTCTCTAATTAACTGTTACAACAGTGGGGCAGATTTGATGCCTTTACCAATAATAAAATCTTTGAATAAGACAATCTCTTCCACAAAGTCCATCTTAAAGTCAGCTGAAAATTTTCATGTGGAGATTAGATTTTTTGTTACTTAGATCTGGAACAGTAACATAAAAAAGTGGTTCAGGAGTTGACGTGATCATTTGCAGCATACTTGCAATCTATTCCAGATATTAGTCTATCAGCAACCAACCAGAAAACAGTGTGGAGAATTGTCATTATCAGCATTATCATCATTGCGTCTTGCAATATTAATTTTAATGTCTTCTAAAACCTTAAGTAGACTCACATAAAGCTTAATCTGCGTCACTTTCAATTGGTAGAATTTCAGAAAGTTTCCTGAGAGTGTCCTTCAGGTGACACACTTTTTAGGACAAATGTAAGCTGATCAACATGTAGCACATTTGGCACTGAATCAAAAGTAATTTAGAAGTATTTGGCCAGTTTAGTTCACTGACAATTTCAGCTAAAACATGATCATCCATTATTGGACAAAAAGACCTCACATGTTTTAGAAGGAACAGAGGTGGGTGTTCCTGGACCTGCATTTCAGAAGGTTTTAGAAAGGAATCAATCTCTGTGATAAACTACAGAATAAACAGATCATTCCCATGATAAGCCCAGCCAATAATGTCACCTGAGCTTCATAGTGCCAATACTCTCTATGCCAAAAACTTGACAACAGACAACTCTTCAGTCCAACATGCACCCTCTGTTTCAGCTTGCTTCTGCAGTTCTGAATCTATTCTCCCACTGGCTGACATAAGCGTAATATATTTCAGCATAGCTTTTCTGTAATGTTGACTATTTTCATGCTGCTTCATGCATTCTGTTGCATGCTTCCAGAGAAACGCCACTTCTGGTGTTTATACAATCTTTCTGACTCTTGAAAATAGCCAATGATGTTCTGAAAGCTACCCTGTCCTTGCTTGGCACTTTAAAACTACCAGAACTCATCAGGTTTTCACCATAGGGCAGGATCAGTACTGTTCTAGAATCAACGTGTCCTCTATGGAAGACGATCACTCTTCCATCTGTTTCAGGAGGAGCCAGATCAGTACTATTTTACTATCTTCTGTCTGCCATCATTAGAAACTAATCACTAATGCCTCTCCCCAAGGCATATGATCTGTTAAACTTGGATCAGTAACAACCCAGCATTCATGACAGAGGTTGGTCAAAACAGATTATCAAACGTTTCAAGTATCTTCTGGGCGAGTGATAAAGTTAAGGTGTTCTCACACTATTCATTCACAACATTATAAAATAGTGTTCAGGGCCTCCACAGGGCTCGGGCTATGGGCTGGAGCCCCGGTAAACCCTTGCTAAAGTCCGGGCTTGAAATGTACAACAACAAATACATCGATCCCGTGTACAACAATACAACATAAATGTGGCGCAAACTGTATATGTACAGTATGCACAGACACTGATAAATTTAATGGCATCCCTGTTGAGATAATTTGTTGTTGCAGCTTCACTGAAATAACATAATTACAAACATATCCATGGAAACTTTTCATTTTAAGAAATCTAAGAAAATCAACAAAACAGTTGTCAGTCCTGCTTTCAACAGTGAAACCATCTACAAGATGGGACAGAAAAAACTGTACTTCTTGATAAAGTGTAGGTCCTTCAAGCTTTGCAGGAAGATGCTCTTCTTCAAGTCTGTCGTGGAGAGTATAATATCTTCAACCATATTATCTTGGGGTCATAGCCAGGGGCCTAAAAAAGCTAAACAATCTCATAAAGAAGGCTGGTTCTGTTCTTGGGACAACTTTGGAAACTCTGGAGATGATGATCCAAAGAAGGATTCTTCATAACATCAAGAAAATTATGGACAATCCTAAACCTCCCCTTCATGGGACTATCATACAACAACAGAGTGTCTTCAGTCAGTCTTCTTTAGTTTATCTGGAACACAGGCCACTACAAGATATCCGCCCTGCCCATAGCTGTCAAGATTTACAACAACTCACTGAAGCCTTAAATAGTATGAGCTATAAAAATAAAGCCTTATTTACATCCAAAGGAAACAGAAAATATAGATCAATAATTATAATTTACAACCTCAGAAAAACTACAAAAAGATAAAGTATACCTTAAAAAATGTTTGTGTTCCATTTATTTTAAATGGATTTTTAGGGTACCAATATCTGTAACACTTGTGATTTTGTTACAAACTATAACCGCTTAGCCTGGACGTTCTTTCTTAAGAGAATGGAGATTATCAAATCTAATTTTGAATTATTCTTTATTTTGTATGAAATTAATCCACTTTAAAACTTTAATACCTGGGCTGTCAAACAATTAAACATTTTAATCTAATTAATCACAGGGTAGCTGTGAATGAATCACAATTATCCCGATTAATTAAAATTCTTAAATATGACTGAAAAACTAAATTTTTTGTGTAATAAAAATAAAAGGTTTAAACAGGATGCATTTGCTCTTTTTTTAAAGGAAATACAGAACAGATCCATGGAACTTTTGTGTTTTGAACTCTTCAATCACATTTTCACGTGCTCATTTGACCCTTTTTTCTTTTAGCCTGTTGCTAAGGTTAACTAACTGTTTTGTTGTTTTTTTTTAAGTAAAGTTGACCATTTCTTATTAATATTAGACAACCCTGATCATCCTCTTCATTGGACTATCCTACAAAAAGGGTGTTTTTATTTAAAGGCTTCAACAATTTTTCTCCAACACAGACTGCTACTGTAGTAGAGGAAACACTGAGCTGTCTACTGAGGTACTAATTCAGGGTGGGATCACTTTGTTAACACTGGAAATACCTGCCAGAGCACCAAGGCCATTCGCAGCATGATAAGATATGGGTAAGAGAAAAGGCTGTTAGATTTATTCTGCTCTTTATAATTTCTAGCTGCTGATACAGGTTTGGATGGTATACATGTGAATAAGGAGGTGAAGGTATGTGTGGTCTCCTATAAAAAACAATAAATACAACTGAGGTTGAGCTAACCAAAATATATGAATACATTTGACATGTACATATCACCAGTCTGTGTAAAAATCAAATGTAATATAGAGTTAGTAATCAAATGTCACAATTTACCATTTTCTCAAAAGTAAAAACACAGCAGATAAAACCCTCCAGTTCATCAATTTAGTGTCAATGTTAATATTAGTATTAAACTCGATACTCTTAATGTGAAGGTCTACACAGCTTCTTCTGCTAACGAGTAATGACTAATTTAAATCTGAAAACATAACTGTTTAACTGAATAATGTTGATTTTAATGCAGTGGTAACACACTGTGAAATGTACTGAAACTGTACAGTGAACCAAAATGCATTTATCAACATAAATACTGCACATTTATATTATTTGCATTGCAACATAGGGGCTAGGTGACTATTAGCAAGGCTCAGCCTAGAGCCAAAGTGTTTGGAATCAAGTAAGGACAATTCACACTGACAACTAATGAACTTAATCATACTCAAAGCCAACACGTCAGTAATAATATACTCTCTTGTCATTTATGTATACACACAGTCAAACTCTGTTGGGGTGCTGCACAAACCGTCTCTCACTATCGATGCTGTTTTTGGGTCTGCCATGCTGTTTAGTTAGAGGAATTGAACAGTACACATGAGTAATTTTATGACAAACAGAATAATATTGTGTGCATGCCTTTAGTTTTTTTAAAATATCGCAATATCGTGTTAATTCGCCTTAATTTTGACAGCCCTACTTTTTACAAATCTTTGCCAGGAGTGCCAGGAAATGTGAACTTTCTGTAACCTTCCTATTTTTTTACAAACCATTGATACAAAGTAAAAAATTTTAAATCATCTTAAATTGAACTTTTTTGTTTGTTTTGTTCTTGTGTAGACAGAAAAACTCCAATTGAAAAAACACCTAAATAATATGACAGATGTAGAGTAACATGACAGCATTTTGTGCTTTTCCCTAAAGTGTGTCTCAGTTTGTTTCTCCGTCACACACACTTGCCAATATGAGTGAGTCTGGCACAATCTCGTTGTCTTGTTCCAAGAACAACTCTGACACATGGACAAGAGGAGCGGGTGATCACACCACTCAGTTTGTCATTAGAGGACCTAGCCACTCCATTTTTTCTAAACACAGCCAACATCCTATTCAGTTTGAGTTTTTAAAAGAAATTGTAATTACATGTCAGATCTTTAAACCCAACAATGACACCAGCATGGACATATAACTTTGAGTTGTTATTTGAGATAATAATGTCTTCCACATGACAAGTATCTTGCACTGTTATAGACTGGTATGGCAAGCCGATTGAACATTTATTCTGATATCTTGATATCAACCACAATTGTCATGAACATGCAAGCCATTTTTGTCCACTAGTTAACCACTAGTTAACTAGTGAGCCTTGTTTGTGTGAACAAGTTAACAAGTGAGGGTCAAAATATGCACACTAGTTAACAAGTGAAGGCAAAAATGCCCACTAGTTAACTAGTGGACACTTTCTGGATTCACTAGTTAACTAGTGAGAGCTGGAAATGTCCACTAGTTAACTAGTAAAGGCCAAAATGCATACCAGTCAGCTAGTTGAAGGTTTTATTGTCTCACTAGTTAACTAGTGGCAGTCAAAAATGTGCACAAGTTTACTAGTGAAGGCATAACTCCTCACTAGTTAACTAGTTGGAGTAGGTCAATGTCACAAGTTAACTAGTGAACATGCTGAGCAATACTAGTTAACTAGTAAGACACGAAACATAAGAACTAGTTAACTAGAGAGAATTTGGGTCTGACTAGTTAACTAGTGGACATTTTGGCTGTCACTAGTTAACTAGTTCACACAAACATGGCTCACTAGTTAACTAGTGGACAGAAATGGCTTGCATGTTCATGACAATTATGGTTGATATCAAGATATCAGAATAAATGTTCAATCGGCTTGCCATAGTCTGGCAACCTGCCCATAGCTGCATTGACAATTTGAGATAGGCACCGGCCCCATTGCAAGGAACATTGGGGAATGGATAAATGTATTAAAGGTCCAAATTATATAAATTTAGTCAACAGCAGAGATTTAGACATTGCAGGCCTGCTGCAATGTACATTT
The DNA here is from genome assembly GCA_028564705.1 of Apricaphanius iberus. Classification (NCBI taxonomy): domain Eukaryota; kingdom Metazoa; phylum Chordata; class Actinopteri; order Cyprinodontiformes; family Aphaniidae; genus Apricaphanius; species Apricaphanius iberus. Next base: position 230,661 of record JAPXFQ010000445.1, on the reverse strand, counting down.
TGATGATGTCATCAAGCTCTGCCTACATACAGTACTTTGTACCTGGTATCCAAGGAGGATAAATACTGATGTTCACTGTTGCTTTTTTTTTTTTCATTCCACTGCAATGTATCTGGATAGCGAATATGTTCATAAACATCATTTTGGCATTTTGGCATATATAAAGAAAAGATATATCAAAACAGAAATCGTTACCATACATGCTTTAGATCATATCGCAATATAGATTTCATGGATGGATGGGCACCTTCATATGTAGAATACAAAGTGCTGCACAGAGATTAACAAGAGATAAGTGGATACACTTGAAATGATTAAACAATGAATAATTAGAGATTAATTATTACAAATCAGAAAGATATCAAATTCTGAAAACTTAAACCATAAATATTTAAAATAGAAAAACAAAGATACAAATTTTTGTGGTAATACAATAAGATGGAATACAATATTACATTTGGTTACACTGTAAAAAAAATACAAATTATTAAGCATTATAATAAACTAATGATATCTGTGTAGAATGCAATTTTATCTAGTTTACAATAAAAACATTTTAGAAAGTTGTAATTAATAGCCTCAATGTCAACTCAACAGAATACCAAATCCGGAACACTCAAAATAGGTAACAAAAACTGTTTCAATGATACAGAATTACAAAGATTGACTCATTCAAATAGAGATGAAGACAATCGTACTTCATTAATTAATTTGATTGGAAATGTGCTCATTTAAGGCCAAAAAATAATATACATGATCATAAACATGATTAAATTTAGGGCTAATTTCCATCTGGAATCCCATGGGATGGGAACATACAGGGTTACAATTTCATAACAATAAAAACTCACATTAAAATTTTACATCAAAAACGTTTATAAAACAATATATGTTTCATTATCAAAATAAATTCAGTAGCACAACTTACATAGTCTTTCACACTGCAGTTAAAACAAATCAAATTAAAAAAGATTTTAATAAAATACATCATCTGCTGTAAAATAAATGCAAACAGTAACAGAAAATCAAATAAAATCAAACAATGATGTATATCCTTGTTATATCATCCAATATTTCACTTTGGTTCAGCCATAACCATTTTTTAATGCAAAGAGTTATTAAAATATAAGGGAAGTAATTTCTGTATTCACTAGCAGCTTTTACTGTTTAGCTGTGCCAACTATGTTCAATACAATACTAGGGCTTTACTAGTCATTTTAATTGTCAGTATTTTATATAGCACATAATACTTAGGGGAAACACTTCCAGCTTGAAGCTAATGATGTATATATTTGAGCATCTGCTGCGGTAAGATACAATTTATGGGTGATTCGATTAGTCGACTATTCGGCAACATACTAGACGATTAGTCGATTATAAAATAATCATTTGTGACAGCCTTATACAATACCCATGCATATGTATGTATGTATGAAAGAACATTAAAATGAGTTATGCTCTACATATTGTAATAGCAGACAGTCTTCTCCTTCCTGCTGCTTTTTTTGCTGCTTTATTCCATCTATATACATTTATATGGTGCCACTTTATTTTCTTTTCAGCCTTACTGTGCAACCAAACAAAGAAATCTTACTTTAGGGCACTCTCACAATGATTAATATTACATTTTGGTTTAAAAATAACAAAAAGTAGCACTAGGGAAATATATAGGATCTCTCTAGTATGGGTAAAGATCTCAGTCTTGATTTTTTTTTTCCTTTGGCATAGCATATCTAAAAAAAAAGATCTTCCCAACCAGTGATTTTTGAGAGCTCTCAAAACCTTTGTGTGGCTCCAAGTACTCAATATCAATCTAGGTTATTTTATGTGTATATCCTACTCTCCAGTCTGTATTATGATATTGTCTCCATTTGTTTTGGCATAACAGCTTTCAGATTTTTTAAACTATACTTTACTATGCTAACCTTTGCTTTCAGGGTGAATCTTCTTTGTCCCTTCTGTATACTAATCATCATGTTTTCTGATCAATAACCCCACCCATAAAGAGAAATATATTAACTGTGACATCTGTCAGATGTTAAATGGATTGTTTACTTTTCCCAAACAATTCAAACATTGAAAAAACAGAAGCTTCTAAAAAAAATAATGTAAGGGTTTGATTCAAGAGCCTGAATCCAAAAGCCACCAGAGCCACCTGCCACGTTAGACAGCTCCCTGGGGCCACACTGAGGAGAATGAACATGTAGTTTCTAGTGAGCAGCTGTCATGAGTGCACCATGGTACCAGCTGCCAAGAGGCTATTCCCCTGAGGGTCCCCTGACCAAAAGAAGGAATAAAACCATAAGTACTGGCTCTAAAATCAGCAGGCTGGTACAGTAAGAAGAAAACACTCCTCCAGAAAGTATGAACATATGCACAGCTGAATATATTCCTCTGCAACCTTTTAAACTGCAGGTCAACCATCTCACTGGCCCAATAAGGACGAAAACCAATTAGAGAGAAAAATACATTGGTGGCACCACAGGCATGCCTCTAACATGCCTGGGGCCTTTTAAACATGTATAACAATGAATAGAAGATAGGGGAAACCCTAGAACCTAATTATTTAAAAACAAACACCATGATGCAAACATGGTCTAATGTGATGAATCAAAGAGAAAGAGAAACAAACATCATATGCTGTGCTAATGGAATCATTGTAGTTTCCTTGAACAGTTGTGTTACAGTTATTAATATCTATTATAAGCTTGTTGCCAATAGCCTTTCCCTTAAATTAGAGTGACATATAGTGCAGGAAAAGAGCCTCCAACTGTAATTTGGTTCTAAAATTGCAGCCATTACAGTTGCAGAACAAAATACCATCCTATATAAAGTTACAATTATGCTGAAGCGTTGGTCCATTCATGAGCCAGTTCTGGGGTCCACTTGAACAAAGCTACTTGTATACCGCTGCCTGAGGCACGCAACAGTTAAAGTATTTCTCCCTTTAACAGTAGTAGTTGTTACCAAGAAAATCTACCTGGATTCCACAAGCAGTAGCAGAAGAAGCATTAAGAGGCAGCATGTCATAAATGTTGTCACAGTGACCTTGAAATAGAAATCAAATGACTAGTGATTACTTGTTAAAAAGCCTCTTAGTTACTTTACTAACTACTTTGTGTCAAAAATAACTGTGTTATATTGGATGTTACTTTATCAATTACATTCAGCATTTGCTAACATCCAACCCACAACTGAAAAAAAACATTTAACATATATTTTTGTATTATATTATAAAATAAGATGTAGAATTTGGGTGACTGTGGCTCAGGGGTTCAGAGTTTGCCTTGTAATCAGAGGGTTGCTTGTTCAAGCCCCAGATCCATCTATCTTAGTTTTTTTGTCCTTGGGAAAGACACTCCGGGGGCACAATATTGCAGCCTTGCTTCCGTCAGTCTGCCTCAGGGCAGCTGTGGCTACAATCATAGCTTGTGTCCACCAGTATGTGAATGTGAAAGTACACTGGAATTGTAAACTATGAGTGTCTTGAAAAGCGCTATAAAAATGCTATCTTTTTTTAGGATTATAGTTGGCTTATAGTTAACCCAATAAAATGGACTATGGATCAATGTCATCCTAATTTAACTACAATCTTAGAAATCCATCAGCAATTAATGTGAGCCCTAATTTCTTATACAAATTAACAATTTTGATTTACTTCATATTCATAATCTCTCACATTCAATTGTTATCTTACATAGAACAACCTTATGACGCAAAATTCATAGTGTAAAAATAAAAAATCTATTTATCAGTCTACACATTGATATTGTTTCTCCCTGCAGGGTTACTGCAGAGCTGGTGCCTATCTCCAGTGGTCCTTTGGCGAGAGGCAAGTGTGTCATATTGTTCTAAAACTTGTTTGTGTCAGAGCCTCCAGGGCTCTGCCCCTGATCACCTATTGTTTGCAACTGTGTTCCCTGATTGTCTTCACCTGTTCGTCCTTGTCCTCCCTTATTTAAGATTCAGCGAGAGCTTCAGTCCTCGCCGGATCATTATATTGTCTATTGTTGTCTAAAGCTACACCATTAAACCTTACCTCACCTTCAAATCCACGTCTGTGCCTGGGTCCTTCGTTCTGTCTGCAGCAATCCCTGACAGTTTGTGACAATAACCATAAACTTCAGTGTGGTTTGAAGATTGCTGGGGACAATTGTTCTTCATTATTCATATAGCCTATAAGTAATTATCTATTTCATGTTTCATTACAATATCCACTGCAGTTTAGGCTGCCCATGGGTGTTGAAAATCATATCTTTATTTAATCAGTAAAGATTAAAAGCCATTGGCTTACATGTTTGTTTTCCAAACGGTTAGCCACCATTAGGGTAATGGCTTACAAGAATAATTAAAATCCACATTACAGCAGAAATAATGATTTTGGCTATATTAATAATATACTCTCCCCAGATGAATGTTGTTCTGTGCAGGGAAAATTCAACTTTAACTTACAGTTCAGAGTCCAGAAACAGGACGGATATCCACCGCATAGAGCTCTTTCACTGGTGGAAAATACATAAAATAAATTCCACAGGTTAGGTTGTGAGTGAGAAAATATACTTGTTTTAATGTTTTGTTTAAGAAAGAGGAATTGTGTTGATATATTTTGTTGTTGGAAAGAGCATGCAAAACATTTTCCCTGAGTGTCACTGATGGCAGAATATTTTTACTATCTTGGCATCCAGTGGTGTCAGAGAGACTTTTCCGTGGCTAGATTTGCGATCCAGGGACAGAGAATCAAGTTAAAGCCTGAGGCCGTGGACGATATTTTGTTTCTGGACAGTAATCTGTATCAAATAAATTCCAGTTGTGCACAATTCCACATAAATAAATAAAAAATCATTCATTGTACTGTAATTTACATTAAAGAATGAATCATGTTATTTTCCTCTGACTGCCTTTTAAAATTTTATGAAAAAAATCTGCAGACATATTTAATATTATTTAATTTTTCATCCATTTTAGTTAATATTTAGTCTGTATAAAGCCGAACAAAGAATCTTCATCTGGCCATCACACATAGAACAGAAGAAAATATGTACAAAATATGAACATTTACCCTCTTCGGCTTTAATGCAGAGTCTCACAACTTTCTGGTCCTTGGAACTTGAACTGCGCACATTGGTGCATAAGGGAGGCTGAATCCGCTCTGGTCGCACTCTTTAGACAGGAATAACAAGCACTGCTTCAGCATGTTCTCCTTCTGGATCAGTGAGTAAGACGAACCACGGTCTGTTTCCACCACTGCAAAGCGCTCTAAATCCTACATAACTCTTCAAAGTGCTGTCAGCTCCCAGATTGTGTGACATGCAGCGTTCAGGTCTGAGATAATGTTTTTCAACTATAATTTGAATCTTTTTGTATTGATTTATTTTACTTAACTCGAAATAAATGTGTGTATGCATTAAGTGGTCAGTGGTTAACTTTCAAAACGTAATGTGACACGGCACATAACAAGGGCCCAGGTGGGATTTGATCTCCACACCATGGAGTCATGCACGCTAACCAGTCAGCTAAAGGGATATCCCCAGTAGCCAAGGCAAATGATCCATCAGAGGCAGAGTGACAGGACCCTACACTTTCACATCTTTTCCCCTCTTTCTGCAAGCACATCCTCATGCTCCATGCAGGGTATCATGAGCAGTACACATGGACCCTGCCAGGAACGCCAAATATGGCAAGTTGCATAACAAGGGCCTGGGTGGGATTCGATCCCCAGACTCCTAGGTGAGAGACACGTCAGCCAAATGGATAGTGGCATGACTCTCACCCGAGAGACTAGGCATTGAATCCCACCCAGGCCCTCGTTGTGTGCCTTGCCACAGTAAACTATTACAGTTTTTAAGAACTGATTAAAGATGGAAAACAACCCCTGATTGATTGTAAGTTATATTAAAATGAATGAGTTCCCTTTCATTTATTTTTTATATTGTACATCTGAAAGTTATTTGATGCAGCTGATTACAGTGCAGAAACCAATTATTGAGCACAGCTCCTGGCTTTACCTGCGTTCTCTGTTCCTGAATAACAATCCAGCTGCAGAAAAATCTATCTTGGCATCCATTGCTGCCAAGAGAATGTTCTGTTGTCAGGGCAGAGTTGGGGGAATATTGTCTCTACACAAACACCATATACAGATTCTGTTCAGAAGTATTAAGCAAAAATAGTAGTCTACATGAACCCTAACCCACCCACAGGAAAGAAACTTCTGCCAGACCCACGAAATTTAATTTTTATTTTTCCATCATGAAATGGGTTTGTGCAACATAGCAGGACTCGGCCATTAATGTATTTGGAGCAGACTACCAATCTTTTTAAACCTTGACATATACTGCGAAATATACTGAGAAAACATGGCTGCATAAAAAAGTGGAATGGAGTGATTTGAATCAAATCAAATCAATCGTTATTTATAAAGCACCTTCGTACAAATTAAATGTAGTTCAAAAGGCTTTTTCAGTATAAAAATTAACCCCACATATATCCCCACCCCATATAGGCACACACAATTTAACCATTTTGTTTTTATGTGTCCTATCTAGCAGTTTGCTACACAGAATTGGTATCTGAGTACCAAATACAAGCCCAAACAGATTTACTTTCTGAAGCAGAGCATTACAGCTTTGCTATGGTACTCCACATGATATATGAGAAATCTTTATTAATGATTACTGTGAGTTTAATTTCTTGAAGTTATGGACACGAAATTGAGATAACAAAAAGGAAGAAAGAAAGAAGATGAAGAAAAACAGGACAGGTAGGAGTGTAAACTGATGATAAAAGATAGGGAGGTAAAGAAAGAACACAAGAAAACATCCAAGTCCTCCACCTCTGCCAGACGGCAGAGAAGTGGGGAAAAAAACAAAACAAAACAAAAATAACTGACAGCACAACATTAACAAAATGGTTCCAGTAATATGAGCTAAGAACCACACATTCACTACACAGAAAAATGGGTTAATAAATACAACGATTATGATGCCGGTTAAGCTCCTGGTACCAACTATCTGTTGACAATAACCTCAGCTCAAGAATATGTCCGTACACACCGATGTCCCACACCTACAATACAGACCAAAAGTTTGGACACACCTTTTCACGAGTACATTATAGATTCTCAATTAAGGGCATCAAAACTATGAATACACACATAATGGAGGGAATGACTGCATGTACTTCACATAACTGAATACGTGTTATATTTTAGATTCCTCAAAGTAGCCAGCCTTTGCTCTGATTACTGCTTTTCATTCTCTTGAGCTTCCAGAGGTAGTCACCAAAATGGTTTTCCAATAGTCTTGAAGGACTTGTCAGAGATGCTTTGTGCTTTTTGGCCCTTTTGCCTTCACTCTGCGGTTCAGCTCACCCCAAATCATCTCTATTGGGTTCAGGTCCTGTGACTTTGGAGGCCAGGTTATTTCACACATCTTTGTAAAAGTACTACATTATTCCATATAACCGATCCAAATTTTTTGAGGATTGACAATATCGTCTGCAACGAGTTATGGGGGTCGGAGATAAAAAGTAATAAATCGTCTGCGTAAAGGGAACCTTTGTGTACTGTTGGGCCTCTCCATATACCCCGAACGGTCCCGCTGTTTCTAAACATTAAGGCTAAGGGTTCAATGGCTAAGTCGAACAGCAGGGGGCTAAGAGGGCAAACCTGCCTTGTACCACGCTCGAGGTAGAACGGTTTTGATTTCTGACAGTTGGTGTAAACAGAAGCAACCGGAGATAGATACAGGAACTTGATCCATGAAGTGAAATTTGGACCGAATCTAAACTTTTCTAGTACTGCAAATAAATAGTTCCATTCCACATGGTCAAAAGCTTCATGTGTAGAGAAAGAATACATTCAGGATTGTCGTTAGACGGTGTATACAGGATGTTGAGGAATCGTCGAATGTTGAAGAAGCCATCTGGACCAGGCGCCTTTCGAGACTGTAAGGGGAAGATTGTGGCTGTGATCACTTATTTAGAGATTGTCGCTGCGAGGAGCTGTTGGTGAATATGGGACACCTCAAGGAAATCTAAACTCTCAAGTAAGTTGGCTACTAGTGAATCATTGGTAGGGATTTCTGATGAGTAGAGTTTCTGGTAGTATTCTCTAAACAAATCATTGATTTTGTAATGATCATTTATGAGGCCCTTATATAAGTTTATGGCATTTATAGATTGTTGCAGTTTCTGGGAACGTAATTGTTTAGCTAGAAGTTGATCCGATTTCTCGCCATGCACAAAAAATCTACTTTTACTTTTTAGTAGTTGTCGTTCAACAACATGAGTGGAGAGAAAGTCAAATTTGGTCCTGGCTTCAATGCGTTCCTTGTAAATCTCAATATCTTTAGTAAGAGCAAATTGATGGTCCAGGACTTTTATTTTGTCGGCGAGATCTTGCCTTTTCTTTTCGATTTTTCCTTTTCATGTTAGCATTGAACAATATAATCGGTCCCCAAATGTAAGTTTTCCTCGTGTCCCATATTAAAAGGTTAGAAACATTAGGGGAAGAGTTTGTCTCAAAGAAAATGTTAATTTGGCTGGACATGAACTCCATAATAGCATTATCATATAACAGTGTACAGTTAAAGTGCCAGCATCTATCTGATCTAGGCAAATCAGGAATGGATAAAGTCAGAACTAAGGGTTCATGGTCTGAAATAATTAAGGTGTGATATTCACAAGGTGTTATTTTAATCAGAGAGTTATCTAACAGAAAATTATCTCTCTTAGAAAAGGTGTGATGTACATTAGAAAATAAGGAATATTCTCTAATGGCAAGGTGGAGATTTCACCATATATCTGTTACACCAAATGTAGAAAGAAAAGAACAAATCTGTAAAGCAGATTTACTCAAACTGGTTGGTTTTAATGAGGACCGGTCCAGAACCGCATCCAACCAGCAATTTAAATCACTGCCAAGTATCAAAGAATATGTCCCCGGGTTCAGTAAACTAGAAAAGAGGTCTTCGAAAAATTTAGGATCGTCACTGTTAGGGGCGTATACATTGACCAAGGCTACTTGCAAATTATAGAGTTTCCCAGCAACAAAACGAAGTGACCATGAGATCAAGCAATGTTGGACAGAGGGTAACTTAGTGAGTATAGATCCTCCCCTGGCCTTGGCCTCAAAGCTGGAATGGAATTGCTTCACCGCCTCCACTGTTCCTCCACTGCCAGCCGAACATGGTCAAATTTTCCCTCCAGTCAGGTAAAGGAGAACTTGAATTCAGCCTTGAGTTCTGCTGCTAGCTCCTCTTTATGTTGGGCTAACAGCCCAGCAATGACGTCCATCGTCAACTCAGAGGGCGAGTCGTCTTTTTTGCCAGATTTGCTCTCTGAGGTCATTTTTGAGGCCATAGAGTGTGAAGGAGAGGTGTATTATTATTCCGAAGATTTGTACAAAGTTTAGAAAGGGTTATTGAGGTAGTTTTGAGAAGGAAGGAGCTGAGCCAAGGAGCGAGACGTCTACTCCATTAAACAGCCAACCGAAACAGCCCGCATCAGCTTTTTAAAAGTTTTGAATCATAAATACTGCAGGGGATGTCCCTGGCATCCCCGGGCTAAAACGTGAGAGGTGGAGTACAGCCTGGACAGGTCGCCAGTCTATCACAAGATTTTGGTAGCTATAGTTTGTTTAAAAGAAAAAAAAAGACTGTTTTTGATCTAAATTATTTATTTTCAAATCATTCTGTTTGTAGGAGCTCTTAATGCTTTTTGTTTTCCAGTACCTGTTTCACATGGTGTTTAATTGCTAACAGACATACCAAACTAACACAGTGTAAGCCTTTAAAAAATGTATATGATTTTTTTTTTTTTTTTAAGATTAAGTTTGTTCAAGAATGACAGAAATTAGCTCTAGCCTTGAATCGTCCAGACTAGGGCAGGTATGAAAATTTCAGGTTTTACCAAGCATTATAAGTTGAAGTATTTAGTTAGAGCTGCAGGTCAAAATTTAATCATATAAAAATGTTATGCTTGCAAATTTCCCTTTTAATAGAAATTGTATAAAAGGTGGTTCCAAAAGAAATAAAATTGTGAAATAAAGCTATTAGGATGTCTGCCACTCTTGCCTGTAACAATGCATTTAAAGTCCCAGTGAACTCTGGACTTGAGGTCAGTTGAGTCTAAAGTCGGGCCTCAAGGGACGGTGTCCAACATGTATAAACCACTAGAAAAATAGAGGTATGTTTCTTTCTTATTTAAACAAGTTCAATTTTTAACTGATGAAAGATTATTGTATTTGCTTCTTTTGAAAGCTAGTTTGATATAGACATTGTTGTATTGATCCCCTATTGGTTTAACAACTGTCAATCAAAAAGAGTTAGTTCTGTCAATAGAGTTGTACACAATGCAGAGACAGTAACGTGGATCACTGATGAGTGAACAGTGTGGTAAAGTTATAGAAATATGTTTAAATTGTGGGGGGTTTTCTTCATATTACTTATCTTAAAATGTGTGAAACATATGATTCAATCTGGATGATCAGAATTTAGGAAAATGTTGTTCTGATTATTTTTTGTGTCTTGGTGTTTTGGCAGTGTTGATTTAAGGTGGCTAATGACTGATTAGAAGCAAAGTCCCCAAAGCTTGTTTTAAAACCAAAATAGAGATGTAAAAATGTGTTAAAACTTTTGAGTCCCTTCTTTGAGATTAAGTGCATTATTTTTTTATTCAGTAAAATGAAGCTATATGTTACTATTTTGAGTTTAGCATCTTGTGTTACTTTATTTTCTGGATAACCGAAATTCTGTACAGCAATGGTACAAATGTGGCAAGGTACACAATGAGGGCCCGGGGGGGATTTAATCCCACAACTCCCAGGTGAGAGTCATGCATGCTAACCAGTCAGCCAAAGGGATATCCTGTGGCCAAAGAGCCAGGGCACATGATCAGTGACAGGACCTCCACACTGTCACACAAAGAATTATTTTTTAAAAAGAGATATTTTTTTAATCACTTCACTGGAAAAAAATGCATTTACAAAATTGATCAATGTACATTTGAAAATGTTTAACATCTAAGAAAATGTATTTCGCTAAAAAAAAAGAAGCTTTTCAGCCATAATTCATTGTTTAAAAATGTGATTTTTATTTTGTTTTTAGAGAGAAAACTGCAACAACAAACATTATGAGGTGAAGATATCATGAACAAATACTAACATTTCAAGAGTATTTTTTGATTGCTAGATAGTAATTGCTCTGTTTTGGACACTGTAGGCATCTGAGAGTCCTGAAAAAAATTAACAACAACAAAAACAAAAAACAGAATTTCTTGATGAGGGAGTGGTGAAACGGACCAGAACACATCATCTACTTTTTCCGAGGATTATGAAAAATAGCAACTGAACATCACAGAGCATTGTGGTAGGACTGACTTTAAGGGCGCTTTTGACTCGACTCTATTGCCTATCACCTATAGACAGAGGTGAACTCTTGGGAGAAACATAAACATTTGGGAATTAAAAAAAAATACAGATTACATTTTATTATCTAATTTGATACTCAACTTTTGTTTTTCTCTGAGGCAATGCCAGATTTGGTTGTTCAGTTAGTGGATTGGTATTCACTCATACCATTTACAGAGTTATACTCAAAAGTTATGTAGTAATTTTTGTTTTATATAGTAAATTTCCGTCTATTTGGTTATTTTTATATATATATATATTGTGACAGCAGCTGTGGTAAACAGACTAAATAGCTTGGATGTTTTTATCCCAATTGAAGTCCCACTTTTCAAGTCTTTTTGCGAGCCGCTCCTAAAGGGGGCTGTCCTTCACCGTCCACATGAACTGTCTGGCCATCTGGTCTTCAGCTCTAAAGGCCAGAAGCAGCTAGACCTCAGCATTTTTCCAGTTTGCCATTTCAGCTAATAAAGTTTACAAATGTTTATGCGGCAAGTTGTTATCTTCATTCATAAGTCCAGTATTGTGGCAATATTGAGGTAATATTACTATCAGACATGTCAACACAAATGCAATATTCGCACCTCACCATGATACCAAAACATATTCAAAAGACACATTGTGTCGGCAATATTACCTTAATATACTGCCACGGTGTGTCTTTTGAAAATTTATTTTGTGACCTTGTGCCTTTAGGTGACCTTGGAGATTCAGGTCAGAGTCCATTTGTTTAGTGTTTGGATGGGTTAAAAATCACCTGGTTACATTGTAATGTAGAGGTGAGTATCATCTGACTGTTTTAGAAATCACCCTGGGTCAGCATACCAGAATCAAATGATTGGTTCATTAACCAGCCTTTGAAGACATGTTGAGAAGGCAATCATTTAAATCAGCTGTGTTGGAACAAAAACACATCGCAAACCTGCAGGACAAGAGCTCTTTAGGAACCTCTGGTGTAGACTAACTGGAAGTATTACTAGATTTTTTTTCACTGCTGGTTACCTGGTTACTGCTCTGTTGTTAGATATTGTTCTATTTGTATTTTTAGTGTGTCAATGCTATCTTGGCCAGCTTTCCCTTTCAAAAAGAGATCTGTGATGTTAATCGGAGAAATAAAAGGGAAATAAGTGATATTGGATTTTTTTTAAACTAAACTGTTTCTTGCTTTTGTCCACCTCCATGATGTATTACACAGTTCTTGATACAAGGAACAAATTGTTTTTTCTATCTAAATATGCATGTTGTTGTCTATTTGGTTTAGGATCTAAGGGGCTCTATTGTGAAAGAACGAGAACCTTTAGTTTTACCAAAAAAAAGTAATTAAGAAGTAAATGATATAGTTTTATACCAAGAATAAAGTGTATATACATGGACAAAACCTTGGTGCTGTCACCTGGGAAATGTCCAGGAAAAGAGGCAAAAAAAGATGTGCAAAGAGATGGAGCTGAGAGTGGAGCTGTGAGGGTGTGGGTGAATGATGGACACTCAAACTCTTAGCTGACGTAGCTATGAACTAACTGAGTTAAGAGAAGCTAAATGGGGTTACCAATCACTTTTAGTAGCTAGAGTAGCCACATTTGAGTGACTCTACCCCTCTGACTTTTTAGCAGATTCAATAATTTTGTACAATAAAAGCATGAAGCCTTGTTGGTCCATAACTTTTACTAAAACTATGTGAAGTTTATTTACAATTTTATTTATATTTGACTAACCAAATTCACTCCCCTGAGAGTTGTCATGACGCTAAACCTAAAATGTTTTTTTGAACTAAACATTAAACACATTTTTTATGTTTCATAGAACTTCATGGATATGTGTGAATGCCCTTTATCAGTCGGCTTAAGACTATGCAGAACACACCTGGCGACAGGGCAATTTAGCTGGGCGGGCATTGGCTTGTTTGGGGGGGCGCACAGTTTTATTTAACCCCTTAACGTTTTTTTTGTTTTTTTCTCTTCAGTGTGTTACAAATTTCAAGGTCAAAACTGCCTTTTTTGAAACCCTTTCAATACATCAGTTAAAGGCTGCATTTCTTTTAGAGGCGGCGTGATTGAGCCATCTTCCTCTATAAAAGATTATATGGGGCATACACTCAGAAATGGCCTGATCAAGTCGTTCAGCATGGATGTGGTCAAATCTGGTTGATAAGTTGTAAAGGATAGGGGGAAAGTGGACGTAACCATACAACCGGTTTTGTACAAATAAGAGTTACTCACAAAGCAGTTTATGACAACAGCAAAGAGAAACAAACATCAAGCCCTACTTCTTCTATGTCGATCACTTATTTCTGCTGCACTCAGTGGTGACACGACTGGCTACTGAAACTGACATGGATGTCTTTAGCGGATTGCCTAAAGGGCCGATTGTATATGGAGACACAGTCAGAAAAAGAAGTAGTTAAATCACACTTAAGCTCCAATAGTAGAAACACACCAACTGTAAAGTGTTACTGGTGCAGCGAGTAAGCTGCAAGTTACATTATTACTACTATCTGGTGCGCTCACTTCTGCTTTAAACTATTTTGATATGGTTTACTAGCTGCTACTAGATGCCAGCTGCTGACTTCTACTTTGACATAAAGCCTGCCTAACCTCACAGGCTTCGCCTCAGCACCAGAACTTTTGAGAGATTTAACGGAAAAAATCCTAAACCCATTGGAGGAACAGAAACTTCCAAGCTCCAAGGTTGAGATTCAACAACATCATATCTCTGCTCGTGATTAAAATTATGTACGCCAGTCAATGATATGTATTATAGCCTTACACACAATATACGCTTTTATCAAATCACTCAAAAAGCATGAATTAAAAACTTACCAATTGAAGAGGACTCCCAAAACAGTCATCTCAAACAAAAAATAAATTTTTTACATCTTTTTTGTACAGTTTTTTTACAGTCCAGTTAATATCCTCCATTTAAATAGTTAGTCCACAACAAGTCCTATGTCTGAAATCCAACATCCTTTGCTGCTCAACACCTTCATAATTCCCTCAATGTCTAGATCTCTCAGTACCCCATAAGGCTCATGGCGCCGGGACTGATGCAGAATATTCACAAAACACTTTGCATTGACCATTTATGGCATAAAGTGAATGTGTAGGAGGCGGGAAAACACTTGAGCACATTTCTAGGGAGAGTGTGATTTATAAAGCAGAAATTCCATGCAACTTTTCATACTGTAAGTCTGATAGATCAAAAACTTGTATCGTTTCTACAAGTTTTCTACTGGTGACGAAAGTGAATATGACTGATTTACAAGAAAAGTCTGGCTAGTAACTTTAGTATGCCAATCTTATCTTGATTCAGTCTTGCTTATAATAAGACCTTCAAGAAAATGTGTATTGATGTTCATACATCTTTTTTTGGGGTTGTCAGAGAAACAGTTTTTAATCTTTGATTCTGGGTTTTCAGACTTTCAGTCAGATAAAATTAGGGTTACAATATAATTGCTACAGTTTTAAAGAAAAACAATTTCAGTTTTCTGTTTATATCTTCTGACTCCAAACTGGTGTGGCTCAATTTACTGATCTTTTATGAGCTTTTGAAACTGTAAATTATACAACATAAAGCAGCTGGTCATCAGGGTTGCATTTATTAAAGCTACTTCTGAATGGTTTAAACATTGAGCACACCGCAGCTTTCTGCGCGTGAGCATTCCACTGCCTCTACAGGTTATGAACCTCTATTAAAGTTGAAACAAGTTTTCAGTTGTGTGTAATGTACCTTGTGTCCCTTGTATTCATATGTAGGCTATACGCAGTCTCGTTTAAAATGTCTACATGGCTAACTATGATTGATTTGCTGATCATAAATGGATACAGCATACCGCTTTATATCCATACTAAAAATCTTCTAAATTAGCTAGAACCACCTTTAAATAGGTTAATAGTGCTCATATATAATTTTAATTTACTCTAACTTTTTAGGGCTTTAAATTTAAGTCATGACCTTAATAGAAATATTTGAAAACCTTAAAAGAAATATTAGAAAATATAAAAGTGGTCTTAACTTTTCATTAGTCAGCCCAAATTCCTTAATGGCCAGTATTTATACTTCTTAGCTCAACTCCTGGTTAAAGAACAGTCACACTTTGGACTAATATGTTCCAATTCATTCTGAGATGGAGTCCTGAGGTGAAGTAACAGTGTTGATGTGGTTTGCAAACTTTTTTCTCTATGTAAAAAAGTAAAGGTTGATTGCAGAATCAAGGGATGAATAAATGAAGTGATCCAACTTTCTGTGCAAAAACGGCTAGATTTGACAGTCCTCTATAATTTTCTTTGAATAAATGATCAATAACTGGAACCATGAAACCGTTTTTAAATATTTAATGTTTGATATAAAACACAAAATAGAGAGCAAGACTCCCATCCTTCATGTAAATATTTAATTTAAATATTCTTGTAATTTTGTTTGATTTCAGCACAATTCATTTAAGGAATGTGAGAGACTGGGTAAATTTTGCTTGATGACAAATTGATAAATACAGGTTTTAAGGCTCACAGATTGCTAATGTAATTAAATCTCTGTATCTGCTCACCAGATAGCTGTCAGATCTGGCGGTAGAGTGGTTGCCGGTGGATGTCGAATGTTAATCTTAAAGTTTTTTCACACTATCATCCATAACACTGACCTTAGCTGAGATGAAGATGTCAGGACATTAGTTATTCTTCTACTTCAATACCTCATGTGTTCTCTGAATGGTGTATGACTCTCATGGCAGAAGGTCACTGCTATCAGAGTTCACCTATTCTACAAATGAGGCTGAACCAGCGCTGTCTGAGTTTATACACTTGATATTCAATATAAGCTTGCTGCTGACATCTTGGATACTTTCATTTATTATTTAGTTACAAAAAGAGATCTGATGTTGGCAATACAAAAACCCCTTTCCTACCATTCAATGTATTAAAACAAGATTATTTGTTGTACCTCGCGAAATAGACAAAAACAAGAGCAAACAAATGCTTTTACAAGATACACATGCTATCATTAATGCAAAGTAGCCATACTAACATTTAAAGGCTTATATCATGCAAAATCAAGTTGTTTGAGTTTTCAACCCTCTGGTAGTGCAATTTTCTCATAAAAAACCTTGCCAGAATGTTTTTTGTCTTAATTCACACATGTATGAGTATTCTTCCTGAATCCTGTTCTCTGAGCACTGCACCGCCCACTCCTGAAAAAACGACTGAGGGGTAACATAGCGATGTATTTTATGCCACTATGTTATCACCAGTGTTGGGGAGTAAAGGACTACATCTACCAATGTTATGTATTTAGAATACTAATTATGAGTAACTGTATTCTGTTACAGTTACTATGTGTGTCTCCGCGCTGTGTAGACTATCCAAAAAATACCCCTAAACAACATGCTGCCGAAACCATGGATATCTGATGGCCAAAACACTCCCGACAACCCATCAAAAACAAAAATTTGAGTTGCCAAGTATGGATTCAGACCTGGAGCTTGGAGGGTTGGAGCCACAACTGCAGCCAAATAAACCTACTAGCAGTGAAGGAAATGTTGCATTCAATGGCGCTATCTTGCAGTTCATTCTTTTCAAGTGATGCTTGATTTCATTCAAGCAATCCTGACAAAAGCCTAGCTAAAACCATGGTGGTTAAAACGGGGGGAAAGAGCAAATCCGGCAACACTAGTCACACCGCAATGTTTCTGGTGTCAAACTGCGAAGTATGCAGGCAAACTCCAGTGATTGCTGAAACAGCTGTAATTCGGTATCAAAGAATGAAGCGGCATATTCGAATTGCCACCGAAAATATTTTTTGCAAAGGTTAATGATGATCCAGGTGAGAAAATTCGTACATTTTTGTGAAAACTTTGTTGTCGGGTCTCAATCTACGCCACACATCAACAATGTCAACAGCAAACTTGAAACATAAAGCGTTCGTCTGGCCAGCCTTCCAAGGTACTGTATGTGAAAGTCACAAAAAAATTTAAAGACACTGCAACGATGTACAAAAACAAACAAAAAAATGTTTTGTCAATTATTTGACAGGGCCTATATCATGTCCGTTAGGTCATTTCTCTCAGTTACAGTGTTGGTTGTATCTGACATGACGTTAGCTTGATTATATGTTGTTGTGATGGGTTTTCCTAACAATTATGGCTACAACGATATAAATTTTCCATTTGGAGTGCAATGAATGGCAGTGTACAATACTTTGCATATTTATAACAGAAAGTTGCAAATAACCTAATTGGTTGTGGCTGTAAAACAATAAAATTTTATTTTAAATGACTAAATTTAAAATCTAATAAATTGTAAAGAGATATTACAGTTTTTCTCAATTGTTTACACATATTTTCTGAAAGCATGCCTCATATTCTAAGAAACTCTACACACAAATCCAAAAACACACACACACTGGGCAAAACCCCTCAATTCTCCTGCAAAATGAAACGTTACATTCAAAACAAAGTTATTTCTTTTCAAAATGGGATTTTGTTGTCAAATGACACACACAAACCATCATATGATTAGACATTTATAAGAACCAGCTGAACACTGATGTGCTCAATGTAAAACACTATGATGAATGGAAAACACTTCATCTCCATTCATCATAATGACTTAGGCCTTTTTTGGTTCAGTGTGTTGTAAAATATTTGAGAATATTGTTTTTATACTCAGAACACACAAATACATGGTAAAATTTTATTTTTCACGCAAAAACAATGTACACAGTGTACATCCTATTCCCATCCAGCACAAAGTTGCACATACACTACATACAAAACAGAAGAATTTACTGTATACAGTTACAGTAAAAAATAAGCTATGCTGCATCCTATATTCTGTTGCACTCTGGCCACAGCACCTCATCCACATCACAAGCAATGTTTCCCTGGCCAAGCAGCGGGGGAAAGATCGCCTAGCATGGTAATTCCAGGCATGAAAAGCATCAGCTGCTATATTTCCACATGCGTCCTCCATAGCTTGGAGAAGAGGTATATGCGTTTGTGGATTTCGGTCATACACTTTCCATCTCCAGGCAGAAAAGAATTCCTCAATAGGATTAAGGAATGGAGAATATGGAGGGAGATAAACCACTAAAAAGCATGGGTGGGCAGTGAACCAGAGCAGCCCTGTAGAAACTTACGTTGTCCCAAATGACAACGTACCTGAACTGCTCAGGGCCATCTACCTGACCTGGTGGAATGAGTGTGTTGTGTAGGCTGTCCAGGAATGTGATCAGATGGGCGGTGTTGTAGGGGCCAAGGGTAGCATGGTGATGGATGACGCCGTGGTGGGTAATCGCTGCACACATTGTGATGTTCCCTCCGCGCTGGCCAGGGACTTCAACAATGGCACGCTGGCCGATGATATTCCTTCCCCTCTTTCGTCTTTTTGTGAGGTTGAACCCAGCCTCATCAATGAAGATGAACTGGTGCTCCACTGCAGAAACTTCTAGCTCAAGGACCCGCTGAAACACACATGACAATATCAGAATATAGACATGGATTGGTCACTATTCTGAAGCACAATCATTATGATTACATTATTACAGTAAAATATGTATAATTTAGTGTATACAGTGTTGAGAGTATGCATCAATTGTGGGACTCACTTGCACATAGTAATATCGCAATTCTTTGACTCTTTCTGAATCTCAAATGGCACCTTGTAGACCTGCTTCATCCTGAGATGCTTTCTGCGCAAGACACGCAGTGTTGATAAGCTTACCCTATCAATATTTTAGAACTTGTCAGTGTTTTCTATTAATTTTCGTTGTATTTGCCGTAATGTTATGGCGTTGTTTTCTAGGACCATGTTCATGATTTCAGTTTCCTGTTCAGGAGACTGAACTAATTCCCGACCACCTTGTGTTGGTAATCTTTCAGTTCTGCCAAACAAATAGTAAAATACTGTAAATACAAAGTAGGTATACATTTCCTAAATACTTGAAACATACTTTACAGTATTTTTATAGTTCTACAGAACAGTATACAAGCAATACTGTACTACTGTACTCATTGAGTATTGTATTGATATGCAGTACTGCAATTTTCTAGTGGGAGTAGATTCCTTACCTATTCTCATTACGGAAAGTCTGGATGATGGATGCTACAGTGTACCTGCTCAAATTTGGCTGTACTCTTTGCCCAGCCTCCCTCATTGTTAGACCGTGGTTGACCACATGATCATCCAAAGTGGCTCGGATCTCATCAGAGATTACGGTCCTTGGCCGTCCTCGTCCTACCCGTCCTCCTCCTCTTACTCTCACTCCTCTGGCTCTGCCTCTGTTTCCAATGTTGGCATCCATTGCTCCAAAACAGAAGAGCTCACCTGTTGCCCGTTTATGCTAAAGCTCTGATTGCTAATTGTAAAACTGTGTGACGGGTGTTTACCCTTGTGATGAGTCTGTGTGCATATTTGAATGGCAGCGTGTTCCTTGTGAAAACAAGATATTTTCTGCATGAAAACTGTGCCAAAAGCAGAGAATTGTGTGTAGTTTTTTGAAAAAAGTGTGTTTTAGAACTGTAATTTGAGTGTAAAGCAGGAACTGTGCTTGCAGTTTAGCAGAATTAGTTCAGTGGGTTGGTGAATGAGTTACATGTTGTGGTCATTGTGTCTCAAGTACCAGAATTTGTGTGTAAGCAATTGAGAAAAACTGTAATGCTAACCAGTCTGTTTGTTTGGTTGGTTTTTGGTCACTGAGAGGTAACAGTGTTGTGCCAAAAATAATTAAATACTTTTATGTTTTATTTTTTACCAGTCAGTACCTTATGTTTAGCATTAATTTGCCCTCTGTTTTCCTGGGGGAGTAGCTACCAGCACATTTTGTGAAATTTAATAGACTTAAATGCTGTTTTAAGGGGAAGTATTCCAATTTTTTATAATACAGTTCAAGGATTCAGCAAAGTAACGGTATACGTTACAAAATACATTTTAAAGCAAGTATTCAGGTATTTGCAAGCACACCCTCCCCCTTCTCAAAGCTCAAAGCTGCTGTGGTTTTAGCAGCTGGAAACACTTTTTTTGTTGGAATTTTACTTTCTAAAATGTCTCTTTGCAAACCCCAGTTTGGCTGCGTGGATTACGGGACTTTATTCTACATTCCTAAAGAACAGCAGCTGGATTACTTCCACCAACAAGGACGCCTGATGGTATGGACAGAGAAGTAAGTAGCTATTTGCTAATTTTGATAGTCATTTAAAAGCAGCTTATATGTTCTCATAACAGCATTGAGTGATTAATCATTTGATCTGTAGCATCTCAGAATGTTCAGTAAATGGGTGCAAACTATACCCATGGCTTTCTGGGCTGGAAAGATTGTTTGATGGACTGCAGTCGTTTGGACGCCGTCTAAAGTCTGCATGGGCTCCCTCTAAACCTGGTAGATTTAACAGCTGAAATAAGCTTTATTGAATACGATTTTTATAAATAAAAAAAATTAAATAAATAAACCAAATGTCAAAGCACTTAATATAACACAGTTATATTGTGGTACTTGGTGCATTTCAAATTCACTGTCGGACTCCAGGTTAAGATAAGGCTCAGCCTGTTTTTCTCTAACAGTCAGAGTGGCGCTGCACTCATGGGTGAGGGGAGAGGAGGGGATGAGGGCAGGAGGCAGGATTACAGAGAAACATGGCATGTTGCTTCCTTGTTCAACAATAACTCCAGGATAAGCTAAATTTCAGGACAAATTAATACTATATAACACTAACTGTAACATCCATCCATCCATCCATCCATTTTCTGAACCGCTTAGTCCTCCAGGGGTCGCGGGGGGGCTGGTGCCTATCTCCAGCTGTCAACGGGCGAGAGGCGGGGTACACCCTGGACAGGTCGCCAGTCCATCACAGCTAACTGTAACATTTTATCAAATATATGTCTATCCCAGAAGTTGAAAGCTGTAAAATAGCATGATATATGCCGTTTACCTCCCCACTCAAGTATTGATGAAAATTGTAATCTCTGCTCATCAAACATACTGCATAAAGATATTTTTTTATCAGCTGTTATAATCTATTCATGACTTTGCAACAGATAAAATCTAACAGCACACCATGGCCTCATTCAATTTTCATGCATCTCTAAATATGTAAATAAAGCTTGGGACAAGCCACAGCGCTAACAAAAAAAGGTGAAAAACAGCTAGACGTTTTTCTTGTAACAGGGTGAACATTTCCCCTAATCTATAAGTTTTGCTGCATAAACTTGAAGTAGTAAAAAAGATAAATTAAAGTTAATCATAGGAAAACAGACATTAGTTTCCTGGCGGAATAACTTTTGCTCATTATGGTATAGGTCTAAAATCCTGCACATTCTAAATGACACTCACGTTGTAAACTGTGTTTGAAATCACCTGCAGTTGATACTTTACCAGTGTGAGTACATAACAAATTATAAGTGAGAACACATTGCCCGGTCATTTAGCAGCTGAATTACAAACTTGTCATATTCAGGACCATCAGTTTATCTGATGTACACTTTGCTAATAAGATTTTTTTGTCATTTTTCAAGGTTTGTTTTGTAAAGTACCAATTTAAAAAAGTTCACAAGTTCACACGTACCAAGATCACAACTCTTTCTGCAGTAAGTATCATCACTTATCAGCACTAAAAAGCGCCAACAGCAGCAGATATAACTATAGATGGACATGGAAGAAGCAGGAACGGTTGCTTTGTCTGTTTATTACAGTTTACAGTTTTTTCTGATTCCTTAAGCACATTTTTTGTAACTATTGGCTATTTTTGCAAAACTCTACACACAAACAAGAAAACCTTTCACCCAATTATCAAAACATTGTAGGTCTCTTGCAAAAGCGAACACAAGATACATTAACTCTTCATACCTTCGTAAAAATGTTTTTTTTGTATCAAACAGTAAACACAAGCCATCATCTACTAAGCACACAATGTGCCAACTATACACTGATGGTATGAATCCCAAACACATCTGGCTTTTGCTTTCTCTGTGTACAGATGTCAATTTGAGGTCATCCTTTTGTCATATTGTCATGTAAACATACAAGGATAAAGACTTCAAGTATTGGTGTTTATTCACACTTATCAAACCAAGACAAAGCCAGAACACAAAATAGTAATTTCATTAAAAAAAGACAAAAAAAGACAATAAGCCTACATCATGTCGTCTTTCTTGGTCCGGCCACAAAATTTCGTCCAAATCGCATGTGATATCCTCCAGTCCAAGGCACAGAAGAAGTCCTCGATGGGATATGAGAATGGAGAGTATAAAGGGAGGTTGAGTGCCATGAAGGATGGTTAATCTGTAAACCAATTGCGTTACAAAGCAGCCCTATGGAAACTAACATTGTCCCATATGATGACATTCCGGTATGCTCTGGTGTCTGAACAGTGAGCATGTCATGTAAGGTGTCCAGGAATGCAATAATGTCTGCAGTGTTGTATGTGCCTAGGGTTGCATAATGGCGAACAACACCATTTTGGCTTATAGCTGCACACATGGTTATGTTACCACAACGTTGTCCTGGGACACTGATGATGGCACGCTGTCCAATAATGTTCCTGCCACCTCTCCTGGTTTTACTGAGGTTAAAACCGGCCTCATCTAATTGTTACTTTACAGAATTGCTATACGTCCAGATGTTGGTGGCAGAGGAAGAATGGTCACTCCAGAGCAAGAGACCCATATAGTGAACATGGTGATTGCCAATAATGCAATAAGACTGTGCCAAATACAGCAGCGCATAACTGATAATGACACCATCTTTCAAAATATACACAGTGTAAGCATTTCTGCACTAAGTCGTGTAATTGCGAGCCACAGAATAAGAATGAAGCAAATTTACAGAGTTCCTTTTGAGAGAAACACAAAATGTGTAAAGCAACTGCGATATGACTATGTGCAGGTAATCTATAGTGTAATTGGTTCTGAATTTGGAAGTGCATACTTTAGTGCTGTGCATGGGCCTGATGTGTTGCATTTGTTTTGTCTTGTCCAGAGAATGATGGAACTAGAAGCAGATGCCATGGGACATGAGCTACTTTTTGTTGATGAGGCCAGTTTTAACCTCAGTAAAACCAGGAGAGGTGGCAGGAACATTATTGGACACCGTGCCATCATCAATGTCCCAGGACAACGTGGTGGTAACATAACCATGTGTGCAGCTATAAACCAAAATGGTGTTGTTCACCATCATGCAACCATAGGCCCATACAACACTGCATACATTATTGCATTCCTGGACACCTTACATGACATGCTCACTGTTCAGACACTAGAGCATACCCGATATGTCATCATATTGGACAATGTTTCCATAAGGCTGTTTTGGTCCGCAACTGGTTTACAGATCACCCATCCTTCATGGCACTCAACCTCCCTTCATGCTCTCCTATCTTATATCCCATCGAGGAGTTCTTCTCTGCCTGGTGCTGGAAAGTGTACGACCGTCATGTATGGTACTGTTGTGTTTCTCATTAGAGTATGGCAGTGCTACAAAGTACTTACCGATTCCCATTTCGAAATTTCCTAATGTTGCTTGCGACATTTAAGTGGCTCAAATTAGGCTGAACCTGTTGGCCAGCTTCCATCAGGGTCCTCCCATGGTTGATGACATGGTCCACTATTGGAGCTCTGATGTCATCAGTTATTCTATTTATTACTCTTCTGACCCTTCCGCTTTGCCCTCCTTGTCCTCTTCTTGCTACTCTTTGTCCTCTTCCTCCAACTTCTTCACCTCCACGTCCTCTTCCTCGGCCTCCTCTGATTCTCACTCTTCCTGCTCCTTCCATTGTACTCCACACAGGCAGCTTACCTGTGGCTTATGTATAGTGCTTAGGCTGATTGCAAAGTGAACTAATTATCTAAAACAGTTTTCACATGTGAAAGTGTGCCAGACAGTTGGTAAATAGTGTTAATGATAGCCATACTGTACATGTGTACAATTTTGCTAGAAGTGTGTTGTAAATTTGGTAATTGAGTGTAAGCAGTGAGTTGTGTTTAAAGTTCTGCAAAAAGAGTGTTGCGCAGTGAATTGTTGCTACAGTTTTGCAAAGTGTGTGTTACAAAATTGCAAACTGAGTGCAAAGCAGAGTTTGTGCTTTTTGTTTTGCAAACTCACTGAGTGGTTTTGCTATAGGTATTAATAGTTTTGGAAATTGTGCTACAAGAATCACAATTAGTGCTTAAGCATTCAGAAAAAAATTTAATTGTTTTACCAGCAACTCTTCCAGTTTTACAAAGCCAATTGTTTGGAGAAATCAACTAATTTCCCTCTCAATTACAACCACTAAGCATGACTTAACCTAAACTCCCGCTCAGTGCCTCAATCGGGCCATTTCCAAGTACATACCCCCATACAGGTATTCCGTTGGTTGCTGAAATGGCCCCAAAAATGGCTCTGTCAGCCCTGCCCAATGAAGTGGAGACATGCAGAACTCGGGAAGGTCTGGTAAAAATCCCTGAAGTTCTAAAAGTGGTAACACGCCTTTTGAGACCTGAATACATACCTGTGTTAAGGTATAGTTTTACCTTCGCCAGTACTCTAATACCCCTTTTACGCTAGCGTCACTTTAACCAGGTTGGTACAGCCTAGAACAGGTAGGTTGTGTTCCCAGTACCATCTCAAAAGAATGGTAGTGGCCGAGAACGATTGCTGGAGCCGGGCATGCTCCCCCTTAAAAAATAAATAAATAAATTGACGGATAAAAATAGATTGTGATCGGATTTTGTTTACCCTGCCAGTCAAAATAATGGACAACAGAAATTTCTTGCACAACTTCTGTTTTAAAGCTAATTATTTTTATGTGAAAATGATTTACACTAAGCTGAATGAAATATTTTTAAACTGAATTTATTTACTTAGAAATTGTATTCTGTGTTTTGAGCTATTCCGATTCAATTTAAGTAAAGTCCCTTATAGCTTTGCAAAGCATAGTACAGGGTAGATCGTCACATTGTAGGCAGAAACAATTATAGGTAGGCATGTTTAATGATATCAGAAATTATGTGCACATTACCCATGTAAAGATCAGGGGTCTCATTTATAAACGTTGCATACGCACAAAACGGGGCCTGAAACTGGCGTAGGCCACTTTCAAAGGAAAAGTTGGGATTTATAAAAAGCAGACTTGACGGGAAAATGTGCGCACCTGTACGCCAACTCTGACCCGTGCGTACGGACATTTTGGAGACAGGGAGGAATCAATGACGCAGTTGGTGAGGTGGTGAACTGCAGCCAGACTGCATATTACTCCTCTCACACATATCATTTCACCTCACACCAAACATTAATGATGGATCATTGTTATTATAAACATCCAAGCCAGCAATGATATCTATATTGTAGCTTTGCAGTGAGCTATAGCTCTTCTAAAAACATTTTTCGATATTTTAATAGATACATACAATTTATCTCAAAACCTTCAACTCAGATAAAAGGGCCGGGACTGTGTGCCAATTAATAAATTGAATCATCTGCCGTCCCTGAGCGCAATAATGCCTGCAGTCTTGGATGGTATCATTAGAATGAGCAGGCAATACATCACGTTTCCATATACTGCGGGGGATCAGGTTTAAATTAAAATGCAATTTACAGCAATGTCCGGTTTCCCAAACATAATCGGCGCAATTGACTGCACCCATTAGCTACTACAAGGGCCCCGTCTGAAGAAATTTTCCTCCCTCCTGTCCTACCACCTCCCCAGCATGAGAACCCCGACCCACAGCCACCTCCTCCTCCACAGGAAGCCTTCAACCAGGGAGCAATTGATCGACCAGGATGTAAAAATTGTTTTATTGTATAATTTAAGGTACCAATGGCTGTCACTAGACGCTGGGCAACCTCATCTTCCTCAGCCTCCTAATCCTCGCCATCTAACAGTTGAAAAGACACGGCATATTGCTTTGTCTCCTTAACATATGCTCCAATGTGTTGTCAGCTCGGGTGTACACGGACCCCCTCCAGTAGCAGACCCACTCTGGCGGTGGGAGGCACGTTTTTTTTTTTTTTCTCGACTTTGAGGTCCGACCACTTTTTTTTTCGGGTACCGTCCTGTCAGTTGCACTGACAGTCTGCACTACAGACGCGACATGCTGCTACTCGCAGTTCTTTCTTTTATTTGTGACACCGCTGCTGTGTCCACCAAATAAAATGTCTCTTCTAGCCTCCACTTCACCCACTAGCACTTCAATCAACGTCTCCGTAAAGTTTCTCTTCTTGTTTTTCTTTTGTTGTTGCCATATTTCCCTCTTCTTCATGTGCATCAATATTCATGTCCTGCTTTGCATTGACCTTTTATAGCCAGATTTGGGCGTGTTCAGGGCGGGATATGAGCCAAATTCACGTGCGCAAACTTCCAAGAAGACTGTGATTTATAAAGGGAAATTGCTTACAACTGTGCGTAGGCATGGTTTTATAAATCAGAAATCTTTTTGGCGTATGCAAACTTTTTGTTTTGGTCGTACGTACACATTTAGTAGGGATTCTAGGCAATGTTTTATAAATGAGACCCCAGGTCATCTATCAAAAGGCAGAACAATTCCCATTCCGTATGCTAGAGGGTACTTCGTATTGAAACAAATAACCCTGGTAAAAACTGCCATACGGAAAATCAATTTATGGCCTAAAGCAAACCAAACAAAACTATGGTGCAGTATCTTTAAAATATTTTTTTGTGGAAGTTCTGCAAACAATCATATTCCTGTTCAAACACAGATTAGGTAACATGTCTGAAGAAATATTGAAAATGGCACATTATAAAAAAAAACTCACGTCCTTTGCATCATAAATTCACATACAGAGTAATGATTAACTCACAGCTTCATAGGCTTACAGAGATGGGTCACATGGGTTATGTTTAAGGGGTTCATCTAAACAGTTCAGTGAAGGATAAAATCTTCCTCTGTTTGATCAGTCCAGTTTTTCATCTCTGCACACAATTTATTTTCAATCTGGATCTGCAATAAAACTTGGGATCAATACAGTCTGCAGCCTTTGCTGAATGTCTCCCTCTGGAACCTTGAATTCATTCAAGACCTTTAGTCTAACTAGTAAACCTCCAAACACACAACATAGCAACCTGTCATACCCTCCATACATAATATATTGCAGATATTGTAAATACACTTCAGACACACCTGTGAAATGTACTGCGATCCAATACAGTAGCTCTGCTATAAATTATTCTTACTGTTAATGGGATGCAGCGCAATACACAACCACTCATAATGACCTCCGTAAGAAATCAAATAATCACCTTTTTGAAGACATCAACAGAACCTGATACTGTAGAAGCTTCATATGAGAAGAATTTATAGCTAAGCTGTATTGGACTGTATACAAGTTTGTAGATGCTCCTAATGAAGTAGTTGGCAATTAGCCAGTGTGCATGTACATAGACACACACACACAAATATGTACACTGGCCCACTTTGGTTAACACACAGTGATGATACAGCATATGGCTGATTACTGGCGGCTCCTCTGTGCAAATGTTCCCAGAAAACCAACAAAATGAAACATAAGTGGGGAATAAAGCAGGTCAGGGAAAACTTTTGTCCTAACCTGAAAGACAATTTCATTGACCTGTATTGTAAATCTGATAAAACGTGGTCATTAGAGATGGAAACTGTGACAGCAAAGTATGAGGCACATGACGTGATCAAAGTGAGGGAAAGGGAACTAAAACTAAACTGAGTTTAAAAACCTTAGAAAGTTTGAACAGGGAGGTTAGAAGATTATGGTGGAAAACAAATAGATTTAATAATATAAAATGCAGACTCAAACTGCAATTATTATGCACAAAAATGTACGTGTCCTTATTTAAGTCCAAATACTATGTGGATTTGTTTTAAATCACTTGCCATTGTAAATAGTGAATTTATGTAGAGAATAACCAGCTTATACCAGAAGTTGACTTAAACAGATGTTGACTTAACATTACAGATGTCAGCATGGCACAGTGGAAGATAAAACTAGTGGCAAAGGGCTTGACACGGTGAGACAGTTTGACATTTGACCAGGGGAAATGCTATGAAAGAAAGTTACCTGGTACTACTAGGCTGTACAGAAAAATCAACTATTGGAATAACAAATACGTCCGGTCTGAGATAATCATTTGCTGAAGAAAATAATACATCAAGGTTGCTTGTGACATAGTCACTATGCACTGCCATCAGATAACATTGCATTTATATGCTTTTATGATGGGTTTCTTTAAATCTGAAAAAAATCTTGAACGATTCAAATGAAAACAATCTCAATATATGGAAAAATAAAAAGCTAAAATAACCTTTTTGGATTCATTCTAGAATAATACATTGTTGAAACAGGGTTTTATTTAGTTTGTTTACACCTGCCAGCTAAAGAATATCTATTATATACACTACTCAAAAATAAACGGAGCACTAAAAAAACACATCCTAGATATGAATGAATGAAATATTCTCATTAAATACTTTATTTAAAGGGCCTATATCATGAAAAATCTATTTTTGGAGTCTTCAACCATATGGTAGTACAATTTTCTCATAACAAAACCATGCCAGAGTGGTTTTTGGCTAATTTCACACATGCCTGAGGAATCGTCCTTAATCCTACTTTCTGAGCGGCTGCATCGCTCTCTCCTGGAAATGCACTGAGTGTTCAAATTGTGATGTATTTTACGTCACTAAAACAAGGAAGTCCTAGAGGAGTCTGCAACGCCCCTGTGGAGACGAGCCGTTTTACTTCGTGTTCCAACATTAACTCCAGGATACAAGTCAAATTTCAGGGACAAATTAATACAATATAACAGTGTCTCCCAACCCTGGTCCTAAAGGCACACTGACCTACAGGTTTTAGGTTTTTCCCTGCTGTAACACACATGGTGCAGTTAATTGCATTTCAACAAAAACCTGTTAATTCGCCATCAATTGAAATCAGGTTTGCTAAAGCGGGAAAATCCTAAAACATGTAGGGCAGTGAGTCAGTGATTTCCAACCAGGGTTGGAAATCACTGCCACATAACACCAACGGTAACATTCTATCATATATATATGTCTATCCCAGAAGTTGAAAGCTGTAAAATAGCATGAAATAGGCCCTTCAATGTCAGTTGAATGGGTTGAAAACAAAATCACACAAAATAATTAATGGAAATCAAATTCAGCCTGTAGTGGAATTTTTCACTTCACTTTGAGTGTGACTCCAAATCCACACCTCCATGAGTTGATGATCGAACTTTGATGTAATGTCCGTATAACAAGAGGACAAAATGCGTAGTAGTGTGTATAGCCTCCATGTCCCTACAATGCCTGGACGTGCTCCTGATGAGGTGACAGATGGTCTCCTGAGGGATCTCCTCCCAGACCTTGATTAAGTCTGTGGTGAAACACGGCGTTGGTGGGTGGAGATGATGTCCCAGATGTGCTCAAATTAATTCAGGTCTGGGGAATGGGCACACCAGTCCGTAGCATCAATGCCTTGTTCTTACAGCAACTGCTGACACACTTCAGCCACATAAGGTCTAGCATTGTTTTGCATTAGGAAGAACCCAGGGCTACCTGCACCAGCACGTCGTCTCACAAGGAGTCTGATGATCTCATCTTGGTACCTAATGGCAGTGAGGCTACCTCTGGTGAGCACATAGAGGGCTGTGGACAACAGGCCCTCATACTATGTAATGGAGTCTGTTTCTGTCCATTTGAAAAGACACATGCACATTTGTGGCCTGCTGGAGGTCATTTTCCAGGGCTCTGGCAGTGCTCCTCCTGTTCCTCCTTCCAAACAGAAGGAGGTAGCAGTCCGGACGTTGGGTTGTTGTCCTCCTACGGCCTCGTCCACGTCTCCTGATGTACTGGCCTGTCTCCTGGTACCGCCACCTTGCTCTGGACACTATGCTGACAGACACAAACCTTACCACAGCTCGAATTGATGTGCATTCCTGTATGAACTGCAATACCTAAGCCACTTGTGTAGGCTGTAGACTCCATTTCATGCAACATCAACCAGAAAACATAAAAACTGAGAAGTGGTCTGTGATCACCACCTGAAGAACCCCTCCTTTATTAGGGGTGTTTTGCTAATTGCCTATAATTTCCACTTCTTGTATATTCCATTTGCACAGCAGCATGTGAAATCGATTGATCAGTGTTGCTTTCTAAGTGGACAGTTTGATTTCACAGAAGTGTGATTGACTTGGAGTTACATTGTGTTGTTTAAATGTTCCCTTTATTTTATTGAGCTATGTATATTCAAAATCAGAGCCAAAGGGGCTCTCATTATGGAAGCTCAAAAGGCATACATATATATAAAAGATTGTTGTTCTCAAAGTTACGTTGGGAGCTGGGTCTGTATTATGCATGGATGTATACATAGCCAAGTTACACTGTAGGGGGTGAGAACGAGTCTTCAGACCTGCGTGTATGCCAACTGTGAAACTGGCACATCAAACGTGACACGCTGACATGAATGCAGCAAAGCTGCCGGGTTTGCTAAAGGGAAAATGTATTTTTAAGAAGCGGCAAGTCCGCGACACACACAGTTTACCTTTTTGCGCCAGTTGCTGCGGGTGAAGAACTGAGGATGGAGGGAAGCAGAGCAAGACAGATGTTCAGGAGGAAGTGTATGGGGGGGGACGCAGAAGCTATGTTTGGTAGACTCAATCACCACTTTTCTACAATGATTGGCTGAAACCAATACCACTGACGTTGATAGATCCAATTTAGGGGTCTTCAGCCCCCCTAAAATATTCCTAAGCCCCCCCTATTATTTTTTGGGGGAATTATCTTTTCAGTTACATTTTTTATTTTAATATTTTTGTTACATGCTCAACACAATGACGAGTCCTGTGTATCTGGTAGGAGATTTTTTTTTTTTTTTTTTTTTCTGAAACAAAATTAATAATTAACAGAGAATTTGCCCACACTGTCGCACACTGGAAGTATCAGGAACGGACTTCCTTTATTTCCTGAATCCTGACAACAGTACTAGAGAGCAATAAAACAAAACCCACAGACGCTCAGCACCAATGTAAGTAATTCAAACATCACATTATGGTAAGCAATAATAGCACGCCGTTAAAATTTCATGGTATAGTTCAGAGAGGGAAAGGCTACCGCACCGACATGCTAAAACTAACTCTGCTAGCATGTCCCCTGGCTACTAGCTACGTAGGCAGGCATATGGTTTCTAGCTGTAATGTTCTGGTGGCCAGCAGGCAGATGTTGAGGAGGAGAAAATTTGCAGTAAATGATACACAAAGTGAGGATTAAGCAGTTAAGAAAATGGATGGATGATACACAAAATTAGATTGTAAATTGATGTCAGTAATTCCCACATGGAAAACCTATATGAGCATATTTGAAATATATATGCAGTTTAAATAGACATATGCTGCCTTTAAACAGCACAAGAGATTGGGGAGGTATAGTTGTGATGTGTAGTGATATTTTTATTTTGGGTTTTGGGAGGGGGGGTCTATTTAATCTGTAAAGCACTTTGAGAAGCTTTGTAGTTTGAAAAGTGCTTTATAAGTAAAGTTTGTTTTTGATTTTATATATAATACATATATGAACATATATGCTGCCTATATACAGCATAAATGCAAATATGATCATATAAATCCATTTCAGCAACAAAAAAAAGTAATGCAGCCGAGCACCTCATCCCACACCTAAATACCTATATGAGGATATATGTGCATATATGAAACTGTGAGGGACAAGATGCTTGGTTGCATGATTTTTTTTTTTCCTATAATGGACTTCAGACAAATATGTAGTTATTACCTGGATAGTAAAAATATGAGCTAAGCATCATGTATGACAGCACCCAAAGTGAGATAAATGACCAGATCCTACCAGGAGCTATATATCCTCTGTTCCATATCATATCTTTGTAATTTATGTATAATAACTGTCTCAACTGCATACTCATTTGGCAGAATAAATGTTGAACAAATATTTATTTGTTCTTTATTGTCAGATATAAGTAGGATTTTGAAGTAAGCTAGTTGTAATTAAACTAATTAAATAAATGACCACAAATTTCTCTCGTTCAAACATGGATATGTCGTTCTTCAATATAAAACCTTCTAATGAACTGATATATACTTATTTTTGATAAAAACAAAAAAGTGTAAGAAGGCAGGGATGAAAAAGACAGTGATCATAGAACAGGTTCTGATAAATGTTCTTCAAATATTGAATTAATTGAAAAAGTCTTTGCAGGGTGTGACAAAAATGTTCAATGCCAAGCTCCCGGGTCTAAGCCCCCACTATCTCTCAATCCTAGTGACCCCAGCTTGCTACTCAAACTACGTAGCCTACAGGTTGGCAGGTTTCATTTTGTAGGCGTGACGCTAGAATTTCTGTCACGGTGGAGTGCCATGGTAACTCCTATGTAAAAGGGGAACACTTGCCCTAGTCTAATGTGCAACCTGAGAAACCCGTTCTCATAGACTTACTTTTAGTCATTTTTTGGGTAGCACATGTATTCTGAAGGGCTTCATCAGAATTCAAATGAACCATTTTAATCTAGATTAATTCCAAGATTACAGTGAGATTAATATAGATTTAAAAAAATTTTATCTATGCCCACCACTAATATATATATATATATATGGTCTATAATGCAGTGAAACCAAAATTTAGACTACTTTGGCTAGTGGCCTGGGGTCTCATTTATTCATTTATAAAACATTGCGTAGAATCCCTACTAAATGTGTACGTACGACCAATACAAAAAGTTTGCGTACGCCAAAAAGATTTCTGATTTATAAAACCATGCCTACGCCTAGTTGTAAGCAATTTCCCTTTATAAATCACAGTCTTCTTGGAAGTTTGCGCACGTGAATTTGGCTCATATCCCGCCCTGAACACGCCCAAATCTGGCTATAAAAGGTCAATGCAAAGCAGGACATGAATATTGATGCACATGAAGAAGAGGGAAATATGGCAACAACAAAAGAAAAACAAGAAGAGAAACTTTACGGAGACGTTGATTGAAGTGCTAGTGGGTGAAGTGGAGGCTAGAAGAGACATTTTATTTGGTGGACACAGCAGCGGTGTCACAAATAAAAGAAAGAACTGCGAGTAGCAGCATGTCGCGTCTGTAGTGCAGACTGTCAGCGCAACTGACAGGACGGTACCCGAAAAAAAAAGTGGTCGGACCTCAAAGTCAAGAGGAAAAAAAAACGTGCCTCCCACCGCCAGAGTGGGTCTGCTACTGGAGGGGGTCCGTGTACACCTGAGCTGACACCACATTGGAGCATATGTTAAGGAGACAAACCAATATGCCGTGTCTTTTCAACTGTTAGATGGCGAAGATTAGGAGGCTGAGGAAGATGAGGTTGCCCAGCGTCTAGTGACAGCCATTAGTACCTTAAATTATACAATAAAACAATTTTTACATCCTGGTCGATCAATTGCTCCCTGGCTGAAGGCTTCCTGTGGAGGAGGAGGTGGCTGTGGGTCGGGGTTCTCATGCTGGGGAGGTGGTAGGACAGGAGGGAGGGGAATTTCTTCGGACTGGGCCCTTGTAGTAGCTAATGGGTGCAGTCAATTGCGCCGATTATGTTTGGGAAACCGGACATTGCTGTAAATTGCATTTTAATTTAAACCTGCTCCCCCGCAGTATATGGAAACGTCATGTATTGCCTGCTCATTTTAATGATCCCATCCAAGACTGCAGGCATTATTGCGCTCAGGGACGGCAGATGATTCAATTTATTAATTGGCACACAGTCCCGGCCCTTTTATCTGAGTTGAAGGTTTTGAGATAAATTTTATGTATCTATTTAAATATCGAAAAATGTTTTTAGAAGAGCTATAGCTCACTGCTAAGCTACAATATAGATATCATTGCTGGCTTGGATGTTTATAATAACAATGATCCATCATTAATGTTTGGTGTGAGGTGAAATGATATGTGTGAGAGGAGTAATATGCAGTCTGGCTGCAGTTCACCACCTCACCAACTGCGTCATTGATTCCTCCCTGTCTCCAAAATGTCCGTACGCACGGGTCAGAGTTGGCGTACAGGTGCGCACATTTTCCCGTCAAGTCTGCTTTTTATAAATCCCAACTTTTGCTTTGAAAGTGGCGTACGCCAGTTTCAGGCCTCGTTTTGTGCGTACGCAACGTTTATAAATGAGACCCCTGCTGCTTGACAAAAATACAATCAGCTGTTCGTGATAGCCTAAAATCACTTTGAACACACATCAAAAAAGCAGGAGGAAGTGTAGCTTGTAATGTAATATACGGAACATTATAAATTTAAACAACAATCACATCTGTTGTTTATGACGTTATGATGATAATAATTTGCAGTGATATTCCACTCATGAACCCTCAGGAAAAAGCATTGTCTTCCTATATTTTCGAGGTGTGACTTAAGAAGGGAGCCTGAAGAAAGGGGGTTGGACCTTTTTCAAAATACAGCTTGCTGAACAGCTTTTCCAAGATCATCTACCACACTTTTAAGGCCTCAGAGGTAAGAATGGCTCAAACCTGTCAAAAATCCTGTCATTCTGCCTGTTATCATTAATCTCTTATTTCCGTCTCGTCCCTTAAACCTACAAGATTCTTCCACAAATGCAGTTAATTTTTAAACAACGCACCTTGCAATTTGATCAAGGTTCTTAATCTGTCTCAGACCAAGTCCCCCACTGTGTCTGAAAAATTAGAGCTAATGTGATTATAAAGAAGTTGTTATTCATTTATTCACGGACACCTTTGTCATTTACATGAAACTCTTGCAGGTAAAGTCTGTAAGTACTTGTGTTCTTTTACTCTAAGACAAAAAGTGTCCATTGTGTATAGACAAGAGGAAATGACATAGCCTTTGTCTTGTTTTGACCTGATGTCAGGCCGCATATCAATTTCACAAACCCTCAGGAGTCCAGAGACAGATTAGTAATTCAAGGCTTCATCCTCAACTCTTTATTCCTGCTCTGAAAACAACGTTGTGTTGGTGTAGTTGAATAATTTATTTTAATTTTTATAATTTATTTAATTTTAGAAAAATTAACAAAAACTCCAAAAGAGTAAACCTCTTGAACTCTTCTTTGGTATTTGTTAGAAAAACTATAGCATTCACAGTACTTTCATATATTTCCCTCTTTTCATTTATTATTGGGTGGATATTATTTCCCCCCAAAAAAGTGGAATATTGACCCTGCCCTATATTTCATAAAATATTTATATTCATGTGCTAAATTAGCCAATGCATTTGCAGTAAAGTGTTAAAGTTCACTTACAGAGGTGAGGCTCCAGGTAAAAAAATCATAGGATTCAATGTTCCATCCAAGAAAAATAAATTCATGTTTGTGATGTAAAACTTTATTTTTATAAGTTTCTGTAACTATATGTAGAAAACTGATTCTCAGTTGCATTATCTGGGTAGCTTAGCGGAGGTTCTAAAACTCCAGCTTTGTTCGATTCAAGCCGGTCTAAGGTGCATACATGCATTTCAAAAGTCTGATTTCAGTCGGACTGAGGTAATAATTCGACTTTCTCTTGGTGCATGTAAACGTACTGAATGAATGTACTAAGGACAAAGGAATAATAAATGCACTAAGGAATAATGTGAAAAATGTAGGACACCCAATGTAACCCTAGATGTTTTTTGTTAATATTAGGATGGATGCAACTAGAATAGACTAGAAATGTGGATTTTTACAACACTGAAACAGTCTTTTTAGACAGAGCCACATTTTTTCCCAGTTAAAGTGGCTAAAATCCTCAACAGGTGTATCATGTCATGTGCACATTGTCATAACACGGTTTGAGTGAGACACCATTGAAAGAGTTATCAGAGGTCTTTAAAAAGAAGATTATAACAGCTTATGAGTTTTGTGAGGTATCTAAAGCCATTTGAAAATAATTTGAAATCAACCATTCCTCTGTGCAGTTTTTAAAATTGCCACTAGTTTTTGTTTTTATCCAGTTTTGATTTAACATTTACAATTCTATTTTAGTTTTAATACATTTTTACCATTTGTTAAGTTAGTTTTAGTTTTTGAAATGCTTAGTTTCAGTTTAGTTTTTATTAGTTTCAGTCATAGTTTTAGTCTTTTTGTAATACAAGTTGCATGTCATGGACAAGACTAAAAAAAGACAAAATATCTAAAAAAAATCTCAGAAAATATTTAAGCTTTTTTTTTGTATCGTAAATAACCATACATATTTGGCTGGTATAAAAGATATACAGTAGGGGAGTGCAACATTCAAAAAATTTTAAACACAATAATATCAGCTGAACCTTAGAAAGTCAAACAATAAATGGAGGTTCAACAATTCTGTAAAATCACTGAAACCGACTGACAACACTACACAGCCAAAGCCAAGCCAGCATGAGTACAATGATATTTTAAACATTTTTGCACATATTTTAGTAGTAAGTAATCTCAAATTGGTCTCTGGCATTTTCTCCTAACCTTTGGTGACTTGAGGCTAGGTACTGAAGACAGACAACTTAACTGACATATCTGCAATGTTGGCATAATGAGGTACAGTGAGTAGAAAATAACAACTAGAAACTACAGATGCATCACTTTTCAACACAATGGATGTGTGCTACAACCTACACCAGCCCTTTAAACAGCTCTGTTTCCCATTGTTATTATTTGCAGTTCTCTTGAAATTGCAGTGTTGCTTAGCTAAGTTAGCTGGTTTGTTAGCCACAGCTTACCTGATATGCAGTTTTTGCTGCAGACTGTTTGATGTTTAATCATTCTTCCAATCGCTTCTTCTGACAGCTTGCAATCCAAAGACGTCTTTTGATTGCCGTGAAAGGGGAGTGGTTTGATGGAATTCTATAAAACTTGCCCGTTTTTTTTTTATTTTAATAAAAGCAATTTGTGCAACCAGCAACACAAGACATCAGCTCTTTCTGTAGACAACGTACCCATGGGGTCACATAGACAAACAATCCTTATAGACTTTATCCTAATTTGTGAGACACAGAAATGAAAACTAAGCAAATTTTCTCAATAAACTCAGTTTTTGTTTTGTTTTGTGAACAGTCATTACATATTCAGTTTTCATTTTGTTGCAAAGTCTCATTTAAAAAAAATTCAGTTAAAGAAAATGTTTTTTACTTCTAGTTTTCGTCATTTCAATTCCTTTTGTCATTATAGTACATAGCCTACTGGTTTGATTTTTCTTTGAGTATTTTAGGGGTTTAGATTTTTAGTGGTTAAAATGCCATCAGAAACTTCTAAAGCCTTCTAGGTTCTTCATGATGGGATTTTGTTTAGCACTGAAATGCTTTGTCCCTGCTGACCTACACATCTCAACAGTTATATGGATCTGTAGTGCTTCTAATTCCTATTTGGTCAGTGTAACATCATGAGCTTTAAAATCAACTATGATGTTGCACAAGGGACAAATACCATCATCCCCAGTGTCTGCAGTGCAGATTGGTTTCTGTATATAAGCTGCAGGTTTTGTCTGCTCCTTGAAGCTGTGGTTTTGTCAGTAAGGCTTTACATGCGCACTTTTATTTACAGTGAAATTAACTGTCCGTCCCATATACAGAAAGGTGACTGATTCATTGAGCGTAAGTTATTTTCTTTCACAATTGGGCAATAAATTGCTTGAGCTCCAGTTAGATGTGGGTTTTCAGTATTTCACCATGTTCTATAGTGAGTGAAAGTAGAGGTTAAAGCTTCTATGCTGGAAGCAGAAACAATAAATACTGTGCACTAAAACTCTACCAAATTAGACCAACTTGCACTGTAGTGGACTGTAGCAGTGTGGCCCTGCCCTGAAACCAAGATTGAGGAACAGTTTTTTTTGTGTTTTTTTTTGTTTGTTTTGTTTTTGTTAAATGAGAAGAATTATGTTTCCCAAGTACTGTTAAATGCAAAATATTTATAAAAATTAATGTCCAAGCTTTGGTTAGGGAAGTCTTAATTAAATCTCAAGTATACAGCCACTGTCTAAACTCAATTCTGAAAACCTCTTGTACTATGTATAATTTTATGTAAGCCTCACATTTAGGGTTAGAAAGTAAGATAATAATATTACAATTTTGACGTCATATCCCCTCCACCCAGTGTCCATAAGAAAATTGAAGTGTATAGCTAGAAGTTGCTAAACTAGACTCTTACCAGTATGGACACTAGTAGGTTGTAGTATGTAAAGAAAAAAGAAAATCTGCAACTGCTGCTGGTGAGTTCATGAAATGTGCAAAGCAAACATGTACAAGCTGCTGTGCACCTTCACGTGAGACAATAATGATCAACTAGGCAAAGGGTGAGGACTGATTAAACTTTTGAAGGGGAATTTCAAACCTTCACAATGTGTTTTAGTGTTGGTAAAGGTTTCAGTTTCCAAGCTAAATTTATAAATATTCATTTGTATATTTACAGCTTTCCCTTCTCTGTCTGTACCATAGTGTTTAATCTATAAGAAGGTGTTATGCCAGTTCTGCACATGGTACAGAGCAACTGGTAGCACTTTTAAGACCAATAAAAAAGGTAAAAAAAATGAGGAATAATACAAAAACTGAGAAAAGATCATAAGGACTAATAGCTAAAAAAAATAAAAGAAGGTTAAAAGAAACAATGATAAAAAAAGTGTTGACAGGATAATGTAGAGAAGAACATAAAGAACAATTCCAGTGTTTGTAGTGGAGATCATACAAGAAAAAAGAGTTGTTGACAGAGTGAACAAGTTGATGCTGCTGATTGTCCATTTTCAGTTTTTATAGATACTAGCACAATTTTCATAGTGACTTACAAGATCCAGAAGTTGTCAGAAGAAAGTAAATGTCAAATTTTTGATCATAGGAGCCTGATTCTGTGTAGACTGCTGAGGATTATAAAGTTGAAGTTTTTTATTTTAAATATTTGATTGATGCCTCTGTCTAAAATGTCTACCAAACTCTAAACAAGACTTTGTTACTCCCAGCAGATTTCAGACTTCACATTTTTAAAATAAATTAATGATTCTCTTTGAACTAAAAAAGCTAGCCCTAAAGAGTAACTGAACCCCATGAAAAAGCATAATCAGGACCCCAGGCAACATTTGAAAAACTCAAACCAAAGTGGGCAGGACCAGGAGACACGGTGGGGCATGGCCAAGTGTTGAGGATGAGCCCGATGGGGCAGGATTCGGGGGTGTGGTCTGTAAGACAGTCACGGCCGAACTATGGCATGCGGCCGCCGAGCTCCATAGAGTCTCTATTTACCTACGGTAAAGGGAGAAATTAGGTCTCTTCTCTGCCATCCACCATAGGTAAAGAGAGGCTCAAACAAGCACAGAGAGCCTAGCGCGAGGATCAATGCTAAGTAGCTTCGCAGGGACCTACCTCAGCTCTTGTTTCCTTCTTCAAGGTGTGTTTAAAACATATAGTTATAACTTATTGCTTTAAACCACTTCGACGTTGTGGTCAACCAAAGTGCGATATACGGATTTTAGCTTTCTCTGTTTTGCTCGACATGCTTCGGTGTGCACACACAGCACCATAGATTATAGCATACAAGAGGAGCAATTTCAAGACGGGGCGGGGCGAGTGTGTCTGAGAGAGGGAGGGTGTCTCTGTGAGGCCATGCCTGTGATGTAGACAATAGAAAATATGTACCACTATCAGCCAATCACAAAATTCAAATGCAGTACCACACAAATACCGTGAGCGGCAGCACAAATACATTTTTAGACAAAAAAATTTGGAATTTAGGAAGATTACACAAAAATAGGGAAAAAATGCCCTGAAACAGAAAGATTGTATTGGTAAAGGCCCAGTTATACCGTTTACAGGCAACCCAAAGTGTGGGACTGACTGCTATTGTCATGAGTATGGTGTATTTGTGTTGTGTTTTGTGTGTTCTTCATTACCTCATCTTCCTGTGAGTCCTTCAGGGGTGCCGCCAGAGGTTGTAGCTGTCCATCCCCAATGGAGGGCAGGGTCACCTTTCTGAGCCACCTGTGCATCTGGCTGGCATCATAAGAATTCTGTCCAATTAGTCCTCAGTGCTTCCTTATAAACCAATTCTACATCAAAACTGAGAAATGTGACAAATCCCCTGTCACACTCCTGCAGTGTTTCCTCTATGTTGATTTTGGGGCAGCGGCCCACCCTGGTTTAATTTTCTGCCACCGCTGTATCAGAAATGGGGCAGAAGCACAATAGTCACGGTTGCCTTTTAAATGATCCTGCCAACATAATGCACACCCCGTTGCCTGCCGCTTACATTGCAATTTAACAAGTAGAACTGTTCAGAGGTTATTGGAACTGCCCAGTTTAACTCCACATAGCCTACTGTTGTATTGATGTTAGCTTTCTTCTGAGTCAACTATTAAACTTAACAGCTCCACAAAAACATCAACATGGAATATGCGAGAGAAAACAAACTGCTAATAAACTGGTAAACAGCAGTAAAGTTTACTTTCCTGCTGCAGATGATGATGTTACAGAGGTTTGATGACGAGTATCAATGGATATAACTATTTCATGAGCCTACTGGTTATTTTGGATATGGATCTGTAAAATTCGCAGCCCAATAATTTCCTTTCTGTTGTTTTGTGTAGTGAATCGACTAATGGAGCCTCATAACTAAGGAAATAAACAGATATGTCCACCTGTTCTTCAAAAAAATGGCAATAAATACATATGTAGAAAGTACATATATAGAAAAATAAAGAATATCATATTCAAAATAAAATAAGTTTTAAACAATGTAAAAAAGATAAACATCTTTAAAAGTATTCCAAACCAATATTGCCTAATGACGCCATAATATGCAAATTCAAAGTTTTTGTTTGCTCCCATCACAAATTGTGGATCATCCTGAAGATTTTTCTCATTTGCAGTATACCTTTATCAATAACCATATTAAACCTAAAACATTTTGAACTATTAATAGCAATATTGACTATTTTATAGAAAAGCCAAGGCGCCTAAAGAGTTTAAATGAAAGTCTAAATTTTCTTCAAGGGGAGTGTGCCCCCAGATCTGCCTTGATGGGTAATATACGTGTCACCTTTTTCACCCCTGACCGGTTTTCATGTCGGAATATAATACCAATTGGAAATAGTCAATAGATGTAGTAATAGACGTAATTATGTTAAACAGTTGTGTTGTATTAGCCTACACAGAAAAGTTTAGGTTTTAATGAATTAGGCTACACACACGCACAAAGGCCACACGACCAAAACGTTGTAATCTATAGGTTATGATAGCCTCGCATACAATTTACAAGAAGTTGTTAACATTACGTATTTGGCAGTAGCCTAGCCTATTTATGCCATTTAGATCATATTTTATGAGTGGAAGTTGTCTCTTTAAGTAGCCTTACCTTGTTTCTTTAATTTGAAGTTAGATGAAAATATGTGCAATATTACATTAGCTACATTAGCTATTAGACAGTAGACCATAGACAAAAAGTTTCTCAAAATTACCCCCCCCCCCCTTCATTCATTCTTCAACTGCCCTCACCTCCATCTAAGTTATTTTTTCCTAGTACACTAAAGCAGAAATCCCCTTTGACCAATTAAATGAAAAATTCTCCCAAGATCCTTTTTTGTTAACTCGACCAAACCCAAATAAATATTTCATATTAGAGGTTGATTTCTCTAATACAGGTCACCTATAGCCTACAGAAAAAAACTATGATGTTTAAGACTGAGAAATGCAAGCCATTAAGTGGGCACTCTTCACCTGGTGCTGGTTTGGGAAGACCTCAAAAACCTTTGATGCCTCCAAACAGCTAAACAGTTAGTAGTAGACAGTAGACTGTAGACAAACTGTCTACTGACAGTTTGTCTACAGTCAGTAGACAAAAAGACTCCCGAGACCATAATTTTCCCCATTTACTTTATGGGGGCCCTGAACCTAAAACCGTATCCCCAGACAGGCTGTACATTCCTGCATCTGCCAGAAGCCGACTCTTCAACTGGATCTTCACCATCAATTTCTCCTGTTAACCTGGTACCACCATTGTCCTCATTGTTTGTTATGGACAATCCATGACGAGCACATAAGTCCAATAACAAAACATCGCTTGGGTTTAGATTGGGGGGGCCATTTCGCCCAACCACGCCTCTCCAGGTCTCACTGTCATTGCCCATGTCAGCGTTGAAGTCCCCCAGCAGACTGAGGGAGTCCCCAGAAGGAGCACTCTCCAGCATCCCCTCCAAGGACTCCAAGAAGGGTGGGTAATCTGATCTACTGTTTGGTGCGTAAACACAAACAATAGTCAGGACCTGTCCCCACACCCGTAGGCCGAGGGAGGCTAACCTGTCATTCACCGGGGTAAACCCCAATGTACAGGCGCTGAGATGGGGGGCAACAAGTATGCCCACCTCAGCTCAGCGCCTCTCAACGGGAGCAATTCCAAAGTGGAAAAGAGTCCAACCCCTCTTGAGGAGACGGGTTCCAGAGCCAGAGCCTTGCCTTGAGTCAAGGCTGACAATGTCCAGTCGGAACCTATCAACCTCGCACACCAGCTGCAGGCTCCTTCCCCACTAGAGAGGTGACGTTCCACGTCCCAAGAGCCAGCTTCTGCAGCCGAGGATCGGAATACCAAGGTACCCGTCTTCGGCCACCGCTCATCTTACACTGTACCCAACCTGTTGCACAGGTGGTGAGCTCATGCAAAGGGGGGGCCATGTTGCCTCTTTGGGTTAAGCCGGGCCGGGCCCCATGGGTAAAGGCCCGGCCACCAGGCGCTCGCCAAAGTGCCCCACCTCCAGGCCTGGCTCCAGAGTGGGGCCCCAGGGACCCACGTCCAGGTGAGGAAACACTGGATCCAATAATCATAGGGGTTGTCAGGCTGCGCTTTGTCTTATCCCTCACCTAGGACTAGTTTGCCATGGGTGACCCTACCAGTAGGCATAAAGCCCCCGACATCTTAGCTCCTAGGGTCATTGGAACACTCAAATCCCTCCACTGCGATAAGGTGGCAGCCCGGGGAAGAGGTCACTTAATTCAAACCCACCAACTGGAGTCAATAAATTCCATGGAGTGAATGCGCTGTATGGTCAACGCTAATCGACATACTACTCCAGTTAACTCCCAGGTCAAAAGGTATTGCTCCCTGCTTTAGATATCTAGTTCTAAGAAACTTTCCCTCTGAATCATTGCCCCATATGAAATTGACACCATAATCAGTCCAACAGCTGTTCTTCTCCACCTGCCCCTTAGTCTCTGGATGCACTCTATCTTCCAACTTCACAAATCAAACCTGTCCAGATTAGTACTCTCTGTCCTTCTTCTGATTTACCTCTACCCTGACTTGAGGGGGCATCCTGAACTCATCAACTCCCACTGGCCAGGTCACAGATAGCAGTATCTGTTCAACTGGGAGGGATGAGGTCTGGAGGACCACTCTTGGGTGACTACAGATAGAAAAACATTTATCCAATTACGTAGTAAAT
Source organism: Apricaphanius iberus (assembly GCA_028564705.1). Lineage (NCBI taxonomy): Eukaryota > Metazoa > Chordata > Actinopteri > Cyprinodontiformes > Aphaniidae > Apricaphanius > Apricaphanius iberus. The sequence goes on along the minus strand of JAPXFQ010000445.1, from coordinate 186,936 downwards.
TAATAAAGCGTGACTAGTTCGCTTTGGACATGCTTCGAGGTGCTAATCTGCAAGCGACCAGCTAGGGGCGTGTGATGCTTTTTGGTCGCGTCTATCCCGTTCGGTGTGTAAGCAAACAGTATTCTTTCTGAAAAAGTTACGTCTGTTGGATAGCTGATACTATGTAGGAGCTGTATTCATAGACCTTAAAGCATTTGAAACAATCAATCATCAAATATTACAAAAGTTATCTTATTTTAATTACTCTGTGGATGTAATTAAGTGGTTTTAGCCATTTCTAACTCATAGAACACAGTGTGTGGTAGTGAATGGTGTAAAGTTACCTTATCAAAACTGTTTTGGCAGAGTGCCACAGGGATCTGTCCTTGAACCGCTAGGAGATGGCAATAGTATGAATGTAGAAGGAGGTAAGCGGGATCCCGTTATCTGAGGCTGGCTGTAAGCTATACTTATCCTGATGTTGTGTTTGTAGGCGGAGCGGGCAGACGTGCAGACGGGCAATATTTCTGACATAGCAGAACTACCACCTTCTGTAGCACAATCATCGTGGATCACCTTGCAGTCTCCACTCCTCTTTTGTATGCTGGAGTTAACGAGCACCAATGAGCTGCACTGCCAGCAGCCTGCCACGCCCTTAAAGAGAAGATGAGTGAAGACACAAACACAAACAAAGCAAGCTTCCAGCACTCAGACACAGAATCCCAACCTGCATCACCTGTTTCGTTTTCAATAAATCTGCATACATCCCAGAAAATACATGTGAGATCAACCAATAAATTAAGCCGAAAATATTAATAGTTGCTCGACACCCGAGGAACGTGACACACCGAGGTTTCTTATTAATATATTATTATAAAATAAGAGAGGGAGTGGGGCTCTCCACACTTTTTTAACCACTGTAGACATGGCTCACATTGTTTTTCGGTTTTGGAATGGAAAAACACATGCAGAAAACACAACTTCTCCAGACAATCACTCACGGGTATCTAGTGTCTGATTTACAAACATCACGCAGTAACGGTTGCTGTGATTGGACAATGGCCGTTTAGTGGGCGGGGCCGCCGAAAGGTCAATTACATTAGAATCAAATTTTACATTTAAGAGAAATGTCAAGACAAATCATACACATCATAAAATTTAATCTCAAGAATTTCAAACATATTAAAGCTTTCATATCAACAGCCGCTGCCAAGTCCCATCTACACTGCATGATTTTATCACATATTGTGTATTGTTTTCTCGTTTGCTCCCTTTGTGGAATCACTACATTGAATTCGGGAGAACAGTTATATAAGAAAGCCATAACGTTTTAGGCAAGAAAACCTTATTCCTCACATCATTGTCCCGTTTTAGCTAAGTAATATTCCTTACATTTTGATAACTTTAGGACTTCTGATATGGATGGATGTATTGTGTACAAATCACTCCATGGTTTGGCTCCGCCTCCACTGGAGGAATTTATTATACAAAAGAGCCAAAATTCACAAAACTAGATCAATATGTAGAGGTGACTGTGACATTCCATTTAAAAGAACAATGATGTGATAGAATTCCATTGCAGTCAAGGTATGCCTACTTTGGAAGACTATCCCAATTCCAATCCAGGACTCTGAGCCAGATTACGTCTGGATTTGTCAAGTAAGACTATTTCTCTCAATTCAGAGATTTTTTGAACTTTCTTCCCTGTTCTCCTGACCGGACGCGTAAGCAGCATGTTACAGGAGCAGCCCGTTTCACTTGCGTATTCTGCTGCTTGGCCCTTTCCAACGGGGCCATATGAGGCACGTAGCAGCAGGGAAGGAGCTGTCACCGAGAGAGGATGAAATCACGCGATTTGAATGGGGTAAAAAAAAAATCCAGTTACAGCAGATATGTCACTCCATGCTTTATCCTCCTTGATGTTGTCATAAAAAATGTGGCTGAGGTCGAACATGATGGAGTACTTCTCCCCTTCAATGATAAACCGTTCGTTGTCCATGATGAAACACAAATGAGACCCTCCCGCGAGGTACTGACTTTTCACCGGGCCGCAGAGGTAGTGACCTTTTTTAAGTAAAGCCTATGGAGAGCAGCACGCTTCTTTTATTTTGAAGATTTCTGGATGCCGTGCCATCTAATTTCCTGTCTTCCCCGATGCAAGATTTTGAGATTTACGTGTTTCAGAGGCGTACCATGTAGAAAAGAGGGCCTATACCATGCAAAACAGAGTTTTTGGAGTTTTAAATCATCTGGTAATACAATTTTCTCAAACCCCACCAGAGTGGTTTTTGGTTTAGTTCACGCATGTCTGAGTAATCCTCCTTAATCCTGCTCTCTGAGCAGCTGCCCCTCCCTCTCCTGGAAACAACTGAGTGTTCAAACTGTTCAATCTGTTAAGTCACTAGGTGAAAACAAGGGAGTGCAAGAGGTGTCTGCACCGGCCCTGCAGGCAGAGTGGCTTACCTCTGCTAGAGTTCCAAACACACACCTTAACTGAGTTGGGTGGGAACATCACTGGGGTGCAGGTAGGAGGTAGGAGTTTCCATCTTCCCTGCCCAGTGGTGGCCTCTGTCCCAATTTTAATTGTACAACTTAGACACTTTCACTCGCAACATTTACATAAGATACACACGTAGGGACCTGGCGGTGGATACACCTCAGCGCTGGAGGCGGAGCCCTTTCAAGTAGCCTTGCCTCTGGTGCGGTTGCCCACTGCTTAAATGCATCTAGACACTTAGGGCCCAGGGTGGGAGATGGGGGTTTCTGGTTGCATACCCATCTCCCACCCCTCTGTTTTAAGTGCACATTCTAACAATATGCAACAACACCACATTCGAGCGCCGAGCGGGGAAAGAGAGGCTGGGGGTCTTCACTGAAAAACATTTTTCATACATATATATTAAGTGGAGTACTATAGCAAAGCTGTAATGTTCTGCTTTGGGAAGTAAATCTGTTGGGCTTGTACTTGCTACTCAGACACCAATTCTGAGTAGCAAACTGCTAGACAGAACACGTAAAGAAAAAAAAAATGAATGTCCAGTTGTAAATGTACCAGTTGCCTCCTCTCAACAGTATGCTTCAGGTAAAATAATGTAACATGTTACATAGTCTGTTCTTGAAGACAAAAGTCTCATTTCTCTGCATGTTTCTCCTGTCTAAATCAGTTATAATTATTCTCATATGTACAAACCCTAATCTAGATATAATAATTTCCTCCTTTATGTTTCGTTCTGTTTTCCTCATTACACAAATTGTCCTTTGAATGTTATAAAGCCTTTTTCTGTTCTATGGGTTCTTTTATTTTGAAATGTCTGAAAACACTGGTTTTGTACAATATTTTTATTGCAAACTGGCTTTATTTGTATTGAATTTTGGAGGAGAAAATGAAGACTGCCACATTATTGATGATGTCATCACGTCGGTGTAAAGCTATGACTTCATTAAGGTTATAATTGGCATGTCACATCATCTGGCAACTTCTAGTGACTTTCTGGGTCAAATCCAGCTACTTTCTATCTCGCAAACCTGGTGACACTAGCATCTACTCAGATATGAGTTAAAATGAAAACATGATGCCATCTATTGTCAAACAACCATGAAATATAATGGTATCTTACCGATCATTGGGATATACTGTAGGTTTTCGATGTCATCAGTTCGCTGTTCTAGCTTAGGTCATGGCTCAAATGCAGCCCCGATGCACACTGCCCCTCTCTTGTTCGCTCATTAACAGCTTTTTCTTTATCCATCGCCTTTGCAAATGCAGTTTCACGTCTTCGATCTGTTGTTGGCACATTTTCTGTGATAATTCCTAACAGAATTATCTGTCTATTGAGGCATACCAATTTATTATGAAAGCTAAAATAGCTAACACAGCTGTTGCTTCATCTTCACTTTCTGTTTTCTGCTCTAGTTGAGCATGCTCAAAAAGGGGAACGTGCAGCAGGGGAGGTGCCGTGACAGGGCGGTTTGATTGATGGCTCAGGAGCTAATCGTTTTGAATTGGCTTCTCAAAATGAGTGGATGAGGTTTTTCCAAGATTGTACGCTTCAGATTACAACTATTTGTTCTTTAGACAAAACCCCTAATTTATTATTTACTTTCACTATATGAAGAGCATTTCAAGCAATATTGCAAAAAGTGTTTAAAAATAAATATTTATCCCATCTTTAAGAGTGATTATAACTGTGAAGCCCTCTGCATTCAGAATCCTGTGCAAGGGACATGTACGTCTTAGGAAAGGGAGAGCTTGCTTTTTTTTGTAGAAGCTTCATAGTGAGATTTAGCCCATTAAATGGATAAACTGCCACTGCTGTCACTTTTACAAACCTGCACACCAGTGCCTCATCCTTGAAGCTTAATATGGTGCCATGACAAAAATAAACCACCACAACCTCTCTGTGGAGGTTTTATGTACCTCCAAATCGGAGCTCTGATACACTGTAACACATCCTTGGGAGCATGCTGTGCTATTGATATGTGCCAAAGTAAGTCCCTGAAATGATCCTACATGTTTTGCCAAATGTTTAATGCTGGTTTAAATTTAATGTGCAACAGGTTTGTTTGTCTACTCTCTTGTGAATATACGCTCACAAAGCTTTAACTGCTTCCACCAATTACTAACCATTGCACATTAAGCATATCTTCCATCCATTTTCCATATCTTTTTGCTAAAAAAGTAACTAAATGGAGTAAAACCAATTAAGTTTAATAACAGGTGTGATTACTTGTATACCTACCTCATTCCTACAGCATCGACTTCACTCGATAGGCTGCATTTTTTAGGATTACTCAAACAAGTGCGTTTGTTAAATCATATTCAACTTCTATGTTTTTGTTTAAACCAATGTTTCTGGACCAGTCTACTAATTATTATTTTTGAACATAAAACTTATAGAGTACTGCACCAGTAAGCTATGGCACACCTTTTTTGTTATTTCCACAATCTGCCTTGCCATATTTAGGGTGACTAATTTACATTCATTAATCATCATGAACCTTATACTATTATACATGAGTATTTGGAGCAAAGCAAGAACTGAAGAGAAATAACTACTATTGAATGCAACATTCTGACAACGTCTCTTCACTTGCACATTTCATTTGAATTTTAAATATATCAGACAGAGGAAAAAACTTGCTCCAAGGCAAAGCTCAGTCTTTGACATTAAAGAGAGCTATTAGTAGGAATTGCACAGAGGGAATCATTTTAGCACAGTAACCTGGGTATATGGAGATAAACGGTTTAGCAGTGACTGTCATTAGTAAGAACAAGCTCATTTTAACTCAATTATCAATGCTTCTCAAACCGTAGCAGCTGTGTTCTTTCTGTGTGAACATGTGCGTTCTAATGCCATGTTTTTACAAGCCTATGAAATACTGTAAAAACTGAAATGTTAGAAAATCTTGTTGGCTTTGATACTGAGAAGTGGCTTTCATGGTTGTCTTGATGCCGTCTCAAATATAAACCATATTGGTCCATTACATGTGATTGTATAGTTTTACAGTTCTATCTGACTTGGGTCCACTTTGCTTCATTATCACAAAATGTTTAAATGTGCAGCATCAGGAGTTTAAAAACATGATCATTTGTGTCACTATTTTGGAGCCTTTTTTAAATTCCTAAAAAGGATGATGATGACAAAGTGATACAGAGTTCACTGTATTCATTCTTAAGGCAATGGATCCTTCCTTATAAAACTTAATTCAGTATTATTTCATTTTCAAAACAGCAACATCCATGCAAATAGAACAAGCAGTCAATTGTAGCATCCCAGCTCCGATACGTGCAACACTGATTAAGGTTATAAAATATGAAGGCTCTAAATCTAATTTTAGAGTCAATCTAAACGGGTTTGGTTTTCTAGAGTAAAAACAGAACAGGAAAAATGAAATATCCTGACAGAGGTCCATCAAGAGCTCTGGAGAGTGATAACATTTTCTATCACTGCATAACACCATCTGACTTTCAATAATTGATCCCAGCCCTCTCCGGGTCTGCCTTCACATCTTTCATGAATCTAAATGACTTAAGCTTATTTCTGTTTCAGTTTAAGGGAGTTTTACAGAACGTTTTGTGTTGGCAGTTCATAATCAAGAACATTTACAGGAACCAATCATGGTGAATAAAAAATGTATTAAAAACAATGGAAACCCCCCCAAAATGAATTATAACAGACCTGGCATAATCAATACTCAAGGAGACAATTTTAGTATTTCTATGTTCCTTTCAAATTAGAAACAGTACCAAAGCCGGCGGTCAAAAATTAACCTTTTACTACTTCCTCTGCTATAGTGTTATCATCCTTCTTGATTTAACGTGGATATTCAGTATATTTACTTTATTTTGTTCACATACAATGTGGGAAAAAATTTGTGGTCAGTCACTCATTCTGCAAGTTGCCCCACTTAAAAAGATCAGAGGTCAGTCTATTTTGTCATAGAAACACTTATCAGTGTACTGGGCTATTTGTTACTACCAAAACGCTCACTGATGTTGGCACCAGGGGAGGAGTTAGGGGGTGGCTACTTGGGCTTGAGCCCCGGATGTTTTCTGAGAAGCCCCGAATCTGGATTTCAATTTTGAAAGAGGAAAAAAGCTTCTCGGAAATAGTTGCAGTACCAGAGCTCACCAGAGGCCAGCAGCTACATAAAGTAGTCTTTGGAGAGCCTCCCTGAGCCACCTGAAGCAGAAAGCAGCTGCTTCGCAGCTTCAGCAGCCTGCCTGCGGGGGATGGGAGAAGAGGGGATACCGCTGCATAAACACATGCAGGAGAAGACTCTTGCTGATTTGGACATCAGGGATGTTTTTAAAAAAAAAGTTGCCTACAGATCGACAACAGCAGGTGTGAAGAAACAGACCATGATTCAGGTTTGTTAATTTTATTTTAAAAGTGCTGGCTTGTTAAATTTCAATTTACTGTAAGTTTTGGTAAAGAAAATGAAACATATGAAACATGGGAGGAATATAAAATACTTGGATAATAATCATGAAAAATAAGTAAATATCACAAAGGCAGATGTTCTCTGGATTATTAAGAAACAACTGAAAAAGAGTAAAGTAGTATTACAGTAAGTGAATAAATATAGTTAAACGTTGAGGATGGGCTATTAAATATAAATATAACATTGTCTATTGCAGTTTTTCAGAAGTTTGGCCAACAGGATCAGAATATCTGGTAATAAAAATGTTTTACTCTTTAGTCATCAACTAGTAAAAAGTATAGTCTATAGCATCTATTTAATAATTTTATTTATTTTAATACTCAATCTGAACAATCTGCTTCACATCACACATCAAGCAGAGGAAGATTTGTCACTTTTAGTTCCTCCACAATGACAAAAACCACTGATTGTGGCCCTACGTATAAACAATGAAATTAAATGTGAAATGTTCAGCTGAATCTGTGTAGCTAATCAAATAATGAGATTGCTGCAGAGGTTGGCATATAAGGTTTGGGACTTATGCCTTGGAGTTAGGATGATGTTCTGAAGGCTGAATCTGTGCTCTGCTGCCACTAGAGAAAGGGATTGAAGCCCCACTCCAGGCACAGTTTTGAAATCAGTGAACATTACTGAAATTAAAGTGATCAGAAGTCGTAAACACGCTCCGAAGCAGTCATTCCCTGACTTGCATGCTTCAACGGGAGAAAATACAGCAAATGAGTGATTTCTGCGCCGGTGGCTGCTTCAAAAACTCTTTAGCCTGCTGTCAGCTCCCAGAAAGGGATACATAAAGTAGCTTATTGAAGTTGGGGATTATGCTCAGATGCTGTCATGGGAATCTTTTTTTTATTGATGTAGTTTACTGTACTGTGTGTAAAGTTGAAAATATTGGTGACTCTGAAACAAGTGGTCAGGGTTGTGAAGTTTTTTAATCATATTTTGTTATAATAAAAGCTATATGTATGTATGTATGTATGTATGTATGTATGTATAAATACTTGCACAGAAAGCAAAGACAAACGGAAAAAACAATGTATGAAAATATCAGAGCAGGAAAAACAGCAGAGACCAGGGGCCATATTCACAAAGAATCTGAGGGCTAAAAGTAAGTCCTAACTGGGGAATTTAGGAGTAACTCCTAAAAAATGTGGGCGTGTCACTCTTAAATTTAGGACTCCTAGTTTCTTAAGATAAAAGTAATTCACAACCCTATTTAGGCCTAAAAGTAGCTCCTAAGTCTGGGAGTCCTTAAAAGAAGTCAAGAGTACTCCTAACTCCCTAAGACCTATTCACAAAAACTCCCAAAATGGCTGCAGCCAGACGCAATGTGTTGGACACTCTGGATGATTCAGAATTAACCAAACAATACCGACTAAATCGTTTATTGCAGATGTAGTGCGGGATGCAATCACGTCTCCAACTATACGTATCAACCCGATCAGTCCAGAAATTAAATGTTTAGCGAAACTAAGATATTTAGCTACAGGGAAAATGCAACTTTGCAGCACGGATTACTTGGGTCACAACAACCATCTACTAGCCGATCAATCCACCAAACTTTTAAAGCGCTCTGTCGACCACACATTATCCAACAATTCATCCGTTTCCCATTAGACATCCAGCAACTGCATCAAATTAAAGCCAATTTCATGGCGATTGCAGGTATGCCGTGGGTGCAAAAAGAAGAAAACATGCACGTCTTCCAATTTATGCAACATTATGCAGGGAGGCCTTTATGACAGACGTTGCCTACGTGTTGCAGCAGCATCCTTTTTATAACCGGCGATCTCAAGCCAACACTGGGACTGTAGAGAATACCACCACTTCTCACAGTCTTCTGCCGTTCGATAGGAATGGAGAGGACACCAGTCTGTCGCATAAAATGATGCGTTTCATGTTTTTTCGTTTTTAAACTTCACCCTCTCTATAAGTAGGCTATTGTGTGTAAGTTGTATGAAGTGTGAGTCTCGTGGCCGACACAAAGACGTCATCATGCATTATTTCTGCTATTGCATTCAACAACCAATCACACTGCTGCCGCTTTATTTACTCATGCATAGGAAATTACATTTTCCATAGCAATGGGACATCACTCTTAGCTTACTTTTAGAGATTTGTCCTACGTAAAAGTAGCTCTTAGTGCGTTTGTGAATAGGTTTCAGACGACAACTCCTACCTAAGACGTTTTAGCTCGAGTTAGGAGTAACACCTAGCGGTAAGATAAGACTCTTTGTGAATACGGCCCCAGATTTATATCTAATACAATAAGAACTTAGCAGCCCATTTGCTCTTGAGGTTTTAAATGAAGGCAACTGGACTTTTTCTTCTTGTATTGAAAAATTTTCATCTCTCATCCGAAAGGCTTCGTCCAATCCAGTCTTTCGGTACCGAAGAAGCGTCATGGATGAGAGACGAAATGTTTTCAAGACAAGAAGAAAAAGTCCAGTTGCCTTCATTTAAACTCTCAAGACTACTGTGTCCTGGGTGACTGAGAATCTACATCATTGTAGCCCATTTCCTTTACATTGTCAGCTGTTATTGGATTCAAGCAGTATTCCCTGGACCAGTGATCTGAGGGGACTTCAATCAACAGCTGACTATGATGCTGTTAATAGTTAAAACTGCTGATCAAATGTTGTTTAGCTTATTTAAAGCATAGTAATTCATTCTTTTTCATACATATATGTGTGTGCGGCAAATCAACCATCTGCGTTAAGCCTCTGTTCTCCTTCAGTCCTAACTCCGCCTCAGGCTGGCACTTTCTTTTGAAACAGCCTATGGTTTGATAAAAGGTTGTTCTCAAGTTAATAAAAGACATCAGTGAATGACATGAGATAACATCCTCTTTTTCATGGAACTGTCCACTTTTAACGTTCTGTCAAGGGACGTGAGACGCGTCTGGGAAGGAGGAGATTCGCAAATAAATTAGATTGTCCGGTTTTACTGTTTTCAACAAGCATATATGTAGGCTACTAATGTTTGGTAATTTGTTGAGAATTGGGAGTGATTGAATTACATAGTTAAAAAATATCCTGCTATAGATCTATTGAGGTGTTAAAAGAAAATACATTACTGCAAAGCAAGCAAGGATGAACTATTAACTTTAAAAATCAGCTGCTGCTCAAAGTTAACAGCAGATTCAGATAGTTGCAATATCTGGATGGACACAAATAAAGAAACTATAATCTAGAAGAACATTAGGGCTGGATAATTTTGGAGAAAAAAAAGTTGTTGTTGAAGCTGCTATGTTTATTTGACAAGCTTTGAGTTCATTTAACATGTTCAAATATCTGACAGGTATAACACAGTCTAATCAAAAAATGGCTTATAAATGCACTACTCATGAGAGACGGTCTTGTTGCTGTCAAAAAGTAACGAAGTAACTTTCACATTTTAAATAAGTTACTTTTTACTTTTACTTCAGTACATTTTTAGACTGGTAATTTCACTTGTACTTGAGTAACATTTCATTACAGTAGTAGTACTTTTACTTTACTAAAATATTTTAGTACTCTTTCCAACTCTGTTTAATACCTACCCATCCTCATTTATTTTATCTTCAGTAGTTACAGTAGAAATTATGTACCACTATCATGAAAGTCTGTTCAAAGAAGACAGTACTTGGCATTCAGACTGCTGAGTCACTGAACCCTAAAGATTGTCTTTGATTTATTTGACCTACCAATGTGCTGGCATTGACCCAGTGTTAATCTTTTTGCCTTGACTGGGATCCGGGTAAGCTGCTGGTCCATCTGAACTCTCAGCCTTTCGATTTCTGTCTATTTGGGTAAGCCTCACACATTGGACTGTAATGCTAGTCCAGAGTTATCTGTATCCTTTGTCATATTGTGATATTTCTCAGGTTACATCATATTTTAAGAACAAGATAAATGTATTTCTTTAAACTATTGAACATAATACTTATCGAACAATAAAATTTTAACTTTTAAATAAAAAGCACGATTTAATCAAAACAGCTTTATACAGCTCCCTTTGTTGGAGGTTTATTTTTATTGAAGATTAGCAAAAATATTTTGTACTGCTTTTATTTCTGTATTCTGTACTGTTTTTATAACAAGTTTTACTGACAATTAGTAAAGAACATTTGTAAAAAGGTCAAGTACAGTATTTAGCTTGGATGATATTAAAATTACCTCACAGGTGCTACACTGCAGCGTTTTTCTATGAAAAAAGATGGTTAAATTCACATCAATTTCAAGGCGTCTTTGAAGATTAATAAATTTGACCCCCCTCTCACTGTAGCAACTATTTGATATTACATCTCTGTCTTTTTTTCTTTTTTTTCAAATTAACTCAGCTCGGCTCAACGCTACAAGAAAATTTAAGGCCCTTCACTTTCAAGGACTTCACATCTCCTAATCTGTCTACCAACTGCTCAGTTCCTGTTGACGAAACATTGCTCTCCAAGCAGCTTTTCAAACAGAAAATGTCACCTTAAGCTCACTGGTCAGTGACATAATGCTAAAGGACAAGACATCAAAGCAAGATTGATGTCTTTTGGCAAGGGGCAGCGTTAGTCAGTGTTGGCTGCTGATTTCAGCTGCCTTTTTTTTTCTTTTTTTTTACTGCTGGTCGCAGACCCAAGACATGAGCCAGATAGCAGGATAACTGGCTCAGTGAGGTAGCTTACTTTAGCTTAGTGGATTTACAATTTCACATTACTGATTCACTTCTGCAAATCATATGATCTCTATATTATAGTAAACATATAAATAATTAAATTAGTCTTATTTTATGCAAATATTTAAACCATGTATATACTACTCTGATGTGTCTTATTTTCCTTTTTTTATTAAACTTAGAATTATTACAGTTTTATACCATTGGATATAATTCTATTTCATCTCTGAATATATGTCCCTGACACAAGCACACATCACCTAAGATACGGCAAAAAAATTAAATTAAAAAATGCATAATTTGAATCAATATGTAAATTTCTTTTCAAAGTAATATTTATTTTCATGTACTGATTAAAAATATTTGCACAAATAACACAAATTACAGATGAATAACAATGAAAACACATGTTATATTTAATGATAAGAATAAGCAGTTATGAAGTGATAAAGCAGTATTTCATGATGTACTTAATATATTTGATAAAAATTAAATGATCAGTTGTCATAATTTATTCAATCGTTTTGAAACCTTGTATGAAAAGTTCTCCACCTGTTTGTCTGCTGACTTTTAAAAGAGGAATGGGTGATGAAAGGTTCATGTCTCGTCACCTCTAGCTTTATAGATCTGAAGCTTTTACTCAGCACACAAGATGACAGTCAAGCTGGGTTTCAAAGGAGTCTAGGCCTCATCTTATCAACAACAGAGGAATAACTTGTGGCAACAGATGCCTGTCCAAAAGATTTGGATTTTTGGCTGAAATGAAATCCTCCTCACTTCCCAAAACTTCTGCCATTTTTTTATGTAATTATTCCAATGGAACGGAGAAAGGAGCCATAAGATATGTCCATCGGTAGACGTTCTGCATCGAACTTCACCATCAACTTCATCCTTAGTGAAAACTGAGTGCTCTGCTGTATGTCATTTACATTACATAAGAGACATACCAAACAGGAATAAGATAGTTTCATGACTAAAACATGTACAGTACACATGATCAATCAAAAAACTACTTTAGTGAAAATGATAAAAATACTTGTGTTGCTGTCACAGTCTAAGGACCAACCTTCTCTATTGAAATGACAGATAAATAAAACATGCTCTCTGCCTAGCATAGTAAGGCTCATTAGTCATGTTTTATCCAGACTTCAGCAGCATAAAGCTAACAAACATTACAGAAAACTGCACACCAAATGTTACAAATTTTTTGCTTGACAAAATACTGTATGCCAGACTAAAATATTTTTAAAATTTTGAAAGCAGAGTCATGTTAAATCGGAAGCCAGCACAGATATAAATAAGTAATAATATTATGACAATTACAGGGCCATAAAGCAGTAAGAAAAATTAAAAAATTCAGGAAAGTTGCAGTATATGGATTTTCTTACTGGGCAACTGCTCACATGCTTATTTAAAGTATAATGAACTTCAGTTTTGCTGAGCTATCTTGTTAAATGTGGGCTTCTGAATAATTTAAAAATCTGCCTGGCTGTAGATAAGCATATTCCTGAAATAAGAAACCAGGTAATAACAGAGATAGACTACATCACATGTAAAACAATTGATTGATTGAATTAATTAATTGGTTGATTGCATGCACTGTGTTGAAAAACCTCTACCTTTGTTCACAGGGATATGCAAAATGAGGTTATATTACTGGACTGTTTTAAACACTAATTGGATGCTATGTTTTAAGTCGTGTTGCTGTTCTTTGTTCATTATTGTACAAATAGGTTATACTTTACCATTTTGTCTTTTAACATACACTTCATATGCATTACTAAAGCTCACTAGAAAAAAAGAAGCAAATGTACAATATGACATCTACATTTTCACAAGGAAACATCTTGACATTTTTTGTAGCTTTATGTCATAAATGTAATTTCTGAGAAGAGACTTGTTTTGATCAGAGAGAACCAGTAAAGTGATGAAAAATGTGAGGCCTTCATGCCCCTTATGATTAGAAAATACTGCTCACTAAAGCCCTGCCCTCCATTGCATTTGTCAAAAGATTACAAAATATTGTAATTTATAGTGAATGGAAGAAACAATAATACAGATAATATGGTGGGTGAGGTGATTTTCCTTTACTTCAGTATGCACCAATCTGTGACTGCAAGGAGACCTGGGGCTGTATTCACAAAGAATTTTAGGGCTAAAAGTAGGTCCTAACTGGCGAATTTAGGAGTAGCTCCTAAAAAATGTGGGCGTGTCACTCCTAAATTTAGGACTCCTAGTTTCTTAAGATAAAATTAATTCAAATCCACTTTTAGGCCTAAAAGTAGCTCCTAAATCTGGGAGTCCTTAAGAGAAGTCGAGAGGACTTCTAACTCCCTAAGACCTATTCACAAAGACTCCCAAAACGATCGTGAAGGTTTTGAACTTGGTGCGGGATGCAATCACGTCTCCAACTATACGTAACAACCCGATCAGTCCAGAAATTAAATGTTTAGCGAAACTAAGATATTTAGCTACAGGGAAAATGCAACTTTGCAACACGGATTACTTGGGTCACAACAACCATCTATCAGCCGATCAATCCACCAAACTCTTAAAGCTTTCTGTCGACCACACATTATCCAACAATTCGTCCGTTTCCCATTAGAAATCCAGCAACTGCATCGAATTAAAGCCAATTTTATGGCGATTGCAGGTATGCCGGGCGTGGTCGGAGCTGTGGATGGCACGCATATCAAAATAATTGCGCCATCAATAGATGAGGATGTTTATGTAAATAGGAAAAGATATCACTCCATAAACACACAGATTGTTTTTGACTGCGAAGACTATATATATATATAAATATATATGCCTTTATTCCGGACAATGTAATTTATCCAAATCAAACAAAAATACAAAATAAAAAATATAATAAAAAAAATTAAAAATTAATAAATAAATAATGAACATGTACATCAGTGATCATTCAGACATTTGTTCCAATATACTTGACATTCTGGCTAAATGACCTGGGTCCACCGACGCATGGATTTGGATGTCCAGCGGCCTGAGGCAGCTATTTGAGAGGCACATTGTGCCAGCTGGATGTCAGAACGCTGTAAACAACTGCTGCAACAGGGGACAGAGCCTTTGGGTGCAGGTCTTCCCCTATACATGGAATTTTACAACAATGTGTCCTTTATATATTGTTCCCCGTGCACAAAGAAGAAAACGTGTGCGTCTTCCAAATTATGCAACAAATGTAGATGTGGCTGATGATAGCCTACTCTTTTGACAGCCTAACTGTTTACAGCCTACTTGTAATCACTCTCTTAATATGATGCATCCATCCATCCATTATGTATACCACTTTCATCTAATTCAGGGTCGCGTGGTGGGGGCGCTGGAGCTTATCCCAGCTATCAGCGGGCGTTAGGCAGGGTAGTATGATGCATTTCACGTTTTTTCGTTTTTAAACTTCACCCTCTCCTTAAGTAGGCTATTGTGGGTAGGTTGTATGAAGTGTGAGTCTCGTGGCCGACACAAAGGTGTCATTATGCATTATTTCTGCTATTTGCGCTGTTCATAAGCTTTTATCTACATTGAAGTTTTCAATTTCCTGGTTTCACACGTGTCATTGAACAACCAACCACACTGCTGTCCGTCTATTTACTCGCGCACAGGAATGACGTTTTCCATAGCAACGGGACATCACTCTTAGCTTAATTTTAGGGGTTTGTCCTACGTAAAAGTAACTCTTAGTGCGTTTGTGAATAGGTTTTAGACGACAACTCCTACGTAAGACCTTTTAGCGCGAGTTAGGAGTAACACCTAGCGGTAAGATAAGAGTCTTTATGAATACGGCCCCTGGTCTCTTTAGAATACGTAGAATAGGGTAAAGAAGCCCTTATTAGCCGTTTCAAATGTCTGTATTATTTAACTGTGGCAAGGTTACAGAAAGGTAATGCACGATTAAGCTTTTTGTTATTTTGCCATTGGGTGTCATTTTGTCCCAGGACACTAGGGACATGCACCTGGCAATATTGTTTTTTAATGTTTTAGTTACCTGAGTGGCCAGGGGAGTAAACTGTAATCTATGGAAATGGTTGATTGCATTCACATTTTTTAGTAACAGTTTTTTAAAACGGTCGATGACTGAAAAAAAACACAGCCCTTGATTGAATGTTGATTACATTACAATAAAAAAATTTTCCCTTCTATTTGTTTAAAATGTTGCGCAACTGGCATTTATTTGATGCAGAGACTGCTGTGCAAAAACAATATGTAATCCACATTCCATGGCTTTAGCTGTGTTCTCTGTTCCTTAATCATACATCCAGTGTATCTGGCTGGCAATGCTGAATACCTCTTTACAGTAACTGTATTACATTGAAAACATTACAGTAACGCATTATTCAATGTGTTCCTCATGAATTTTATTTATTTTTTTCCAAAATAAATAAATATTCCAATTTTGTTTCTTGCAACACATTAAAAAATGGAACAGTAAGGCATTTATCACTATGTAATGTTGCAATTTCTTTTCAGAACAAAAGACATTTAGGGACTGAAGACACCAAGCGATGAAGTGTTTCAAGTATGATTTTGTCCCATTGTTCCTTCAAATAACTCTTAAGGTGAGCAACATTATGGGGTCTTTGTTATTGAATTTTGTTCTTCAAAATGCCCCACACATTCTCTATTGGAGACAGGTTGGGACTGCAGGCAGGCCAGTCAAGTACCTAAACTGTCTTCCTCCACAGGCAGGATCCTGTAATATGTGCAGGATGAGGTTTTGCATTGTCTTGTTGAAATATGCATGGGTGTCTAAGGAAAAGGTGTCTTCATGAAGGCAGCATATTGTGCTCCAAAATCTCTATGTACTTTTCTGCAATAATGGTGGTGTCACAGAAGTGCAAGTTACCTTTGCCAAGGGCGCTGACACAACCCCATACCATGACAGACCTTGGCTTTTGGACTTGTTACTGTAACAGTCTGGAGCACATGGCCTCCATTTCTCGCAAAAAAATATCTGATTAATGTGACCACAGAACACATTTCCACTGTGTGATGGTCAATCCCAGATGTCTGAGCCAAGAGAAGTCAACAGCCCTTCTGAATAGTTCTTTTTAGTACAGTAAAGTTTTAAATGGCATCTATGGATGTAACTTATTGTGGTATGGACAATGGTTTGCCAAAGGAGACCTGAGCCCAAGTGGTGTTATTGCTTATAGATGAATGAAAATTCTTGATGCACTGTCGCCTGAGGGATCAGAGATCACAGTTGTTCAGATTAGGCTTGTTTTTTACCCACTGAAATTCCTTAAGAATTCTTGAATATTTTAATCATGTTATGCAATTTTGAAGATGTAATATCCAAATCTCTTTCTTTGAGGAACATTGTTTTTAAACATTTAAATAATTTTCTAACATATTTTTTGGCAAACATGTTATCCTCTGCCTATCTTTGCTCCTAAGGGACTAGAGTAGACCTTCAGTGGATGCTGCTTTCGTACTAAGTTATAATTACGATCACCTGTTGACATCAACTGTTTCAAATCACATAATTATTTAACCACTTTACGATTAGTAGCCCTAAATTACTCCTGTCCCAACCTTTTTTGGAATGTGTTACAGGTCTGAATGACAGGAAATGGTGTATATTTACAAATGAATAAAGATATCCAGACAAAACATTAAATATTTTGTGTTTGTATTGTCTGCAATTAAAAACAAATCAGAGCAAATTAAGAAATAGTTTTTCTTATTTGTGTTTTCCATACTGTCCCATTTTTT
Organism: Apricaphanius iberus; assembly: GCA_028564705.1. NCBI lineage: Eukaryota > Metazoa > Chordata > Actinopteri > Cyprinodontiformes > Aphaniidae > Apricaphanius > Apricaphanius iberus. Next base: position 169,635 of record JAPXFQ010000445.1, on the reverse strand, counting down.
TCTGATTTGGTGTTGTAGGAAAGAAATATTTATTTTAAAGACTGTTAAACACTCAACTGGTGTAGTATAGTCAGTAAAGGCAAAAAATACATTTTGGATGGCAGAGACACCATGAAACATCATAAATTGTGAAAAAAGACCAGGATTAATCTTGTCAAGTCTTAAGGTTTTCAAGCTATGATGTGTTGTCTGTGTGCTTGCCAAGTTAGCCCACTCACCCAAATGACACACAAATTATCTTAGTTTGTGTGTTACATGTAATTTAGACTTATTCCCTGCAGCGACAGATCCAGAAGAGCTGTAACACAGCACATAGAAAACTATCAGTCCTTAAGCCGCTGGTTGTGACTTTTCAACAAGCATCTTGCATTCAAATTCATGCTTCACCACACTAAAGAAACAAACTTCAGAAAAAGATCATTCTTTTTCATTATTTGATGCCAGATGAGAGCAAGATTTTAATTTCTCTAAAGCTGATTCTAAACATCCTTCCTTATTTAGAAATCTGGAAATGTCTTCACATGGAGAATTACTAAGACACATTCCCTTTGGAAAGGAAGATTAACAATAAAAGGGATCAGGCAGTGTTGTTTCTGAGGCTTAACTTCTAAAGATTCACCACTTATCCCTCAGCAGGGTTACGCTTGTGTACTATTTGTTTGCTTTGTTTGTGTTCAGAGCAAGATGCAAAAGCTACCTGCCCTACTTTAATGAATCTTTTAGAAGAAGAGGTGAAGAATAACCCCATAAAACTTAAATATGAGTTTGGTTGACTTGTCTTAAATATTGTGATAAAAAGCAAGAAAGTATATTTATCTATGTGTATGTAAGTATAAATTTTATCCATGTGCATAAGAGATAAACTTCTGTTGTTTTAGGGAAAATTAACTAAACTTTAAGCTGGAATAGGAGAAAATCTCCAATCTTCAAACCTACTTTTTAGAAATATGAAAGTTATTAACAGACCACGAGTGATGTGTGGATTTAAAGCAGTTGGGATATTATCCTCTTTTCCGTGGTGGATCCTTCTTTCATATTCCCCATTCTGTGTATTAAAAGGTTTAGATTAACAATGAAAGAACATAATTTCCATATGAATTCAAATTGTATCAATTTGCCCTGCCATGATAAACATGTATTGATCAGTTTTTGCAACAACAAAAAATAATTCTCCTATGAGCTCATTGGTTTATAATTTTGCCACAATGCAACATCCCACAGCTTTGAATATCCTGTTTCAACACAGGGAAAATAAAAAATCCCCTCCGGATGGCATTTATGTAAGATTTACATGAGAAGGAGACGTGCCCACTCACTGATACGTGTGAAGAAAATGAAGCGTAAGACGAACAGAATTTGTTTCTTTTTTTTTTTCTCCAATGCAGACACGGAAAGGGAAAGACATCTTAATGTGAGATGAAAGGATGAGGCACTGTTAAGAAAACAACACTTAGCTTTAGTCACTGGGGATTGAGTAAAGCACAAGTCACGGGGAAACATCCACATGAGTGATATGAATTCGGTTGACCTGAGACAGTTCAACATGTTATGCTTCACTGAAAGAATTAGAGATATAAAAATCTCTGAGTTTTTTTTTTCTCCTTTCTATTTCAGTTTTAGGTTTGCTGGTAAAAACAAAAATCCATCCCTGCATAATAGTATTTATTTCTTGTCTTGGGTCAAGAAATCTGGGATGCATGTTATATCAATTGGTTCATCTGTATTTACATCTTAGCAAATTAGAACACAATCAAACAGCTAGTTTATCATATTGCTGAGTAGTTAGACCGAAGATGCAGGCAGAGGCAGGGATATTTTTGAGACATAAAAATTACAAATAGGAATGGAGATAAATGTGAGTAAGAACTTGCAGGAAGGCAATGGACAGATTGACAATGAGAGAATAAAAGTGAGGATCTTAAACTGGAGAGCTTGAATACTGACAATAGACAAGTGGCTGACTGAGAATCAGGGTGCAGGTGTGAGAGCGGCAAAGGCAGACATGCTGAAGGAATGAGGCCTATCAATGTGTGAGGCACTATAGGAGAAATAAACCATAATGAAGGAGGGAAGCATGTCAGCAAGGAAGCTAGACTCAAATATATACAAAGAATGAAATAACAGAATAAACTGAGAAACTAAATTGAAGTTATTGGTCTGTTGCACGGCGGTCCAAATTTGCCTCCATGCCAAACTGCACAAAAGCTGTAATAATGAACCCCAACCAACAAGTACTGTACATGGATGGACATTTAAAATATTTCTATTAATCTCTTGTAATGTTATGATTTTCTTTTTTTTCTTCTTTTTTTTTTTTTTTACGTGTCCTGTCTAGCAGTTTGCCACTCAGAATTGGTGTCTGAGTACCAAGTAAAAGCCCAACAGATTTACTTTCCCAAGCAGAGTATTACATCTTTGCTGTAACACTCCACTTGATGTATATGTATTAAATAATCTTTATTAGTAATTACTGAGGCTTCAATTTCCTGAAGTCATGGACACGAAACAGAGAAAAGAAGGAAGAAAGGAAGAAGGTGAAGAAAAGAAACCGCACCAGCAGAGGCGTGAACTGACGACACAAGACAGGGAGGCAAACAAAGAACACAAGAAAACATTCCAGTCCTCCGCCTCTGCCGGAAAAAGGACGCTGTACACTCATTCATACACCCCATACAAACTCTATACTCCCAGGCCCAGGGACAGACACCCCGATATAGCACCCTGCCCCTGCACCTGGGAGACGGACCCCTTGCCCACCAGGACGGCGAAAAGCAGACCGCCAAGGCCCCCACCCCAGCAAGAGTAGCCCACTAGCCTAGGTCCCCGACCAGACGATCTGATAATCTCCCCGGGCTCCAACCCCTGATGGTCCAACGAACAGGGGTGTGATAAGACCCCCTGCCTCTCTCCCCCTGCTCAATTGTGGTGTTGTTGCGTGCTGTTCTAATGTGCACTTAAAACAGAGGGGTGGGACATGGGGATACTGCCAGCTACTCCCATCTCCCTCCCCGGGCCCTCAGTGTCTAGATGCATTTAAACAGTGGGTACCGGCACCACAGGGGAGGCCCCGTATAAGGGGCCCCGCCTCTAGTGCCGAGTCGCACCCACCGCCAGGTCCCTACATGTGCGTGTGTCATGTAAATGTTGCAAGTGTAAGTGTCTAAGTTGCTCAATAAAATGGGGACCCAGGCCGCCATCGTGTAGGGAAGACGGAAACTCCATCCCGCACCCCAGCGACGTGCCCACGTCCCAAGGTCTCGTGAATGGTAGAATGAAGGAGCAGGTGGACAGAGGCAAATGGGGATGGGGAGGAAATAACTGGGGTGACACGATGCCAACCCCAGGGAGCCAGCTCCCCTGCTGACCCCAATAGACACCCCCGTTCAGCTGATCCGAGCCCCATGGGGGCCCAGGCCATCCGCCCGCCCCCACCCCAGGGGCAGACCTAAATCCCTCCCAACATTCAAACTACTAACAAAACACAGGACACTAGACACCCAGGCTGAGTTTAGGCCACCCTCCCCCCGTACACCCCCCCGTCCCAAGCGCACCCCGTTCGGGAGAACGCCTGTGCTAGATGGTAAAAGCCTCCCCGTCAAGAAGAGAGGTCCCAAGCACCGCCAGCTCCCGAGGACCCCCGCGCTTAGGCCGGAACCCGGCGCAGCACCAATTCGGATACCCCGGACATGCCGCGCCGGGCACGTGAGCAGACCGAAGCCCCAGGCGGCCAACCCCCCAGGCCGACACCCTCCAGCCTTGCTACTACCGCCCGATGGCCGGGAGGAAACCGAACCCAGCATCCCAACCCATCACCCCACACCCCTCCACCCGGTCAGTCCACCGCGGAGGCCGAAAAGCACCAGTCAAAGGGCCAGCACCCCGCAGAGTGCTTGGACCAAGATCCAGGAGCCATGTCCAGTGCCAATTTGACTGATCGGCCCCAGAGATGCTGGCCACCCGCCGCGGCCACCTGCCGCGGCCACCCCGACGCGCATGCGCGGCAAGGGGCCATCGGGGAGCCAGCGACAAGAACCAGCCCAGGGAGATGGAAAAGGCAGCAGCGCCCACCGACCACCGGCCGACCACAGCCCCCCCGCCAGCCGGCACCGGCGACAGTGGCCCCCCCACCAGCCAAGCCCAGGCCAGGGCCACAGGAGGGGGGGCACGCCGCCCCAGAGCCCCAGGCCCAGCCCAGACCCCCCCCCCCCCCCCCCCCCCCCCCCCCCCCCCCAGAGCAGCACAGCACCAGGCCAGTAATGTTCTAATTTTCTAAGAAACACAAAGTTGGGATTTCATTACCTGCAAACCTTACTCTTCAAAATTAACATAAACACTTGATATATCATACATGTGAATTTGATTTTCATAAAATGATACTCTGTTTCAGTGGTCTAAAACCCTGGTCATTTTACTCACAAACTAATTTAGGCTTTCTTTGTATTTAGATAATACTAGTTAATGTCCTAATTTGTAGAGAAAATTAATTTAGAATGTTCACTAGTTGCAAGCCATAATCATAAAATTCTCCAAAGTTAACACTTGAAATATATCACTGTTATGATTTTATAAAGTAGCTTCATTGTGTAAATAAAGTTACTGTGAAATAAACTATTTTTTATGACATTCTTAATTATTGAGATGCACCTTTACTTTGAAATTCCTTTATTTTCATCTGAAGGTTTTGCCCATGAGTTTTTCATTACTATGAAATATGTATTTACAATGCAATAAAATATATAAATATATATATGTATGTATAATATTAATCCTTTTACTGTCTGTTCTGTAAATGCATCAAAAAACATTTTAGATTTAGTGTTTGCTGTGTTGGCTGGGTAATTGGAGAGACACAAATATTTGGACTCATTTACGTGACATTCTGCCAAGAACAGGAGAAGGGGCATCAATGGTTAAAAACACAGTGTGAGATCCCCTTACAACCTAGCCTCTTGCTTATTTTCCAAAAGATGAATTCAACATGTTATTTATAGAATTTTATTTGATTGATTTATGTTTTCATTTTGGTCCTATGCATCACAAAATCTCTTTGCGAATGAGGAAACTCTAAATCCTTTGTAAATCTTGAACAGCACATTTTTTTTTCAGTGGTGTTTCGTGGTACTTTTTTAATCTCTTGCTACTATCATTTTTAAGTGGTTTTGTTTGGGTGAAACATATTTTTATGTGATTCTGGTTATGTGCATTACCAAATAGTTAGTGAAATTAAGTTGTTATAATTTGCCATATTCTTATCCTTTTACTGGGCTAACACTGAGAATTCAATTTAATTCATTTCAAATTATTTATAAAGCACATGTAATAAGACTGTGTTCACCAAAGTGCTGTGCAAGTAATAAAAACAATTAAAAATAATAATAAAACATTAAAACAATAAGAAAGCAATCGTAGCTGTAGATAAACACATTAAAAATAACAATAATAAACAGATAAAAAGGAGACCTCTTTGGTAAAAACCAATGAAAAATAATGAGTCTTAAGTAATGACTTGAACTCTACAAGAGTCTGAGCGGTATGAATATGGAATGGCAACCCGTACAACAATTTAGGAGCAGCACCCGGAAAAGCTCTGTGTGGGACCTGAGTCTTGATCTAGGAACCTCCAGTAAGAAGAGAGAGGATGACTTTAAAGTCCTAGCTGGAACATGGTGGCGCAACAACTCAGATAAATAAGAAGGAGCCAGGCCATTTAATGCTTAAAAAAAGTAATAAAATGTCGAACTGGATTCTATTAATTACTGGCAGCCAGTGCAATACAGCAAGGACAGTAGTTAAGAGCTTATGCCATCTACCACCAGTAACAAACAAGCCTCTGCATTGTGAGTAAGCTGTAAACAATGTAAAGATGATTGTGGTAGTCCAAAGTACAGCGAATTACAGTAATAAAGCATAGACAAAATAAGAACATTGATGTCATTTTCAAACAAATTTTCAGGCAGGTAGGGCAGTCTCAAAAGAAAAAGAGACTGAAAAATAAAGAGTGTTGTTCTAATTTAAATAAGTAATCAATCCATCAAGGTTTTTGGCATGAGAATGTGTGTAGAAGATTAGAGGACCCATAACAGAAAAACAACAGTGCACACATAGTCACTCAAACATGTGGTTGATCCTGATTACCAGTCAATCTCACATACATATTTTAAACTGTGAATGAGTCATCAATTGATGCCAATAGAGAGCTGTAAAACAACAGTCCTAACCCCCTTTCCCATGTCCAACCTTTATAAAAGTTTCAGCAGATAAACCTTTTGTAGCTTTGAACAAATGTTAAATACACAATCATCTTACATAGATCTAAAACATTTAATTGAATCAACAGGAGGAGGACAATACCAAGCAGTGCTGTGGACTAGACTGGCAACCTATTTGGAGTACCACTTAAAGGGGCTATATCATGCAAAATCAAGTTTTTGGAGTTTTCAACCATATGGTAATGCATATTCTCATGAAAAACCCCACCAGTGGTTTTTAGCTTAATCCACGCATGTCGGAGTAATCCTCCTGGATTCTGCTTTCTGAGCAGCTGCCCCTCCCTCTCCAGAAATCGACTGAGTGTTCAACTTGTGACATCACTGGTTGAACGTTGAGTGCTAGAGGTGTCTGCTCCGCCCCTGCAGGCAGAGCGGTTTAGCCCTGGTAGATTTTCAAACACACCCTCCTTATTCTCACAGTTCATGAATGTTTTAGTTGGATTTTTTTTTAACTTTCTCTGTGAAAACGCCTGTTTGGCTTCATGGATTACAGGATTTTGTACTACATTCCTAAAGAACAGCTGCTTGATTACATAACAAAGACGCCTGATGGTCAGAGAAGAAAGTGGCTAGATTCTAATGTGGGTTAGCCATTTATCAAGCTTCTTATGTGATCTTATAACAGCATTGTGTGGTTAATTAATTGATCTGTGGCATCTCAGAATATTTAGTAAACGGGTGCAAACAACACCCATGGCTTTTTTTATATAGTGGGCCAGAAAGATTTGCTTAGTGGATGCAGCTGCGTTGGTTTGGGCTGTGTCTAAATCCTGGGCCCTCATTTATCAAACGTTCATAGAAATGTTCCTATATTCTATCCTACAAAGGAAATGTAGGATGTGCGTAGGTACACGTCAAAGTGGGATTTATGAAACATGCGGTGGCATCTCGTATGCACGCTCCTTCGCAATCAGCTGTTGATAAACCCACTTGTGCGTACTCAGGTGCTCATGCCCGTTCACAGTCATTTGCATACAGAAACGCCCTGAATTAACCATAATTGGTAATACCACATCTTCTGTCAAATGCATTGAGTCCTCACGTTCTTCCTTAAAATAATTTCCAAGAGAGCGAAAAAAGGAACTTCAGTGACACAGAGATCGAGGTGAAACATAGATGGGGCATTAAAAAAAAGTCAGTTTATACATAATCATTTCACCACCGATACTTTTTGTTATCAGCGGTTTCTCTGCTTAATTCCAACTCACACACAGCTGTTATATATCTGCTGGACAGAAGCAATACATTTTAAATTCAATTCAATTCCCTTTTATTTATATAGCGCCAATTCACAACAAATGTCACCTCAAGGCACTTTACAACAAAGGTGGTTTCAATACAATTATACAAACATTCCAATCAGTTAAAAGTTTTCTGTGTAAGGAATCCCAGCAGATTGTGATGAGTCATCAATGTGAGGTTGTGCTCGGATCATGCAAACTCCAACCACAGCTATTCCTCAGCAATCCCTCATACTGAGCAAGCATGTAGCGAAAGTGGAGAGGAAAAACTCCCCTTTAACAGTAAGAAACCTCCAGCAGAACCTGGCTCAGTACAAGCGGTCATCTGACGTGTGGAGATTCTATGGGGAGAAAAATACTGAGAGAAAACTGGGTTAACAATCACAATAACAGCAGAAAAAATATATCTGTATAGTGTTAGAAGAAAAAAGTAGAAAAGATAAGACAAGTGGTCAGTCTGTTCTCCAACAGTCTAAACCTATAGCAGCATAACTACAAAAATAGTTCAGGATAACCTAAGCCACTAACTATAAGCTTTATCAAAAAGGAAGGTTTTAAGCCTAGTCTTAAAAATAGACAGACTATCTGCCTCCCGGACTAAAACTGGGAGCTGATTCATCAGGAGAGAAGCCTGATAACTAAAAGATCAGCCTCCCATTCTACTTTTAGAAATCATAGGAACTACCAGTAGTATTGCATTCTGAGAACGAAGTGCTCTGTTAGGATCATATGGAACAAGCAAATCTCTTATGTATGGGGCTTGTATGGGGTATGTAAGGGCTTTATAAGTAAGGAGGAGGATCTTAAACTCTATTCTGGATTTAATAGGGAGCCAGTGGAGAGAAGCTAAAAAAGTAGAAATGTGATCTCTCTTCTTAATATCCATCAGAACTCTTGCTGCAGCATTTTGGATCAACTGAAGGCTTTTAATTGCATATTAAATGATTTAATAATGAACATTGCTGTTTGATTCTATCAGCTCAGGGAAAACTAATTAAAAAAAAAGATCACTGCCTGGGACAAAGTTGACAGGCAGTAAATGCGGTCGGGACAGTGGAGATGTTCCTGTTGGAAATTAAGGAAAAACATGGTTCTATATTAAACTAAATACAGTAAAACATCTCTCAGTTCACAGCTGGACCAGATCTAATACAAAGGGTGTTCCAATCATCGTGTTTGACTCCTTTGTCGCCATGCGTAATTGGAGACACGGCTTGTGCTGCCATCAGTACACAAGGAAAAAAAGGACAATCTGCTTCACTGATGAGCAGGAACATTTAGCTGTCACGGTGCAGTTTGCAAACCTCTTAATTAAAGTTGTGACAACATCCCGTTAAGCTGAAGCGATTGGTGTAATAAATAAACAAATAAAGGGGGGTCTGCGGCCGAAGATCGTAGATTGCAAGTGACAGGATCGTCATGCATGATCACCTGCAACATTAAATTATATATTTCTAGGCAAATTTCAAATATTTCCTGAAAGTTTATTGCTAATCTTCACATAACTTTTATGTTATTTTGTTATCATAAAGACAGACGTCAACATAAGCTCCTTGGTGGAGGCGATAAACTGCTGAGAAAAATATTCTGTCAAAGTAAAACTATTTCACTGTTGCAGTTCTTCCATTCTAACAGTAGATGCTGTGTGTACAAATTGATAAATACCACACAATGTGTAGAATTATTCCTACGCACGACATACGAACGGATTTGTGTGGAAGAACGCTTGCTAAATGAGGGCCCTGGAGTTTTAGCAACTGAGATAGGCTTTATTGACTGCATTTTTTTACAAAATAAATAAATTAAATAAACGTCTGAGCCCTTAATATAACAGAGTTTCATTGTGGTACTTCGTGATTTTCAAATTATTTGTGAGCCCTTTCATTTCATGGTCTAACATTAACTACAGGATACAAGTTACATTTTATAACAAATTAATACTTTATAACACCAACGGTAACATTTTATCATATATATGTCTATCCCAGAAGTTGAAAATGTTAAAAAGTATGATCCAGCCCCTTAAACTGTGGAGACGTATCGCGTTGGTAAGACGTATCACGTCATTTCCTGTTTTGTGACTAACTCGTTTGTAGCAAGTCGGTGTTTCTCTCTCTCTTCAACTGATCTAACTTTCTCTGTCAATAAGTTTTTTCTGAGTTGCTTTAACACACAAACACATTAAAACATTAATTTTCTTCACGGTTTAGGACTCTTTAAGCGTTTTACTGGGTTAATTACTTTGTTCTTAGGTAAGGTAAGGTACCGCTTGGTTAGCTTAGCTTTACGGCTAGCATGGCTTCGGCAGCTTTCTCTCTTGTCCCTCCATCTCTCTCTACACCTCCTCCTCTTTCCTGCTCTCTCTGTCAGATGTTTAGTTACTCCTCCGCCTCATTTAGTGAAGTTGGTAGGTGTAATAAGTGCAGCATTTTTGTAGCTTTGGAGGCGAGGGTTTCTGAGCTAGAGGCCCGGCTCCGCGCTGTAGAACAGCCAGGCCCAGCAGTAGCTAGCGCGGAGTCAACTAGGACAGGACCTAGCCGTCCTTCAACAGCTCCCGTGCAGCCGGGACCTCAGGCGAGCTGGGTGACTGTTCGTAGGAAGACTAGCGCCAGACCCCAGTCCGCGGCCAACCTCCAGCCCCTTTCTCTGAACAATAGGTTCGCCCCGCTCAGCGACGCACCCGCCGAGCAGGAGAGGCCGATTCTTGTAATTGGCAGCTCCATAGTTAGGAATGTGGCTCCAGAGACACGAAAGACCACCGTCAAATGCCTTCCAGGGGCCAGGGCTGCGGACATTAGGTCCCATCTGAAGCTTTTGGCCAAGGACAAACGGCGGTATAGCAGGATCGTTATCCATGCTGGTGGCAACGACACCCGGCGACGGCAGTCGGAGGTCACTAAAATTAGCGTAGCTTCGGTGTGTAGGGCTGCCAAAAAGATGTCTGACTCAGTAATTTTTTCTGGTCCCCTGCCTGATCGTAAGGTCAAGGTGGTGTCCAGAAAACGATGTGGGCTACATTGATAACTGGGGGGCCTTCTGGGGAAAACCTGGACTGTTACGTAGAGACGGCATCCATCCCACCGAGGACGGAGCTTCGCTTCTTTCCAGGAAAATTGATAGGGTTATCTCTAGTTCCCCATTGCCGTGACAACCCAGAGTCCAGCTCAGGGAACCCAGAGTCGAGCTCAGGGAAACCAGAGTCCAGATCAGGGAAATCAGAGTCCAGGTCAAGGAACAGGGACTGCCACCCACCCACTACCCTATAGAGATAGTTTCCCGTCCACTACCCAAAACTAATGAATTAAAAGTTAATGCTACTAGAGCAAAGTATAAAAATCTCATAAAGATAAATAAAACTCGGACTGAACATAAAAACAAATCAATTAAATGTGGTTTACTAAACATAAGGTCTCTCCCCTCAAAAACACTCTTAGTAAATGACTTAATTTGTGAAAATAATATTGATTTGTTTTGTCTTGCAGAGACATGGTTGTTTGTGGTCTTATATCGTCCACCAGGACCTTATTTTCAATTTTTAGATCAGATTTCAGATTTTCTATCTGACTTAGTTTTAAACACTGATAAAGTCATTATAGTCGGAGACTTCAATATTCATGTTGATAATGAAAGTGATAGTCTAAATACAGCTTTTAAGACTATCCTAGACTCAATAGGCTTTACTCAAAATGTGCAGGGTCCAACACATTCTTGTCACCACACTTTAGATCTTGTGCTGTCTTATGGCATTGACTGTGAAGAAATAACAGTCTTTCCACATAACCCTATCCTGTCTGATCATTTCCTTATCACTTTTAAACTTACTCTAATGGATCATATCAAACCTGAAAGAAAACTTCATTATACCAGAACGTTATCAGACAACGCTGTAGCAAATTTTAAAGAAGCTCTTCCAACTTTAATTTCCTCAGTTTATAAATGCAGAACAGAAAACAGTGATTTAACTCGTGACCCCTCACAACTTGACATTTTAGTTCATAGCGTTAATTCCTCCCTGCGTCGGGCAATAGACAAAGTTGCCCCCTTGAAAAGGAAGGTGGCTAGCCATAGAAGATTAACTCCCTGGTTTAATTTAGAGCTACGTACCCTAAAGCAGAATGTTAGAAAACTAGAGAGAAAATGGCGCTCCACGCATTTACATGATTCCTTTTTAATATGGAAAAATAGTTTATTGCTATATAAAAAGAGCCTTCACACAGCTAGAACAGCATATTATTCATCTTTAATCGAGGAGAATAAAAATAATCCTAGGTTTCTTTTTAATACAGTTGCCAAACTCACACAGGATCATAGCTCTATCGAGCCAACCATTCCCCAAGCTCTAAGCAGTGACGACTTCATGCAATTCTTTATAAATAAAATAGACTCCATAAAGAATAAGATAATTGGGAACCTTCCCAATATGCTTGCTTCCTCCTTAGTTAATGAGGCAGCCTCAAAAATGGTGGAACCTAATATATGCTTAAACTGCTTTAATGCAGCCGAACTTTGTGATGTACTAAAATTATTAGCTTCATCTAAACCTTCAACTTGCGTTTTAGACCCAATCCCAACTAAACTCTTAAAAGAAGTTTTCCCTCTGATCGCTGCTCCAATTTTAAATATAATGAATCTATCCTTAGTCAATGGATATGTACCACAGGAGTTTAAGATTGCTGTAATTAAACCTCTACTTAAGAAACCCTCTCTTGATCAAAACGACTTAATTAACTATAGACCGATATCTAATCTTCCCTTCTTATCTAAAATTCTTGAGAAAATAGTTGCACAACAGATATGTGAGCATTTAAACAATAATGAGCTGTTTGAGACGTTTCAGTCAGGCTTTAGAGCTCATCATAGCACTGAAACAGCTCTGGTGAAGGTTACTAATGATATTCTCATAGCCTCAGACAATGGACTAGTGACCATTCTGGTCCTGTTAGATCTCAGTGCTGCCTTTGACACTGTTGATCACAATATTCTCATAGAAAGGCTTCAAAGTGTCGGTATAATAGGAACAGCACTAGGTTGGTTTAAATCTTATTTGTCTAACAGATTTCAGTTTGTTCAGGTAAACAATAGATCTTCCTCAACCTCAATAGTTACTTGCGGAGTACCACAGGGTTCAGTGCTTGGGCCGATTCTCTTTTGGTAAAATAATTAGGCAGCATGGGATAAAATTCCATAGTTACGCAGATGATACACAGCTATATCTATCCATAAATCCTGATGAATCCAATCAGTTAGGTAGACTACAGGCATGTCTGGAAGACATAAAAACTTGGATGACTCTAAACTTCTTGCTTCTAAATTCTGATAAAACAGAAGTTGTCGTCTTTGGACCAGAAGCTCTGAAAAAGAAACTACTTAGTCAGCCCCTTCACCTGGACGGCATTAAATTAGCCTCCAGTAATAAAGCAAAAAACCTCGGTGTCATTTTTGACCAAGATATGTCATTTAGATCTCACATTAAAGAAGTCTCTAGGATTTCCTTTTTTCACCTTAGGAATATTGCAAAAATTAGAACCATCCTGTCCAGGAATGATGCTGAAAAACTAGTCCATGCCTTTGTTACTTCAAGGCTGGATTACTGTAACTGTCTATTATCAGGTAGTCCACAGAATACAATTAAAAGTCTTCAGTTAGTTCAAAATGCTGCTGCTAGGATTCTGATGAATATTAAAAGAAGAGATCACATTTCCCCTGTTTTAGCTTCTCTTCACTGGCTCCCAGTAAAATCTAGAATAGAATTCAAGATCCTCCTTCTGACATATAAAGCCCTTAATAATCTAGCTCCATCATACATAAGAGACCTGATTGTTCCATATGTTCCTAACAGAGACCTTCGCTCTCAGACTGCAGGTTTACTGGTAGTTCCTAGGATTTCTAAAAGTAGAATGGGTGGCAGATCTTTCAGCTATCAGGCTCCCCTCCTATGGAACCGGCTCCCAGGGTTGGTTCGTGAAGCAGACAATTTGTCTATCTTTAAAACTAGGCTTAAAACTTTCCTCTTTGACAAAGCTTACAGTTAGAGATATGTTTATAGGTAGTTAGAGTCAGGTCAGACAGGTAGATAGGAAGAGACAGGTTAATGTTAGTAGTCAGGCAGAGTGTCAAAAGTTAGGAAGAGATAGGAAGAGGTAGAGTAGCTAGGTAGAGATAGATTAATGTAAGCCAGGTAAAGCTCCGGAGCCGGTCGCGGCTTACCGCCGTGGAAATAATACGCCCCACAGGGGCCAGCCAGCGCCAGAGAGAGGTCCCTCAAGGGGATCCTCCCGCACAGTGCGGCCGCCCATTACCTGCCGGGTTGAATCCCCCGGGCAGACTGTGCGGACCCCACCCGTTTATCTCTTAAACGTTTCTCGCCCTCTTCAACTCTGTCCTCTCAGTTCTGTCTATTTTTCCTTAAGATAGTTGTCGACTATCGGTCTCGTGCCGGTATTTAGCCTTAGATGGAGTTTACCACCCACTTTGGGCTGCATTCTCAAACAACCCGACTCCGAGAAGACCCCGGCATGACGGGGGCCGTTACCGGCCCTACACCGTCCACGGGTCAGGAGGACTCAGACAGAGTGTTGGTAGCCAGGTCTCCTAGTAGCTAGGAGACAGGTTAATGTTAGTAGCTATGCTGCTTTAGGCTAGGCTGTTGGAGGACATTATTAGGGTCTGTTCCTACTTTCTCTCCTACTTCTCCCCAACTGCATGATGTGCTGTCAATTCAAGCACTAACCTGTTTTCTATAATAGTAGGTACTCCGGATTAGCCCTGCTTGACGACCCTGACTAAGATGGCATTGCAGTGACGGAAAATTCTCCACGTCCTGCAACAAACTTCTGCATCAGTTCTATCGCTCTTTCTGTGTCTCTGTTATGTATTCTCCAAGCCACAGACGGTCGCGGCAGATAACCGCTTGTGCTGAGCCTGGTTCTGCCGGAGGTTTCTTCCTGTTAAAAGGGAGTTTTTCCTTCCCACTGTCGCTTCATGCTTGCTCAGTATGAGGGATTGCTGAGAATTCCACGACGCAATCTTCTGTGGTTCTGTAATTTCTACACTAAACATTGTATTGTAATAACTCTTTTTGTAAAGTGCCTTGAGATGACATCTGTTGTGAAATGGCGCTATATAAATAAACTGAATTGAAAAATTGAATTAAACTGTATCCCATTAAAGTGATAGTCTGGATCTTTAAATGAATTACAAATTTTAAGAATTGTATTAAATTGACCTCCTGGCCTTAAATGTTGATATAAAATAAGTCATTTTATGAATTATAACATTAAGGGTAAGTCCCACCTTCCCGTATCTCAGCTATGGCTCAAAAGCCACTGTGCCGTCCACCTGAACGAATCAAGTGATGTCAAGGGCTGTCAATCATCACAAACGCTGTGTGCTCATGCTCAGTTTTCTGTTTTCACGGAGCCTCCGAATCAAGCCTCCACCAATATTTTCAAACCAAAAAAGCATCCTCACCTCCGATAACTCCATTGCTGACACTCTGGTTGTTTCCTCTTTTTCTTCCGCATGTCTTGGCCCATTGACCTGGCGCGTGCACGGAAAAGTAGGCGCTGCTTCAAGACCAATCAGAAAGGGAGGGGGAGGGAGCTTGGGTCGTTTTTTTTTCAAATCTTGTCCCTGTCTCTCTTTTTTCTTACAAAGTCCAGACTATCACTCTAACTACTCGAGCAAGCCCAGCCCTGCAATAACAGAGACTCTAGAAAATGTGTGAATGATCCTTGGCACAGTGGAAACTCTCTAACTAAATACTTAAAATAAAGAACTGAAATTATTTTATTAACTTAGTCAAGGCCAAAGCAGTCAGAGAATCTTGTTGTGAAGATCTCTTACAAGAAACATCTGAAATCTAAATGTTTCTTGCATTAATCTAGATTCTAGATGGAAGTAACAGACTTATTTTGTGAGCAGGGGTCTCCAAATCCATGCCTCAAGGGCAGGTGGCCTATCAGTTTAAGATGTGTCTCTGCTCCAACACAGCTCATTCAAATTGTCCAACATCCTCCTCATCCTGGCAAAGTTCTGCAGAGGCCTGCAAACAAACCATCACTTAATTCCAGCGTGTTGAACCAAAACATGAACAGAACTAAAACATGCAGGGTACTGAGGTTGAAGTTCATTCTGAGTTTTGACATGTTATTTTTAGATTTTTATGCATATTTCTATGCATTAAACCCTGCAGATGGTGCATTTTCTGGAACCATATTTGAACTTATTGACCTCTAAACAGAAGAACATAGGCAAAATACTATTTTTTATCTATTACTGTCAAATGTGGAGTGGGTAAAGGTAACACTTCATTCTTTAGTCCAGGGGTGGGGAACTCCAGTTCTTAAGGGCCACTATTCTGTAGGTCTTAGTCATTTCCCTGCTTCAACACACCTGATTCATTGTGCAGAGCCTGGCAACATGCTGTTTGATCCATTTAATTTGAATCAGGTGTGTCGACCCAGGGAAACATCTAAGACCTACAGGATAGTGGCCCTTGAGGACTGGAGTTCCCCACCCCTGCTTTAGTCCAACAGTGTGTTTTAATCAACCAATTTTTGTAAAGCCCCCTTTAACTGCCTCAATGACCTACTGTATACTGTAATTGTTGCCTTTCCCCAAGTCCCCAAAATCTTTCTCCATCTCAGAGGACATGGAAACCACATCCCTAAACTGCTTCTTCCACCCCCTGAAAATAATCCTATATCGGAGTCTGGAGTCATGACCAAAACCAAACAAAGTCCTAGTTGATACCCAATTGGTAAAAGGTGGATTACTCACTCTGGGTTGGGAGTCGGTCTTTGCTTTAAGTCGAGTCATTCTATGTTTCTTGGTGCCTTGTTAAAGGCGTGATAGTGGAAGGTAGTCTGAGATGATGCTCAGATGCTCTCATTTGAATCTTTTTTGTTTGATTAAGTTACCTGTACTTCTAGCATAAAGTTGAACATGTCTGCGCCTCTGCACCCAGGGTTTGGGGATTGCGAATTTCAATTTTCCAAATTGACCAATGGCCTTAAGATGTGACAAATAAAAAAAATTTGGTTGAATATGGAAAATATTATGTTCACTTAAACCCTAGTTCAGCACCATTGTAATAATTCAGCCAACAGCAAGTCCAGTTATATTTTTAATGTGTCTCAGGGTTTTTGGTTATTTATAAACTAATGTTCAAATTTAATGTGAAATAGGCACATTTGATAGTTTTGATATTCTTATAATTTATGTCATAGTTTGCTGTCTTGGCATGAACACTGGGATTCAAAACACAGATTCTGTTGAATATAGTTTTATTTATTTGTCTTTACCAATAAAATGGTGCATATAAATTTTTTTTCTTATTGGCCTGTGGGGAGCAGGCAGGTTTGGACGCAGATATTGTGGGAGCAAGCGGGATTGATAAATAGGGAAAGCGGGCAGTAATTGTCATAAATTCAGATGGATTCAGATTTAAAAAATATTCCCATGCTGGGCTCTAGTGTGTACCCCACTTTTTCCCTCTCCATTTTAATCTTAAACCTTTTCTTTCCTATTCTAATATTGGTTATTCATTTTATGGTGAATATTTTTTTCTTCACAAGAGCAGGAAAAATTATAAAACAGAGATAAGCAGAAAGGATAAAGGATGAAGGAAAGGTAGAACTGTACACCTACAAGAACATAGTAATACATAGAGGGAGAAGATGTTGAGCAATTTGATTTGAATAAGTGAGCCATATTAGAGCACAAGGAGCACAAGCACAAAAGTTTTCCTCTTATCATTTCACAGAAAGTGTGACAAACAAAGCTATGAAGGATGGTGGTTCATGTACAGTGTAGTGCAATGTGGCATATCAGAAACTAAGTTTGACAACACTTTCAAAATACTCAGTCGTTAGGGCTGGAGCCTGGAGAACAATAATTGCTGCAGCTTACCCAGGTAATAACTTTCTATGCGACTGTTACTTGTACGTTTTCCTCCCGTATCACTAAATTTAGCCCTTCATTCCAAAGTTAAACTTTAATGATCTGCGTTGAAATTGGGTCATTCCAGGACCAAAGTTAGAATAGACTGTGTTGCCTGTCGAACCACTAGAAACATAACTGCTGTTGACTCTTCAGGAAAAGAGCTTAAAATATATTTGGATTTAAAAACATATCCTTCTGTATGCAGTCTAGGGTTGCAAACTTTCACAAATTAAGATAAAAGATATCTAGGCTACAGGGCATTATTCACCACCGGCTGAGCCGTCCGACTCGTGTGGAGGAGAATAGTCATAAGTTAAGTTTGAAACGCTTTATTCACAATAAACACATTAATGCATCAGTGCTGTAAGTTAGGCTACAAAAAGCCGTCATGAAATGCATACATATGAAAAAGGAAATGAAGTATATCCAACTTGTGTTAACAAAATGCAGTGTGATCTAATACATGACATGAATATTTTCAATATTTTCTTTTTAAAGTGACTCTATGGGGATATTTCAGATGAACCCCAAACACTTTTAACTTTTCTATCTGCTAATTTAAGTACAAACTTGGAAGTGTGATGACAAATAGTTAATTAAATTGGCTTGCATGCCTTGTCTGAACAACAGTCAAACTACACTAAGAAATGTAATGCAATGTTCACTTAATTTCTTTTAAATATAACATTTCAACATCCAGAAACCTACCCAAAAACATTTTATTTTTCATTATAATCTATTTAGTAGCATAGCATAATTTTTAAACCTCCTTGGCACCCTTTCATACATATTAATCACTATGAAGCTACGTTTTGCATTGAAACCATTAAAACACAGAAATATGAAGCTACGTCTTGCATTTAAATCACAAATGTAGTGAGAAATGAAGCTACGTTTTACATTGCAACCATAAAAGCACAGAAAAATAAAGCTACGTTTTGCATTGCAAACATAAAAGCACAGAAATATAAAGCTATGTTTTGAAGTCGGAGTTTGTAATGCTAAGCCACAGTTCTTACCTGTACAGGTTCTGATGGAGTAGCCTTGCCTTTAGGGCCTGTCTCTTAATTAATCCACTATCAAAAAGGCTTTGGTTGAGAAAGCACTTCTCTTTGAAGTAATTTGCATCAAGATAACAGAACTTTTTCAGCCTAGGATTGTTTTCAAAGATTTAGCAGCTGCTACTCTACCATAGCTGAGTCAGTATGGGAACGGGAGGGGTGCAGGCGCAGCAGCTTGGCTGCTGAGAAGGCTACGTCAGGAAGGGGGAGGAGAAGGGTGGAAAAAGGGGAAATAAGTGGGAGCAGGCGTTTCAGCACCCCCCAATTACTAACAGCAGACACGCGAAAATGATTCAAACATAAGTGGATGAGTTAAAGCAACACTTCAGGGATGGTTTTAATGAGGAAATAACATGTTATCAGGGTGTTACAAGTCAAAAAATCTATTTTGAATAATCCCCCCTTCACGGGACAGTTGGCAA
Organism: Apricaphanius iberus; assembly: GCA_028564705.1. Lineage (NCBI taxonomy): Eukaryota > Metazoa > Chordata > Actinopteri > Cyprinodontiformes > Aphaniidae > Apricaphanius > Apricaphanius iberus. Next base: position 150,697 of record JAPXFQ010000445.1, on the reverse strand, counting down.
CCCTAATGCAGTAATACTTAATAAAGTACAATAAATTGCAAAAAATAAAATAGTTTCAAGCAGTCTGTATGCAATCATATTTAGTAAAGTACAATATGCATTCGGATGGGACCCATTTATCAGATTTAAAGTGCATTTTGAAGTAGGTACTGTATCAAACATAATCTTCAGTAAACCCATATAAATGTATTAAAATTGTTTGTTATTGGTCTGAAATAATATTCTAATCTCAAATGTATTTTCATTAGCTATAAACAGAAAATCATCATAATTATCTGAAATAAAGGCTTGTGATAAATCTATATGATGTGTTTCAGTTATTGATGGGGTTCCTGAAATAAAACCAGCTATTCAACATTGTTCTAATTTAAGAATGAGTATGTATATGTTTAATGGTAACAATGTCATCATCAAATGGGGAATGGTAAACATCTGTAATTTGTTTATTTGAATTATCCTTAAATACACATATTTTAACAGGGAATTTAGGTTTAAAAATTAGTTTAAAAAGTTTAATGAGTCAATTCAGAACAGTATATATTTCGGTAATCAGATGAATTGCATATTATTTTGTAAAAGCACTATTCTTTCTGAAGTATTTGCTCAAATATCAGGATGTGCTAGTTGCTACTTTTGTTGTGGAACTTTTTATCCATGAGCAACTATGTTTGCAGAAGTTGTAGCAATTTCATCCATTCTTATTGTAAAAAAAAAGTCTCAAACCAGTTGGGAATCTAACTAAAACGTTATACAAATGTTTAACACTCAACCTTGAAAAAATCTGAATGGGGCATTTTACCATTGTTATTATTTAATTTAATTAAATCTTTTAACTATTTTAGAGTCAGAAATACAAAGTACTTCCACTCTACATGAAAAGTTCTACATTTTCCATCTTGCATTAATCTGAATAAATTAATAAGAAGGCTGAATAATTTATTGGTCAAGAATACAAATTAATATCCCAGTAAATAATTTAACTCAGATAAAAACAATTGCTTAAATATTGAAACATTATCACCAAGCTGTCATGTCTAACTTTGTTTTTTGTTCTGACCTTGATTACATTTCTTCCACAGTGAGGCTGACAAACAGTATGTTATTGAAAGGAAAAAGCTTGCTTGCTCTGATGTAAAAGTGTAGACACATAAAGAAAGAGAAAAATATACCACTAGCATGATTCTAACTTCAATGGTAAACTTCTTTCATTGGGTCAAACTTTACATAATGTATACTTACATTAAAGTTCTCACATATTGCCAATGCTTTGAAGGTAGGAGTAGTTGCTTTCATTTTACATTTTTTTGTAACCTTAATAGCTGAAACTAGCCTTTTGAAGCAACACCCATGGCTCAAAATGATTCCACAGCCACCCGTTGTGCAAGGTTTTGTGTTAAATGTATGCTCTCAGAGTAAAGCTGTAATGTAGAAAGCACAATGACATTTAGCTAAACTATGCAAAATTTTGACATGTTTGTGTTGGGAAGGTTTCTGCCGAGCTCATACCTATTATGAGAGATTAAAAGTAGCATTATTGGTCTGGTTATGCAATACATCTTTGAAATATGAACAGTAGGAGGATTACCAGATTTTTGCGTGATGATTTCTTCAAAGATGACTATTCGTTTGAAAACTCAATGTTTCCACATGACACGTAATTGGTTTTGGCCTGTTATTTTTTTTTCCTATATGAGCATCTTATTGCATCACATCTTGCTTGGCCATCTTAATTTTTGATAGTGAATGGACTGAAATCACAAAGTACTTTTCTAGTAATTTTAACCACTCTAAACACTTTACACTGGAGCTATATTTACCCAGCCGCACTCACACCGGAACACACTCTTTTATATTTTGGTACACATGTTGGCAGCAAATTTAGCTTTGTGAAAAGCATAATCAAGCGATTAAGCCAGAATTTCCCTATCAATTTTCAGGATGCTATGCTTTTTATGTTAACTGTGCATTAAATTTCATTGTGCTTTGACTAAAAAAAATGTTTTACTGAAAAAATTTGGAAACAATTGAAAAACTTTTTTCATGTTAAGATAATTTGAAAGCAAATAAAATGTGATGGGAATCTGAGATTGATTCAAACACCAAAGGAAAATTTGACTTTTTCCTTTTGTAATACAACTTCTGAATGTAAAGGACTGAAGAGTTTGATGGAATGACAGTGAGACCTCAAGAATACTGGATGGAATGTTTTATAAAATGGTTTGCAAATTCCGAAACTGACTCTGGTTTCCAATTTACCAGTGCATTTTTTATTTATTTTGCTCAAGTATTTTTTTTTCACTATCAATTATTCTCTAAACAATCCATCCCCATAACTCTAGATATTGAGTATCCCACTGACACTTAATTTAAATCTTTAGCGGATGGAGGGTAATATATTCCACTATAAAATGTGACACTCCTTGAATACGACAATAACCACAATTGCTTGGTATATACTGGCAAGGATTAGTGCACTTTAAAATTCTATTGAAATTTGAACATGGCACACGCTGATATTGCAATGATTATATATTCAAAATTTATTGTGGAGCTCTAAGTGCAACCAAGGAACAAGGTCAGCCTTGTGCTGAAAAAGTAGACACATTTTGCTTAGGTTATAGAAGAACCAAATAGCCCCTAAAAGTGTATCTGTCCTGCATCTGGGATATTCTGGTAAGCCTCCCATGCATCTATTGGAGAACCAAACTTCCATGATCCCATCAGCAGATCTTCATAAATAAATATTTGTTCATTTGTTCACAGTTTTTAGCATTTTAGGAGTCATTTGTTTCACTCCTTGCATCCTCAGGGTTGCCACAGTAAAAAGTAATAAATTAAATTAGCTCAAATTAAGGTAATTAAAATGTAGTAAATAAAAAACAAGATTTGACTTGGTAGAAGATTGAAAGTAAGTTTGTCAACACCCCTTTGGTATATTGTAATTTTGTATTTATCCTATTTTTTGTAAGTATTTTTAACTAAAAAAAATGTATGCTTGGTTTTATTTGGAAAGCTGCTTCTTCCACTTGACTTTGTTTTCTTGTAATAAGGTTATTGATTTTTATTTTTTCATCCCAAACTTTAAAATGCAAGACATTACACAAGGTTTAATATTTCTGTCTAATTGCATAATTTTCCGATATTAAATCAGATTTTGTAATCAGCTTCTCGGTACTTGAATAACCTTCTTTTTAAAAGAGCTTTACTTTTTTATTCTTGAAAAATGTATTGGATGCCTACTTCTTACTTTTAATTGAGTAAAAATATGTTCAAAGAGTGCTACTTTTACTTCAGTATGATTTTTTAGCACTGTATCCACCTCAGAAATGTTCATCTTGGGGCATGTTCACACTACCATTTGATACCATTTGATTTTGTGTTGTTTATGTTATTTAACTGTAGCTGCTAAACATTCTCCCAGCTGATTTTTTCAGTTTGAACATTTGCCATGTTATCAATATTCTATTGTGAATGAAAGATTGGCTTGTAAAATTCAGAATTGATCACATTTTGTTTCTATTCTTAAAATAACAATAATAATAAAAATTCTCAAGTCTTCTGGAATTGGACTAGGATTGTTTGATGTGCATGATATATCAGCAAGACTGAGTAAATGGGATAACATTTTTTTTCTTGGGTGAGGGATGGACCATCATCATGCATTGATCAGTTCTGTGTGACAACCCCCAAAAAGGCTGCTGCTTGATGTTGTGGTGGTAGTAAAACATTACTTAATATTTTAGAGGTAGTAAAAAGCGGTAGTTATAGGTAGTAAATTCAACTCCAGGATTCCTGTAGTAGCATTAACCCCTGCTGTTGGGGAGCTTTTCTACTACAGCCACCACTTCTGCCATGTTAATAGACTAGCCTTTCTTTGAATCTCCAGATTCTGCACTTTCTGCACAGAACATGGTTACTGGATTAAAAACATCTTCAAAGCATTCTTTTCTAAAGGTGGCCCTGAAACATTTCTATCTGTGAGCCACAGTAGGTCTATTGCTTTGCTTTTCCATCACAAGATGTTTTGAGCATATTCAGTTCTTGCTGGGCAAAAACATTTGCATCATTTATAAAAGCAAATGCTAAATTTGTTTTCCAGCTATGGGTGTCTACAAATGAATATATAGTTTGATCTTGTAGAAATAACATCTGAATTCTCTTCCAGTGTGGAATAAGTAGATTTACCTGAAGTACAGCCAAAAACAGATCTAAGTGCTGGTTCCTCATTTACTCTGTCCATGTGTATATGCATGTGCAGATGTTCTGTCTGCGAAAGCACCAAAAGTCATCTGGAGCTTCTCCATGGCTGCTAGTGGCACTCGGTCTGGCCTCATTGGGTAAGCACTGGATTGCCTGCTTGCATTTCTGTGCCTGTAAAGCAAGTGTGACTAAAAGAAAATTTCAAAGACAGCCACCATGAGATGCTTCGTGAATCTTTCGTCTGTCTGTTCCTCTCTGCTTGTGTCTTTCACTGAGCCAGTTTCCTGCTTTGCTGTTTACCTGTTCTCTCTGTGTTTCCATATTTGTCCATCTCAGAGTTTGTCTGCCAAAGCCTCTGTTGGCACATTTTGCACATCCAGTTTATCACTTTCAACAATATTCTGGTTTCTTAAACATCTGCTTGCTGTGTCTTAAAAAAAATTCTTAATGCTTGATATTTTTTCATCCAGTTTGTCATGTTACACAAATTTTGGGGGGGATTTTTATGATAGATCAATACCAAGTAGCACGTAGTTGTGAAGTTGAAGGAACAGAATTTATGGGTTTTAAGAATAAAATGCTGAAAAGTTTAGCATATATACAGCATCCCTCCTTCAATTCCTTATAGGACCACCACATTGCTCTTCATTTACATTTGCACCTCTTTTGAGGCTATATATTTACTACATTATCACCACAATATTTCCAAAACATTTTCAAATAAGCAAGATAGGTATGTGGACCAAAACTGAAAGTCTTTCCACATATTTTTGATTTAATTACTGCCTGAACTTTGACTATCATTATATTTTAGTTCTAACTGTATGTTTAGGGATAGACTATTGTCCTTTGAAAAGTGAACCTTTATCCCAGTGCAAAGTTTTCTGCAGCCTCTAAAAAGTTTTCTGTCAGGTTCAGCTGTATTATAAACTGTTTTTTTTATATATTTCAAGCTTCCATGATGAGAGCCGTTCTGGCTCTGATTATGAATGTTGTTCAGATCATTTCAAATCCAGAAGATGAACCTCTAATATTTTTTAAATGTTAGACAAAAATACAGTTATTTGAAAATTATTGTTTAACTCAATACAAATAAATAATTACAAAATAAATTAAGCACAAGAAATCATACATATTATGTAAATAATCTTTACATATTTTTTGAATGATGCTACTCGAATGCACAGTAGGTCACTTCATTTATAAAACTGCATAGTACCCTGATTTAGTATTTTTTGTCCTTAGAGTATATTTTATTTTTAATTTTGAATTCAGTTTTTATACTTTTAATACTTTGTTGTTGGTTTTAATTACATGCAAAACATAGATATAGATATATAGCTATAATGAAGACTCAGGACAACACAGCTTCTGTTCTAGAAAGTAGCTTCAGCCGGGTTTTATTGGATCTTGGTTCTCAATACAATGCTACATAGGTCATTGACCTCTATATCTAACATTCTATATCCATTGTCTATTAACAATTGACATACCTTATCTCTGAGCAGACGTCCACGCTGAGATCCCAGCAGACCACTAAAACCCTCTCCCCTCCTCTAAAAGGAGCCCTATCTTTTATACTTGATCACTGCGTCACTTACGGGAACCATCTGGTGTTCTTGGCCAGCGCAACCGCCTGGCTTGATATTAGTTTATCTTGAAGGCGCCTAACTGTCTGGTTCTGAAGAGGCCAGAAAAGCTGGGAACAAAACATTTCCTAGAATCGCTTAATGACAAGTCTTTCGTGGAAGTACCACGTGCATCTTGTCAGCTTCTGAGAATTGATGCACGTGTTGATTACACGTGCCATGCAGGCCCAAATTTTAGCTTCTACATTCCCCGGTTTGATGCCATTAGGCATCACTAATTAGCTACCTATAAATGCAGTTAATATGAGTATTATATGGTAAGTAAACATCAATATGGTAGGATATACTGTGGTAAATAGGCATATGACAGACACATAAAAGTGACATTATAATGGGACTTATGCAGGATTACACGTGTCCAAAGTAATGGTGAGTAACAATCAAACCTATGTCAGTTGTGGTCCGTTGTGTGGGATCAAAAACCTGTCGCTACAAGAACAGGGAAAATTATCCCACTGCCCCTCCGGCCAGGCGACAACCTTACGGTCCACCGGACCTTCAAGCGACATGAGGCATAATCTTTAATATAGCATTACCAAAATGTGATTAAATGCAATCCTTAATAAGTCTGACACAAGTGAGAGTAAATGACACAAATGAGAATAAATGTAAACATTAAAACATTCAACTTAGTTATAAATTCAAATTACCAGCTGGCTTATTTTTTGTAAAATACTAGAAATAACATATGAAACACATAACATATAACAGATGAGAAAATGTTGATCTTGTCCATCCCGGGAAGGTATGATCGATATGGTGTTAAACAGTCTCGATAGTCCACATATAATGAACACAATGAATAGAGTAAGAGTATAAATCCTTCTTGAAGGTTACGATGAGGGATGAAGGGGTGATGAGGTGATGGTGTCCTGGAGGGGACTTGTAGTCAGAAAGCACTTAATTGAGCTTGTTTAACAGTCTTGGCTTAGATACTCAGACATGTTGGGGGCAGAAGGATTGTTCATTGCGATCACTTCCAACTGGATCAGCTGGGTTGCAGCAGCCAGGTTCATCTGTTTGATCAGTGTCCTTGTCCATACTCTCCTCACCACAGGTATGACGAGACATGTCAATAAGAAAATTACAATTAGAACTATGGTCGCACTAATTGCCACCTTAATTAGCATTGCTTTCCAATCTCCTAAATTTAGGTCTAACCACCCCCCCAGACCAGTCATTCTTCCCAGCATTCAAACTAAGTTCTTCTCTAAGTGCTCTAAGTTTTGTCATTGCGGCAGTAAAGGATCCTTCGTTAGAAGTGTGTGATGGAATATACGTGCAACATTCTGTATCTTGAAATAATTCGCAGACTCCTCCTTTATCTGCCAACAGCCAGTCCAAAGCCTGTCGATTTTGTAGAGTCATCTTACTAGTCTCATGTAATTGTTGACTTAACATTCCAAGAGCATCTCCAGTATAATTAAGGATTCGCTGTTGATTATAATAAATATAATTAATCCATTCTACATTCTTATTTATGGTAATCTGAGGAATTATTGACTCAAATCCTGCTTTTACTTCATGTCTTGCCTTAAATTCATTTGGTATTCCTTTGGGTTGTCCTATTATATCAAGATAAACATTCTGATCTGGCACATACTGTCTCTTTACTCTAGGATTAGCATTCAAACGATCAAGGTAAATTATCTCATTCACACCTTCATACAACATTGTGACAGGTATTTTCAATCTTACCATGGTGCACAAACCTATCCATCGTGGTGGCAAAGTGTTTCTTAGGATGTCATCTCCACACATAAAATAACTATCTGCTATTGCCCAAGTTTGTTCACTCAGAAAGTATAGAGGAGGGAGTGTCATAGTCATATTATCACAGGTCTGACTCAGGGGTTCAGGTTTTTCATACCAAACTGGTGTGGTAACAAAGATAGGTGTCACGTTAGCATGTGGAAACCATGATAGAACCCAAGTTACCTTACAGTTGACTGTTGTGTTACCCATCAAGGTTCCTCCATTCTCAGAGAAGCCTCCGCTAGCAAAACATTCATATTCAGCATCATAGTCTACTTTATACGTAGTTGGAGGACCATTTTGTGCTGTTGAAATGTTAAATTCTGCACATTTATCTCCTATTTTGTAACCTCTATGTTCGTCTAAATAATTATGAATTCTTCTCGATCCATAGAGTAATCTGCATTTAATTCCACACATGGAAAATCTGAAAAATAATGGTGTACCACTTGCATTGTTGAATTCTCCTAATTTACAAGCTTGTTTTTGTACTGAAGCACATTCCTCAAAAGTATATTTTTCTGGAATTGCAATTGGAGGAATTCTTGGTGAACCAGAACATATAATACATTCTTTGGAAGTCATTTCTCTTGCTGTATACCATGCCCATAAATACCAGCTATTTTGATTAGCTTCTTCCCAAAGTTTATCTGTTGTTAACTTTGGCCTTTTTGCTCTGGGGATGATCGCATTAATTGATTTTGTTCTAATCGGTTTATAGCTAGGATCATTTGTATTTTGATATTGTGATCCCTTAATTGTATCTAGTCCCCCCTGACGACGGTCAGAACTGACCTCGTCACCTGGCTTAATCATACTTTGTGTAACTACATTGGCTGCCTGTTTCATGGAAGGCTTATTATTATCTACAGGTGGGGTAGGAGCAACTGGAGCTGCTTGATTAGTTGTTGGCTTGTTAATTGGTGTTTGTACAGGTGTTGTCTTTACTATTTCAGGTAACACAATAGGTGAGAGTTTTTCTGTTACCAGTGTAGGTGAGTCTACTAATATAGTAGGTGCTTCAATAGGTGGGGGTTCTGTTGGTAGCTCCCACACGATCTTAAATCTATCCTCAGGTCTCTGTGCTAGTGTAGGTAGTTTAACTTCCTTAACATTTTCTGTTTGTCTACGTGTTCGTGAATGAAGTGTGTGTTTTAAACTATTGAATACTGGTGTCCTGACTGATCTGGTGCGGTGTAGTGACATGTCAGCGTCATACTTAACTTGTGGTGTTGTGTCTTCTTGCTGCCGTCTTCGCGAATGCTCTAGTGACCGAGCGTTGCCTTCTGCTCCTTTGGGAATTGTCTTCACCTCCTCCAGGACTAATTCCTTCATCACCAGCATTCCTGCCACCATCCAAGATAGTACAGTTATCAGACCCACAATCTTTTTCATGTTTTTCAGTTTTTTCTTTCTTATTTTCTCGATGGGTACTCTCCTGTTTTGTTTCTCTGACTTTGGTGCCGTGGCTCAGATGATACCACGTTGAGGAACCGTCAACCTGGATTGCCGTGGGGGTTGCCTGAACCACGAGAAATGGTCCCTCGCGCCTTGGTTCATGCCATTTCCTCCGGAAGACCTTAATATAAACCTGATCTCCAGGAGCCACTGGACCTTCGATATCTCTGCTTATGGCAGCCTCTTTTTCTTTTTCCTGGAAATAGATTGCTTTTTGGATACTAGTTAGTTGCCTGACATAGCTTTTGAGATCTTGCTCTGCTTGCTCAAGTGATGGTCCCTTATGGGGACCACAAAACTGTGGGACCGGCATTGGCCTGCCTGTTAGAGCTTCATGTGGAGACAAGTGAGTTACTCTGTTTTTTTGCATGCGGTAAGAAAGCAAAGCAAGCGGCAACGCATCCACCCAGTTTAGTTTGGCACATGCACACACCTTCCTGATCTTAGTTTTCAAGGTCAAGTTTACCCGTTCTATAATTCCCTGGGATTGGGGATGATAGACTGCTCCTAATCTCTGTTTAATCCTCAACTGCTGCAAGACTCCCTTAAATATCTTATGAATGAAAGCTGGGCCATTGTCTGATGAAAGCTCTGTTGGAATTCCAAACCGAGGTATAACCTTTCTGACCAGAAATTTCACAGCAGTTTCTGCGCTCATATCCTTAGAAGGGATTGCTTCAACCCATCGGCTGAATCTGTCAATCACAACCAACATGTATCGCTTTCCCTGCACTGTTTTTATCATGTCTGCATAGTCAATGACAAGGTGTCTGAATGGACCTTCAGGTATTGGGATGTGTCCTGTTGGTGTTTTTATGCCTTTGTTTTAGATTGTGTGAGTTGTTGCTTTTGTTGTTTCTTTGGGACTGACACTACTTGTGGTTTTGCTACCGCAGATGTTTCACAAAGGATTTTTATCATGGTTGAATCTTTAGTTGTGAGGATTAAAGGGTTGTCTGTTGTTTGCCAAGAGGCCTGTGTGGCTGCCAGCATCATAGGCCCCAAGTCTTTGGATTCAAAGCCTTTGTTGACTAGTAACGTGATATGAGGTGCAGATTCTGGTACACAGTACCATCTCTCGATGAATGGGTTTGTTTTTACATTTAGGGCTGCCCCTTGTTTTCCTATCAAAATGTAACCTATTTCTAGCTCAACCTGTAAGTCTTTAGTTGCTTTGTCCCATTCTTCCTCGAATATCTCACTGCACGATGGATCATAGAACATAGTGCAATGGAAACTACTGAATGGTTTGGTTGAATTAGGGATCTGTGCTTTGATGAATTTTTCCCATTTTCCAAAAATGTCAGTTACTGTTTCAGAAATGTTACCTAGCCAGTAGACTTTTGCCAGCTCTGTGTTAACATGCATCTGTAGATCCAATCCAGAGCTGTCAATGTATATCCCTTGTGGTGAACACCAAATTTTTGCATTTAGTTTGCAAAGTGCATCTCTTCCCAAAAGATTTACTGGTGTTTGATTTGACACAAGGATGGGAATCTCAATTTCGCTTTCGTCAATGCTTAATTTTATTGGAGCTGTTACTGGATTGAACTGTGGTATGCCTGAGAATCCTACGGTTTTGATGAACTTATCCGTCAAGGGGAGGTGTTTTGCAAAGCTTGTGTTTACACAAGTGTAACTAGCTCCAGTATCAATTAGCATGTTTGTCGGTTTCCCTTCTAATTTTACTTCAATGAATGGATCACGTTCTGCGTTTAGAGAAACTTGAAACTCCCCTGCAGGATTCTCATGGCACCCCTAGCGTGAATTTGTAAAGTGGTTCACTGGACCTCTAAAATTGCCTCTCTGTCCTGTACGGCCCCGCCCGTCCCACTCAGGGGCAACAGGTGCATCCTCACAATCTCGGGCCAGGTGTCCCGGCCGATTGCACACCCAGCAACAGTCTCCATAAGGCCTTGCGCCTCTGCCTCTTTGCCCTTCACTCCAAGTTCTGCGGTAAAATGGACGTCTTTGGCTCATTCCTCGACCACCCCTTCGATTTGGGAATATATTAATCACAGGAGGGGGGAGTGGTGGGGGATTAGGCGGCTGTGGTGTCATAACCATTTGTGTAGTATGTCCTTCAGTCTCTAAAGCAGTTGCTGGTTTCGTTTGCTTTGCTTTAGCTTTATCTTGTAGTTCTGCAATGTGGAGCTGTGTAAGTTTTCGTTGAGCGTTTCTTTCATCTTCTTGGGCTTTCAAAAGCTCCTTTCTGTATATTCCAATAATATGGCACACGTTTTCCCTGAACATGACATGGCTCATGGAGTGAATCCCAACTGTTTTTTCAAGTCTCTCCTTCACCTTTTCTGGGAGAGCAGCCATTAGGGATGACCGAAACAATGTCCGCATCACGGCATTTTCATTAGGGTCGCTTTCCGTTTCTTCTTGCCATCTTTTGAGCTGTCGTTCTACGTACGCAGCTGGATTCTCCCCTTCTGATATTCCTTCGCCTTTTAAGACGGATGGGTCAACATTTGTGGGGTGTTGTTTCCTCAGTAGGTCCCATACCCTGTTTCTGTAGGGGTTGAAGGTCACCCCATCATTGTCGGAGTCCGTTATAAAACAAAGATCTCCTTCATTTAGCATATTGTTCATGGCAGTCATGCCCATGACTCTTGCTAGTATCGCTTTAATGTCCCCCAGGGCGAGCATCAGTCCGGTAGTCTGTTCCTCGAATGCTCTGACCCACCTTGTTGCCCCGTCGTGGATGTCGGGCAGACGGGCCACCAAGCCATTGAGGTCTAACATTTGCCAGGGAACATAATTTATGTTAGTGCCCTTTACCAAAATAGGGCACATTGCCCCATCAGGGAACCTTTGGGGTTTTTTAATTTTTTCTCTGTCGCGTAAGTCATGCTGCTTTTGTGCATCCACCACAATGTTTGTTGCAGTTTCCGCTGGGTATTGATGTGTTGGCTGGGCTGTTGAGGTGGTTGGTGTTGGTGAGTAGCAATTGGGACGATAATTAAGGTTAAAGTCCTTTTGTTTTACTTTTGTTTCTTTTTGTTGTCCTTTGTCATCTGATTGTTGTGGTTCTACAAATGTATTGTAACATTTATCAATCTCTTTTTCTAATTCATTTATTATTGTTCGTTTAACTTCCCTGTTGGGATTGAGATCTTTATTTTGCAGTGTTTGCCAGAACTGATCCTTGACAGTCTCAGGGTTTTGTGTCTTTATTCCTGCATCGCAGTCTCTGAATTCAGGTTTCTTAATGGTAGTACTGCAGTGGACAGGTGATCGTAATTGTTGTGGGGATGGAAGTCCATTCCCTTCTCCGCTTTCTTCTGATAAGCTGGTTCCTGTTAATCTTAGCAGTGGTGCGTATTCTTCCATATTATCTTTCTTTATATCAAAGTTAGCATTTATGTGTAGATCACCTTGCAGGCATGGGTAAATGCCTTGTGCAGGGTCTTGATTTACAAGTGGTTTTGTTTCTGTTTGCTTTTCAGGTAGATTTAACTCTCCCTGTTTTTCAGTCAGGCTTGTCATCATTGCTTTGAGATTTCCTCTGAAATTATCACCTTCAGTTCTGAAAAGTTTTAGAATCTGTAGTTCTTTTTGTCTTTTTTCTTTTCTATTTTTCCTATTTTGTTTGGCTTTGTAGTCAAGAATCCTTTGTTCCATTATTTCATTCAAGAGCAAGTCGAATGATCCTCCTTGTGGCCAGGGGTTTGTAAAGTTTTTGGTTCGTTTATACCATTTCTGAGATATTTTATCGATGTCTTTTGCTAATTCAGGATTTTTTACTGACAGAATGGAGACAGGGTCAGCAGCCATGATGAACTCTGGTGTATTTGTGTTTCAGATTTTTAAAGTGTTTTAGTTTAATCAGAATATTTTATTTATTTAATGGCAATTCCACAAATTATCAGTTGATTATGATCCTTCTTGCTGTTCTGAAAGAAGGGAGGGGAGGTTAAGTCCTGATCTTTAGATCTGTGTATTTTCTATTAACTTCTGTTTTTGTAAACAGTAAGTTGTTTTATTATTTTGAAAATGTCCTTTAATTAGATCCTTTATAAAAAGACATCAAGGTTAATGCTTCATCATTGGAACAATTCAACTGTAGCACAAAAAGTCAGGAAGGGATTTTCCCTTATTGTTATCTCAGTATGGGTGAAGCAACTGTGTAAATAATCAATTCGTTTTTAACAATATACTCTCAAAGCTCAAATGATGTTGTCTATTTTATGTTTCATTAATAGGATTAAGCTTAATAGGCAAAGCAATGTTTAAAATATAGTTTATTTCAATTTCATGAGCACACCACACTGATCAGTTCACAGCTGTGCTTGCTGCTAACTTTTTTGACCAAGGGTAAATTTGGAGGGCTGGTCCCTAGGAGGGTCTTCAGGCAGAATTATGCAGTGGAGGAGGAGAAGAGTTGGCTTGAGGGCGACGCCCCTTCTCTCAGTTCTCTCTTACTTGCTACCCCAGCAATTCAACTTATAGCCTGCAAACCGAGCAATACAGTCCTCTCCGGTAAGTCGTGAATTATCTTTATCTGTACTTAGTTAGGTTGGTTTTAATGCGTATGTGTCTGTGTGTATATGACAATCCTTGTTATAAGCTTGTTGGTGCGATAGTTTTAACACTTATAACATCGATTTAAGCTGTTCACTTTTGTTTTAAAACAGAGATCAAACGGTTTTCTGGCTTATATTTCCTTTGACGTCTGCAGAGGGTTGCGCAAAAATGTGTGTGCGTGTGTGTGTGAGTGTGTGTGTGTGTGTGTGTGTGTGTGTGTGTGCGTTTGAGTGCGCCTTCAATAACAGGAAATGCCTTTCTTCTCTTGCAAGCCAGAGAGTTAAAAAAGAAAAAATCAAACCAGATTTTCAACAACAACCCAACAGAGCTCTGTTACTTTCTAAAGGCACAGCTTTTGTACTTAAACTAAAGCTTTACATAAATATTAGTGTTTTAACTGTTTGCTGTTTTACAGATGTTTAAAGCTTCTCGCCAAATGTGAACCATCGACCTCTGGGTTATGGGCCCAGCACGCTTCCGCTGAGAGAGGAAAAAAGACAATCAGCTCCACAGTTTGTACAACTCGTAAAGTATAATCCACTCTGAATTCTCAGCACAGTGCTAATTACAACATTATCAATCTTCTTCAGCACAACAACGTATTCTAAGTAGCCTCCTTCAGCAAGAATATTCAAAGAGACCTCAACACATCGAAATTGAACTAAAAGTGTAAAATATAACAGTGAACATAGCAATCGGCACACAGCACAAAACTTGTCATTGATTTATATGCAATTTATAAGCAATTGAATCAACAGCATGCAATGTCATTCAGAGCATTTTTTGCAAGCAGTATGCAGCGGCAGTTATACACACAAAATCATTAATATAGCAGATCTGTCAAACCATGCATTTGTCAAAGGTCACGTCAATGTCCGTGTCTATTTACTTTGAAATAAACTTTCCCTATTCTCCCAGTTTGGTCTGTTGTTTTTTATTTGTTTAATTGTTGTACTTTAATGTCCTAAATTTTTAAACCTGCAGGGTTTTAAATCCAATCCAAATTAATTTATTTTTATTTTTTTATAATATGTGCACTTTATAGTAGTAATTATTATCATTGATTATTATCATTACTACTCTTTTTACCTTTTTACAGTCGACTGTCTTAATTCTTTAACTCACACAATAGCACACTACTGCTATTTTCTCTTTATGAAGCTTCAATTTAACTCTTTACTCTTTAACTCTTAACTCTTAGCGCTATTTTCTTTAACACAGTTTCACACAGAGTATTCTTTTTCACAAATACTTCTCAAGAGGTTTTTTGTGTTACTCTAAGGGTTTTTTCCTTTTTTTTTTCCAAAAGTTCTTAAAGCAGAACTTTTTATTTATTTATTATTTTCTCATTTATACTATTTTTTTTGTTCTTTCTCAAAACTAAGGCACAGTTTCTTTTACCTCTATTTTCATTTACTCTGTTTTTCTTATATTGTCTCTTTTATCTCTTCTTTGTCTCTTCTTTTTCTCTTTACAGCTGTCTCTAAGTCCAATTTTGGTTCTCGTATCTGCTCAGGGTTCTTTTTCCTTTTTAACACTTATAAGCAAATTTTAGACAGCTCTATCTCCCGGGAGATATTGGCTGCAGCGCATTTTCCAGATAAGAAGCTGATAAAGCCTAGGAACTTCTTCTGACTTTAGCATCCAGACAAACTCCGACACCAGAGGAGAAAATGTAAAATTATTTTACCTTCAGAAGGATCTATTTTGGCCGGCCTTTCTCCCCTGAAGCCGGGGTGCGTTCGGCTGCTGTCAGACCCTGGCTAAGCTCGCCAAATGTTGTTGGTTTTAATTACATGCAAAACATAGATATAGATATATAGCTATAATGAAGACTCAGGACAACACAGCTTCTGTTCTAGGAAGTAGCTTCAGCCGGGTTTTATTGGATCTTGGTTCTCAATACAATGCTACATAGGTCAATGACCTCGATATCCTAAGACACTTCTATATCATTGTTATTAAACAATGTTGACCAATTACCGTATCTTTGAGCAGCGTCCACGCTGAGATCCCCAGCAGACCACTAAAACACCTCCCCTCCTCATAAAGGAAAAAGTGGGGGGGGGTGGGGAGGGGGGGGGGGGGCCCCCTATTATTATACTTTGAACACTGCGTCACACTACGGGAACCATTGGTGTTATTTGGCCAGCGCAACCGCCTGGCTTGTGATATAAGTTTATCTTGAAGGCGCTAAACTGTCTGAGTTCCTGAAGAGGACCAGTAAAAGCTGGGAACCAAAAACATTTCCTAGAATCGCTTAATGACAAGTCTTTCGTGGAAGTACCACGTGCATCTTGTCAGCTTCTGAGAATTGATGCACGTGTTGATTACACGTGCCATGCAGGCCCAAATTTTGGCTTCTACAACTTGTGTGAATCCATTGTTTCTATTTTATATTGCTTTGCTGCTGTTATATCGGAATATCCTTAGAGGGACAATACAGGACTGTGCTATTCTAAAAAAAACTTTAAACTTTCAATACAATACCAACAATTACAGTATGTAAATATATATCTTTAAAACGTACGTCCAGGGACAATTTATGGTATCTATTGTATATTCACTTGACCTTAAAGGGAAATTCCGTTAATTTTACAACCTGGACCTTATTTTTTGCAATTTTTATGTTTTTTCACTGAGCCTGAGAAGTTTGGACCCAGTTTGAGCCGGTCAGCAGTATTTGTACATCCAGTCTTGATTAGATGTATTCATATAACGGAAGTGCTCGTGTTCTTGTAATAAGAATTAAACCTTATTATTCTTGTAATAAGGTTTAATCTGCCCCAAACGCCTTCATTTTACAATGTAAATATTCTACATTGACTTACACATGCCTCGGAAGTGCTTCTTGATTGTGTTCCGGGCCAATTTGGAGGCTTAACAATTAAACACTAATAAAAAGCTGATGAATCTGACGAATCTGCCACGGCACCGTTCTGTGATCATTTTTATATATTTTATCCATAAAACTGTTGGTTGTCAAAGCCATGTTGCAGTCAACATGAAGTTCACCTACTTACTGATCAGAGGAGGACTTAGACAAGACAGCTGTGGATGCGGGGGAAGGTCTAGTCCAGGTAATGTCGTCCTTCTCATAGCTGACAAAAATCACAAATAATAGTACTCAGACTAGCAGCATGAAATACATTGTTTACAGATACAAATTAAAGCATAATGCCAGGACCTGTCGGTGTTGTTTGCACCCGTTTACTGTACATTCTGAGATGCTACGGATCAATTAATTAACCACACAATGCTATTTTAAGATCACATAAGCATTTTGATGAATGGCTAATCTGCATTAGCATATAGCCACTTACTTCTCTGTCCATCAGGCGTCTTTGTTCTTTGATCCAGCAGCTGTTCTTTAGGAATATAGAATAAAATCCTGTAATCCATGCATCGAAACGGGCTTTTTCACTGAGAAAAATCAAACAAAATAGTGTTTTAAGCTGCCAAAAACTGAAGCAGCCATTAGTTTTGAGAGGGACGAGGGTGTGTTTGAAATCCTACCAGGGGTAAGCCACTCTGCCTGCAGGGGCGGTGCAGACACCTCTAGAACTCAACTTTCAACCAGTGATGCCAGTAGTTGAACACTCATTTCTAGGAGTGGGAGGGGCAGCTGCTCAGAGAGCAGAATTCAGGAGGATTACTCAGACATACGTGAATTAAGCTAAAAACCACTCTGGTGTGGTTTTTTCATGAGAAAATTGCATTACCATATGGTTGAAAACTCCAAAAACTTGATTTTGCATTATATAGCCCCTTTAATGATGCTGCTTCCTCACCAATGCTCTCCAACAAACCTCTTGTCTGGAGCTTTCATAGAGCAGCTGTGTTATACTAACATTTTATAATATATACTATAGGTGTGGTTTGAAGGCAGTGTCTACACTTGGCCTATATTTTATTTAGTCGTAACAGTGTAAGAGATGGCTGTATATGAATGCACACCACACTTTTCAGATTCTTAGGTCCTGTTTACACGGAGACAAAACGGGTATAGTTTCAAAAAGGGAGTCTGTAAATACGGCACCAAAATAAAAATACATTTTGTCCATACGGTTAAACACAAACTGCTTTAGTAGCTATGCAGGGCTCATTGGTGACACTGCCAGAGAAACACAAAAAAGAACATTGAGCAAGTGCAGTCAACCCAGTGGAAAATTATCAGAGTAAAGAAAAGTGGTCAGTCTGTTCTCCAACAGTCTAAGCAAAGAACAGCATAAGTACAGAGATGCCACAGGTTGACCTAAGCCATTCTAACCATAAACTATATCAAAAAGAAGGTTTTAAGCCTGATCCTGAAGAGTATCTGCTTCACGGACTAAAACTGGGAGGATCCATAATGTCAGTATTATTTACTATATGTAACATGCACGTGCATGTTACATATAGAAATGGGGCTTTTATTTCATCCATTCAGAAAAAATTCTGGATAGCTTGTGATCACAGAGACAACTGAGCTTTCGTTGGGAGATTTCTCCAGTTTGAGACCCGAATCAAACATAATCGTTCACGGTGTCTTGAATCGCCGGCTACTTTTGGTTGAGAAAACTATTCGATTTTTCCATTTCCCACCTACAATCCCAGTAAAATACATTGAAGTCTCTGGCTCAATGAAAAAATGTGAAATAGTTCAAAAAGCATAGATACTTTTGAGGAGAAAAGAAAATAGCTACCTAGTTACATACAGTTTTTTTTTTTCTGTTAATACTCTTTGCCTTAATATTTCCCACTGCAAACATTTTCAGCTGTCCTTTGTTTCCGTTTGAACTTACTTAAGTACATGAAGAGATGTGCATTTAAAAATGTATTCTTGGCTTCCTCTTTCCATTTTTTTATGTAATGTATTTCTTTCTTTCTTTTTGTTCAGTGTTCTGCTGTTTTGACTGCTCATTTATTACCAGTGCCTTGACAGCTTAAATTTTGTGACTGATCTCCTGTCTTCCCTCTGTCCATTCATTCTTTATTTTCTGCATACTTTCGTTTTTCTTAATTCTGTCTGTTTTTGTGATAATAGTCCTTTTTTGCTCTGTCGGGGTGATTTTCTCACTGTACCAGCAGAGGAAGGGTGAATGACAAAGCTGAATAGTTAAAGCTTCTAATCAGCTCGCATGGGAGGGAAGACTGATAGGAGGGTAGGAGCTAAGTACAGCAAGCTCTTAATTTGAAAGGTTTCACCTGAAATTTGCTGTGAGCAAAGAAATGAGACAGGCAGGGAAGGCCAGGGAGGAAAGCAAAACACCAGAAGGTTGGGGGTGGGCTAAGTGGATTAGAATAGAGGACAGAAGTGAGGAGAGGAAGACAGAAACATCAAAGCTGTTGGGTGATATGAGAGAGAGGGAAAGAGAGAGACAGAGGGAGGCTAAAAAAAAGAGTTCTGTCACTTATCAATAAGCTGACAGCTAGCAAGTTAGCTGTCTGACAGTCCTACCCCGAGACCTGAACCTACCATCAATCCCTCTGTTCAATGCATATTTCCAGTCAAAAACCGACCTGCAATCACTCAGGCTGTTAAAAAAAATCTTAGCTTCTTCCATCATAACCTGACTGATAAAAAGAAGTGCACTGGATGCAATTACATGTTCTTTAATGGCCCTTATTACATCAGAGCAAAGACAATTTAGAAGAAGTATGTGCAGCAGTTTAATAGCTACTAACAAGTTTAAAAATTATATCTAAAGGGTTTTTTTAAAAACTCATGCAGCTTTCAAGATTTAAAAAGACTGTTTTTTTGTTTTTTTTTAACGTGTCCTGTCTAGCAGTATGCTACTCAGAATTGGTGTCTGAGTACCAAGTACAAGCCCAACAGTTTTACTTTCCCAAGCAGAGTATTACAGCTTCGCTGTAGTACGCCACTTGATGTATATGAAAAATCTTTATTAGTGATTACTGTGGGTTCAATTTCCTGACGTCATGGACATTAAACTGAGACAAGAAGGGAGAAAGGAAGAAGGTGAAGAAAAGAAACCGGACCAACAGAGGGGCGAACCGATGACACAAGACAGGGAGGCAAATAAAGAACACAAGAAAACATCCCAGTCCTCCACCTCTGCCGGACGGCAGAGAAACAGTAATACAAAACAAAAACAACAAAGTGTACAGAACCAAACCAATAGTTCGGATCTGGTAGAATAAACAAAGAATTACACATTCACTACACACAAGCATTGATTAATGAACATAATACAAATGTTTCTGGTAAGCTCCTGTGAACAACTAACTAATGATGACCTATTCCGGGCCAGGGTCAGGAAGCGGGCCAGGAAAATCACCTCTGACCCCTCACACCCTGGCCACAATCTGTTTAGGCTCCTCCCCTCAGGTCGGCGTTACAGAGCGTTGTACGCCAAAACCACCCGACACAAAAACAGTTTTTTCCCCCAGGCTGTCGCTCTGACGAACTCTGTCTAGTCACAGTGTGTGAGTGCACTCACATAACAATAAACTATAACTCTGCACTTCTGTACATACTCACTGTAAAATAACCCCGGCTTGGTGTATATATTATCCTTTATTATTTACGATCTGATATTTATTTGTATTTTTACTTATTTTTGTTCTTATTTTTCTTTTTTTTCTTTTTTTATTTCACTTATTCAAGTTCTGTACTGGAGGAAAAAGTTTGCCGGAGTCAAATTCCTTGTATGTGACATACTTGGCCAATAAAACTGATTCTGATTCTGATTCTGATTCTGATGATAACCTCAGCTTAAGATATGTCCGTCCTCACTTATGTCCCCACACCTATGTGTGTGCGAGCATGCAGGTCGGAATAAGGTTTCCCCATGCAAGTGATTGATAGCTGGTGTAAGGAACCGTCAATCCGTCCTACAGGAATCGGCACAGACATGGAGGAGGCAAGAGATGTATGCATCCAGCGTCCCACAGAGTACAGAGTCCACAGGCGGATCAGCGCAGGGTCGATCACCCGCCAAGAGGGGAACAGATGGAAGCCCCAGGGGAGCACCCACCAGCCGCGATGCTGGGGCCCGAGAGATCGCAGTGACGAGCCCACGGGCTCCGCCGGTAACCGGCTACGCCAGGGCGGGCCCGGACCAGGAACCGGAGGCCACGGGGACCAGGGGCACCCCACCCCCCAGCGGGGCCCCAACCAGTGACCAGCCGACAAGGGTCCCCCGCCGCCGCCGCAGGCAAGGAGGACCCGCAGCCAACCGACGGACAACACACGCCGCCGCCACCCCGGACCAGTACCCACCGCCAACAACCCGGCCCGCCTCCACACATCCACACGCCAGGGAGCCACAGCGGATGTACGCCCTCCCCAGGCCGCGCCCAGCCGGCACCTGGACATCCAGATCTTCCAGCTCCAGGGTCCAGATCCCGCCCCACGTGGGGCGCCAAGATCAGGGGCCCAGCCAATGCCGGACAGCCCCACCAGGCGAACAGACCAGCCAGCTGAAGTCCTGGAACCGGCAGGAGGATTGGGCGCCAGGCACGGTCCCCACCGATCCACCGGACGGCACCAACCTATTCTACAAACCCGGCACCCCCATAAGAGGTGCCCCAGTCAATCCAAGGAGGACATCGGCCCGAAACAGCGGCCGCCCGACACACCGGACCACCCAGGACCCGCCCGACATGCACCAGGACCGAGCCGGGCCGCAACCGGGACCCCCAGCCCCAGGCATCGAGAGTCATCATCAACCAGCGGGCAGGAGCAACCATCACCGACGGGGAGTGACGGGGAGGGAAGAAGATGCATCAGGCCAGAGAGCAGCCAAACACCCAACCTGACAGGTAGACATAGACAGACAGAGACACTCATACGTACCCTCCCTTTCTTGTGTACACATTCTTACAAATACAGGACATACGAAAAAAGGACGCTATACCCTCATTCATACCCCCCATACGTACACTATACTCCATACTCCCAGGCCCAGGGACAGACACCCCAGTAGAGAACCCTGCCCCTGCACCCAGGAGACAGACCCCTTTGCCCACCAGGACGGGGACAAGTAGACCGCCAAGGCCCCACACCGGCAAGAGCAGCCCACCAGCCCAGGACCCCGACCAGACGGCGTGATGTTCTATCCGGGCTCCGACCCCTGATGGTCCAACGAACAGGGGTGTGGAAAGACCCCCCAGCCTCTCTCCCCCAGCTCAATGTGGTGTTGTTGCGTGTTGTTCTAATGTGCACTTAAAACAGAGGGGGGGGGACATGGGAATACTGCCGGGTACCCCCATCTCCCCCCCCGGGCCCTCAGTGTCTAGATGCGTTTAACCAGTGGGTGCCGGCACCACAGGCGAGGCCCCCTCAACGGGGGGGCCTCGCCTGTGGCGCCACACCGCCAGGTCCCTACATGTGCGTTCCCTGTAAATGTTGCAAGTGTAGTGTCTAAATTGCTCAATAAAATCGGGACCCAGGCCGCCACCGGGTAGCGAAGACGGAAGCTCCATCCCGCACCCCAGTGACGTGCCCACGTCCCAAGGCCTTGTGAATGGTAGAATGAAGGAGCAGGTGGACAGAGGCATGGGGATGGGGAGAAAATAACTGGGGTGACCATTGCCAACCCCAGGGAGCCAGCTCCCCTGCTGACTCCAATAGGCACCCCCGTTCGGCCCGATCCACCAGGGGTGGGAGGCCCCAGCACGTCCAGTCGGGGCCCACGGCAGCGGTACCGCCGAGCCCCATGGGGGCCCCGGCAATCCACCAGCCCCCATGCCAGGGGCATACCTAAATCCTCCCCAACATTCACACTGCTAACAAAACACATGTCACTAGACACCCAGGTTGAGTTTAGCCCCCCCTCACCCTCAACGCCCTCCCCCCTCCCGTCCCAAGCGCACCCCGTTAAAAAGAGCGCCTGTGCTAGATGGTAAAAAGCCTCCCCGCCAATAAGAGACGCCCCAGGCACCGCCAGCGTCCGAGGACCCCCGGGCCGAGGCCGGAACCCGGCGCACCACCGACTCGGGTACCCCGGACATGCCGCGCCAGGCCCGTGAGCAGACCGAAGTCCCGGGCGGCCAATCCCCAGGCCGACATCCTCCAGCCTTGCTACTACCGCCCGATGGCCGGGTGGCAACAGAACCCAGCACGTCCACCCACCAGCCCACACCCCACCAACTGGTCAGTCACCGTGGAGGCCGACCAACACCGGCCAGAGCCCCCCACCCCAGCACCCCCGCGAGGGCTAAGACCAAGACCCAGGAGCCATGTCCAGTGTCAATATAGCCGATCGGGCCCGGAGACGCCGGCCACCCGCCACGGCCTCTCGCCGACGCCCGGACGCGGCAAGCGGCCACCGGGGAGCAAGCGACAGGAACCAGCCCGGGGAGATGGAAAGGGCAGCAGCGCCCGCCAACCACCGGCCGACCACAGCCCCCCCCCAGCCGGCACCGACGGCAGCGGCCCCCCCCGGCCAAGCCCCGCCAGGGCCCCAGCCGGGGGGCGCGCCGCCCCAGAACCCCGAGCCCCAGGCCCAGTCCAGACCCCCCCAGAGCAGCACAGCACCAGGCCAGTAACCCGTGTCCGCCAGCACGACCCCTCTAAGGCGCCGCATGCAGCCACTAGGAGTCACCACACAAAGACCCCAAAGTCCCACCCCAGGCGAGGGTCTCGGCACCTATCGCCGAACCGCAAGCGGACCCACCCCCAAGGACCTCCCCGCAGTCACCACCAACCCTTAGCTCCACATCGGCAACCGTGTCCCACAGAACGGAATCAAGGGCCCGACCCCACTAGGTGATGGAACTGATCAAGGGTGACCAGAAAGATTGATCAGATGTGGAGGCAGATGCCGTTTCTAGACCAATGTAATCCAGAAGGAGATCTCTATATTGATTAATATTCAGAGTATTTTTATTTTTCCAGTTCAAGAGGATATTTTTCTTAGCGATGCATAAGGCGATGTAAAATAATTGCATAGACTTTGTATCCATGGTAACTTCATCTATATTTCCCAGCAAGCAAACTCTGGGAGCAGGTGTGATATTACATTTCAGACACTTTGATAGATCTTCACATATCTGGTACCAATATTTCTTAACAGGTGGGCAGAACCAAAGAGCATGAATAAAAAGACTGTTGTTAAAGAAAAAGTTGCTCTGCACTTGTGTACACAAAGGATGCAACAGGTAAAACCGTTTTAAAAGAAATTTGTATTTATATTAAGCGTGTTTCATGGATATTTTATGTTCCTCTTTAAAGTTTTAAGTGTAAACAATTTTGACCTATAAAGGTAAACATATCTATTACTACACTGATCAGTCATAACTTTATGACCACTGACTGGTGAATATGTTCTTTTGTATAAATTGCATCTACCTACTGCTAATATATTTCCAATGAAACAACTTGAATGCAAGGATGATCAATGACTTTTCAGAACATGTTAGTGCCCTCTTAAACCATTTGCCACCGTTTTAAACAAAAACCATCCCCCATGGAGCATAGTTTATGCATATGAGGCTGCACGGTTGCAGACTAGAAAGGATAGCAATCCAGATCTAATTTGCCCCCTAACAGAAAGAGCCACATAAGCATGTGGGCATCAGAACTGGACCATGGAGTAATAAAAGAAGGTGAGATGTTCTGGTTAGTTATATTTCTTTTATTTAACATTGATGATGTGTGTGCATTAATCAGCTGTGGAACACAAGACGTGATTATGTTTTATGGAAAAAAG
The DNA here is from genome assembly GCA_028564705.1 of Apricaphanius iberus. Taxonomy (NCBI): domain Eukaryota; kingdom Metazoa; phylum Chordata; class Actinopteri; order Cyprinodontiformes; family Aphaniidae; genus Apricaphanius; species Apricaphanius iberus. Next base: position 126,444 of record JAPXFQ010000445.1, on the reverse strand, counting down.
GCATGCTAGTCACTGCCGTGTGAGGATTTGGACAATGTTTTGCTTGAAAGTTTGAATCTTTCCAGTCATGTGGATGTTACTTTGACATGGACCACATAACTGTTACTGCACACCATCTACACCCTGTCATAGAAATGGTATCCCCTGACTCTTGTGGAAAATTTAAGAAAAAATTACCACACACAGATGTTCTTTCAGGAATGGTTTGAGGAGTGCAACAAGTTTGATGTGTTGACTTGGACTGAAAAATCACACAATCTCCATCCAGTCAAGCATCATTAGGATGATCTAAGCAAACAAGTCAGATATATGGAGGATAAACCTCACAATTTACAGGTGTTAAGGGATCTGCTGGTAAGATCTTTTTGCCAGATGATACAACACCTTTTCAGGGTTTACCTGTAAAAGGTTTAGGGTCTTTTGTGCACCAAAAGTAGGATCATCACGCACTAAAAGGCAGCTGATGACACTGTTTTGCAAACTTTGATTGCTAAGTAGGTAGATAGTTTTTAACTTATGACTTTCCTCTATATGTTCCTTTCAGTAGGGTTTGGCTATTTTCCCATGAAATGCACCAAATAAATGTCTGTCTGAAGTGTGGGTGGCCTGCCAAAGTAAGTAGCACTGAGACTAGCCTGTGGCCTCATTATCTGTGCAAATACAGGCACCCATGACCTTGGGTGGGTGGAGTGAATTTCTAAATCCCCTTTTGGCTCCTCAAAGTGTTCTCATCATTAGCAGAACAATTCAATGTAATGGTTCATTTTCTTTCCTCTGAGGAGAAAAAATGGCCACTACAAAATTTACATATGCTAAAATTTTAGTGAAGCATCTCTGATAAATGGTGGTGGTTGTTCTTGCAAACAAAGTCAATGGTTCATTTTTATTTTGGTGGCGAAACACAACACTTCTCTTACTGTAAGAATTTGAACATCTCCTGTAGTAAATATATGACTGAAATTATGATAGTATCAGCCTAGGGATCTTTACTAAAGACTTGATGATTGCTGCAATTGAAGATGAAAAATTATAGTTATTTCTTAAAGATCTTTTGTCCTGGTTACATAAAGATGAATAATTTTACTCACTGAGTAGAGTACAGCAACCAAAAACAAACGACTGATGGTCATTCACTCCACTGTGTTGCCATTTATTATACCTTTTCTATCTGGGTCAATTAAACCTGACAACTGATAACGCTGCCCATCTTCCTTATCCTTGTCATGTCATTCAGACTTTTTTTTCTAATTTAGGAGCAAGCCAATCCTACAATCCTGTAAATTTGCTATTAAGAAGCCTTCTCTCACATTGCTTCCTTTGGGCAGCTTTCAAACCCTCCAGAATAATTTTGTGTGGGCACTCTGTGCTGCCTATGGGGAAACGCTTGCAGCCCCAGTCAACCATAACTAAATCCACCACAGACAAAGGCTCCTGTCTTTGTTTTCATTTTGTTAACTGTTCTGACAGTTGCAAGCATTTATGACAGAATGCATTTTAAGACAAAGGAAACGATGCCTAATCAACTTTAATGGCCTGTCTGTGCTCAAGTGACCCATTTCCTTTATGTAGCTCATTTGGAAGGATAGAGCAGTACACTTCTGGAAGCACATCCTGCCATTAGCTTTGTTTCCTCCTGTGCATGGACCCATCTGTGGTAATCACCCAGAACATGCCTATATTTTCTGACTAGACTCCTAAATTCACACATCTTTTCTTTCCATTGGGCATGTAGCACCATGTGAAAGTTTTATAATTTGATTTTTAAAGGTCTACTGTGTTCTCTTGGCCTTATCTAATGAAGAAGCCTAAAGTGCACAATATTTTTTATTATGTACATAGGAAGTTGGCAGTATGATGAGGCACTGCCCTTTTGTCAGTGTCATAAAGACCGCATACACTTCCTTGCGGAAAAAAAAAATCATACCCCTTAAAATTGTTGACATTTTGTGAAATTACAACAACGAAATTCAACATCTTTTATGTTGGTTTTATGGACTAGATAAAAACCTTTATAATTCAAAGTTATTAAACATGCTTGATATATCTAAAATAGATAGGTGTCCTAGTGTCAATATTATTTTTTTATATAAGCTGTGTTTTTTACACATCTTATACAAAAAAACAACAACCAACATATTTCTCTTCAAAAAGGAAATGCTAAAAACTGTGGGTTTTTAGCATTTTCCATATGATATAGCCATCTAAAATTCAGGCTTTTTAAACTTAAAGAAGAGTGCCTTGGATTTTTCCTTTTTGATGACCCTGATTTCCCACCAAAGAGCACCTTCGCCACACTTTTTGGATTTACATTCTGAGTACTCTAGACTTTCTTTTTTTCAACATATTTCTCTATTGAAAAAGTATTGCATTTTTACACGTCATGATTTTTGGGTTTTACGTTTTGTTCTATTCCTCCTATCCATGTTTTATTGTCAACTTTTAGTTCATTGTTTGGGTCATTATTGTACCCAGGCATGTTCTGGTTTTCCTGTGTTTCCTGATTATGGGGCTTGTCCGTCATTCTTCTCATAGTTTTCCTCCTGTACACCATGTGGAGAGCTACTGTAACACTGCAGGTTTTAATGCTTAATCTCTAGTTTTGGATTGAATCCAGTTTTGTTTGTTTGTTTGATTGTTCACACTTTAACTAAAATGCATCTGCAAACCTGCTCCAGTGTGAAAGGTTTACGTCCTTAAAGAGGCCCAGATGTACAGAAGAAGACAACACAAAGAGATCTGCTTACAGAAATAAAAATGGCGGCTTCAGATGTTTATGTTTGTGCAACAGCTTGGCAGTTAGTGCAGTCGGAATCCACAAAATGTTGGTAAAATAATGAGAATAACAAGGACACTGAGAAAAAACAGAGCCCACATTCTAACAATGGCTTTTTGTAGAGCTGTGGCTGCTACCTCCCGACAGAGGTATCTGTGGATTCAGAGTCGGAACCACAGTCTTCAGTAAGTTGTGAAAGGCTTCACCGACAGAGTTTATGCACGATTTTAGCATGTGAAGACAGACCTTTGAATCAGGCTACGTCCACACTAAGCCGATAAGGTTATACGGGGAGTTAGACGCCTAATGTTATCCACTCAACACGAGCATTTACGCCCCACTTAAGTTAATGATTGCGCAATCCCATAAAGACCTGTGCAAATACTGGGCATGCGCGAAAAGACGAACGGAAAACGCGTATAACCTACGTGACGCAGGCGCCTACATATTATATACAAGAAGCTCTACAGCACAGTACATATCTGCTTGTCCCGTTAACCGAAGAGAACAATAGCTGCTCAGAAGAAGAGAGAGCTTTTGGTGTGGACAGACGACGAGATCAATTTATTACTCTTCGCTGTTGTCTTTGTCTGTAGTGTCGTATTGTTATTGACGCACTTCACACTTATACACTGTTTTGGTGGTATCCTCACTTTTAACTATTATTATATATGTATATATATCACTTATTCTCCCCGATATATATATATATATATATATATATATACACTTGAGAAATACAAAGGGCTCAGACAGGACCTAGAGAAGGCTTGGAATGTGAAGGTGACAGTAGTACCTGAGCTAATCTCCACTTCATCACCACCCATGTAAGCATTTCTCATTACAAAATCACTTGATCAATTTTCCTCTACTCATCCTCTGCTCGTTTCAGTGCTCCAACTCACAGTTCACAGCAGCTCCCTGCAGTTTCCCAGCGCCTCCTTGATCTACAATCATCATTTCAATCAATCTTTTTAAATCTTTCTGACCCCCTGAGAATTTTGTGGATGTAGGTCAGACCGATATCTAAACCCATGACAATACCAACATTTTTGAATGACTTGAGCTCAGGCATTGCAGTTAACTAACTATATGGTTTATGGTTTGATGGAGTAAAAAATGTTAACTGTAGTTATGGAATCATTTCTAAAGGATGTAGTGGATTAGGGATGTAACTGTGAGAACTAAAAGGTGTCTAAAATGAAGCAGTTATTTAATGCCCCTGTGGTTCAGGGTGCATATTGGGCTAACACTTTAACCTCACCATGCTTAACCATTATCGTTACATTGAGTGAACCCAGGCCATAGACTACACTATATAAACACACAATTTTATATCTATAAAGATCCACTTTAACAACTCCTCAAGAATTATATTTTTGGCAGCGAAATATTAAATTACCAAATTTAAGAGAAAATAAATCAACAAAAAAGTAATTGTGCTCTGAAAACAAAGAATGCTATCATTTTTTAAAATGGAAGTTGGAAGAAATGGCCTCTGGTCAGAAAAAAAGATGAGAAAAACAAAAAGATGTAAGGAGAAGAGAAAGATGTCGGAACAGCCTTCTACGTGGAGCACTCGAGCTTTTGTTTTTCCTCTGGACTCAAGGGAGAAAGTGACGTATGTCTGGTTCTTATATATCTGATATACCTGTTTTCTGTCTGAAGCAAGGCTGAAGGCCTATTAAAGAACACTGAATGCTGAAAATGTTCACCTTGTTCCACCTCAGAAGGCAAATTTCAGTCAGCTCAAAACAGTTTATTTTTCCAAATTAAACCCTGTAAATATGCTGTGAATATAGCATGAATTTGCATATAGAGAAAAACTATTATCTTTTAGATTCAGTTGATTTATATATGGTAATCTCATTACATAGATTTTTATTTTTTTCTGTTTCATGCTTTCCATTATTGTTACTTTTTACTAAGATAGAGCAACGGCAAATCACCATAGCATATCCACTTATCAGATTTTATTGGAGCTGTCAAAATGTTGTTTTATCTTTTCAATAATCTGGGTGTTGGATTGTAGCCACAAGGAGTTGCATAAGAGCCTACATAAGACACAATGAGGCTGAATGAAAAGATGAGCCAGATCTCCATGTTCCCTAAAATCTGTGCCCTCTTTTAGATTCTCTGAACTTCATTCTGGGTTGTGTAATACAAGTTTTGAAGTCTATCTTTTCTAAGTGATGAAAAAGCAGGATCTATGTGCCTTTTTATTCTATGGAATAATTCACACATAGACGATTGTTGTTCAGCTAACAAGTTTTTTAACTGATGCAATGAGTTGCTTCTCTTTTTTTAAAACAACCATGTTAAAGGACAATTTATGTGAATGTCTAGTCTTTTTGAAAAGGGTCAAATAATTGTCATGTATAATGCAGAAAAAACGATCAAGGAAGATTGCTGAATCTTTTGTTAAGAACTGTTAAATGTATTCTCAAAAAATAGAAAGAAAGTTGAGAACCATCATGATCGAGAAATAAATATGGTCAGGGAAAATTTCCTGACTCAGTGTGATCGGTAATGAATTAAGTGTTTGGTGAAATCAAATTGAAGAAAAAATAGAAACAGGGCTCAGGGCTTTGTTTAATAGTCAAATGAAAGCATTCCACATGCACAGTGTGAAGGGATGTTGAGGGTTTGGGACTGAACAGCTGTGTAGGCATGAGAACACCTGTAATCAGTGAGGCTAATCAGTTAAAAGACTTCAATTTTCAAGGAAGCACAGGCTTTGTGCAGTGTTTGAACTCTCCCATCATCAATACAAATTCTTTGTGAAAAATGAATGTAACACTGATGGAAATAAATCTTGAAACATCACAGGAGCTTATTTAAACAATGCCACAGGTAATGTGTTGTAATCACAGTCAGTGCATCATCTTCCTTTTTTCTTTTTTCTTTTTGGTAATAACTTTAGTTTTTGGTCAGGCAGTGCATTTCATCCCACAATATGAGTTTAATTTTTTTTTTTATTACCTTACCAATTTGAAGCAGTAAGAAAATTGCAGGTTGTAAAGGAGCATGACACCAGTAAGAGTTCATTTTTGTGTTTCTGTAATAAAGACCTTCATATGATTGGCCTGAACATCTGCAAGGTTTGCTGTTTCCCTTGATGGAAACTAAATTGTAGATACGAAAATAGCTTTTGTGGTTCCCTTTTTCATTGACATCAACTGATTTTACAGTATTTTAATAAAATAAGCATGCTCTAAATCTTTTCTAAGTCCTTTCTCTTCATATTTGTTTTCTTTAAGTGTTTTCTCTGCACCTCTCAGTCCACTCTGTCAATTACAAGTGTGAGCGCCTGAGGGAAAAACTTCAACTTAGCCAGACGGTTCACACTCTAAACCCAGTCACTTTTTTTTCTTGTCACACTAGCTGTGTGTCTCTCTTTGACATAACTCAAAAACTGCATTAGACATCTTCATTGCACCTGCTTCGAACCTGTCAAAATGATTGCAAAAACTTCACACATGTTCCTTCTGGGAACAGACAAGGTCTTCAAGGTTACATGGGTCAAACTGTATTACCTGCAGTGGTACTTACTTTTATTTTATGAGAAGTATTTTTTTTTTCTAAAAACATTGACAACAAAAAATCATTTCAAACTTATTTAAACATTTTAAGTGCTTGGTTAAACTTTCAAATAGACAACACATCTCAGAAAAAGGCCATTAAATACAGTGAACAAAAAATATATACGCAACACTTTTTTGCTCCCAATTTTCATGAGCTGATCTCAAAGATCTGAAACATTTTCTTTACACACAAAATACTCATTACTAAAGTGGCATACTCAGGTTGTAATGTGCAACAGAGCAGGATACTTTAAAGATGTTTAAATATAAATCATTTTTAGAAATATGTACAAAATTTGCATGTGTATTTTTGCAATAAAAACGGTAAAAATATTTCCAAAAGTTAGCATGATTTTATATTTGATGTTGTTTTATAACGTTATGGCATTAAGGTTGCGGTCTATAGCAGAGTCCAGTGTGACAGTTTTTTTGTCTTTTTATATGTTTATATGTATTTATATGCCCATGGTAACCCAATATCCCCTATTTGGGGATTAGTAAACTAAGAAAAAACAAAGTGTAAATTAGAGCAGAAAAAATTTTAATTGGTGAAATACTGCAATTAACAGCGCTGTTGTAACCATTTAGGTTTGTTGAGAGCAGTTTTGGCTGTAAAGTTTAACAGCTGCAGGGCAGACCTGTGAACACACTTCATGGATCTTGGTGGCTGCTCTGGAGTTTCAGCAACATCTACCTGCATGAGGTGGGAGACTAAATAAAAACTAGAAAGAGAAGTAGATAAGAAAACTATCTGATAAGAGAAATAAAGTTAAACAGAACTAACAAAGACTGATGAGCTGAGAAAACACAAATAAACGATAAAACACAAAAACAATAATACATATGAAAACATCAAGAGCATGAAGCTGAAAATATGGAAACAAGGAAGTGCCTAAATTAAAAAGGTAATGTCTTAAAGCAGTGTTGGGGAGAATACTTTTTAAATAAATTTAGTTACAGAATACTGAATACATGCTTGAAATGTATTTTGTAATGTATTCCGTTACTTTGCTGAATCATGTTACTGTTTTCAAAATACTTGGAATACTTCCCCTTAAAAACAGCATTTAAGTCTATTAAATGTCACCAAATGCGCTGGTAGCTGCTCCCGCAGGAAAACAGAGGGCATATTAATGCTAAACACTAGGTACTGACTGGGAAAAATATGAACAAAAGTATTTAATCATTTTTGGCACAACACTGCTACCTCTCAGTGACCAAAAACCAACCAACCAACAAAACAAACTGGTTTTTAGCAGTAATGTATTTTTACATTTTATTAGATTTTATATTTAGTCATTTGAAATTAAGTTTAGCTGTTTTGCAGCCATAGCCAATTAGGCTATTTCCAACTTTCTGTTATAAATATGCAAAGTATTGTAAACTGACTTTCATTGCATTCCAAAGGGGAAGCTTTTATACTTGTAGCCATAATTTTTGGCAAACCCATCACAACAACATAAGCTAATGTCATGTCAGATACAACCAGCACAAACACAGGAACTGTGAAAAATTACCTAACTAAACCATATAGGCACTGTCAAATAATAGACAAACAAAAAAAAGAATGGTAGAGGATTTTGTTTTGTTTTTGTACATCGTTGCAGTGTCTTAATTTTTTTTGTGACTTTCAGATACCTTGAAAGGCTGGCCAGCCGGATGCTTCATGTTTCAAGTTTGCTGTTGACATTGTCGATGTGCGGCGCAGCTTGAGACCTGGCAAACAAAGTTTACACAAAAATTTAAGAATTTTCCCACATGCATCCATCACTAACCTTTGCAAAAAATATTTTAGGTGGTAATACGAATATGCCGTTTCATTCATTGATACTGCCTTACAGCTGCTCCAGCAATCACTGGAGTTTCCCTGCATACTCTACAGTTTGACACCATATGCATAAGTGGTGTGACGCTATGACTATTGTTGCCAGATTTGATCTTTTCCCCAATTTTAACCACAATGGTTTTAGTCAGGCTTTTTGTCAGGACTGCTATAATGAAATCTACCATCACTTTTAAAAAAAGGAACTGCGAGAGAGCGCCATTGAATGCATTATTTCCTTCACCAATTTGGCAGTGGTTGTAGCCCCAACGCCCCTGCTCTGGGTCTGAATCCATACCTGACAACTCACGTTTTTGTTTGATGTTCGATTTGACTGTTTCGGCCATAGGATATCTATGGTTTCGGCTGCATTTTTTGTTTTGGGGTATTATAGGATGGTCCACAGAGCGGAGACACACATTTCCCAAAACTTATATCTTCATCTTTCAGGTGGAAAGTGGAAAACACACAAGTATTCCAGTGGTATTACGAAAGTAACTGTATTTTGAATACCATGTTTAAAAATAGTAACTGTAATGGAATAAAGTTACTCATAATTAGTACTCTAAATACGTATCGCCGGTACATGTATTCCATTACTCCCCAACACTGTCCTAAAGTAAAACATAACAAGATGCCTAGGAATAAACTAAAATGATAATGTAAACTGAAAAAGGAAAATAACTCTAACTCAAAAGATAAACACCTAACATCATAACAAAAATATTCTATGAAAGATAGTAGAAACCACAATTTTCTTGCACCCTTCAGTTATGCTCTACTTGATTGTTGGACTATAACATAAAATTCCACAAAAAACACACAGACGTTTGTGGTTGTAAAGTGACAAAATGGTTCAAGTTTTGTGTATATAAATGTATTTGTTGTGTGTAATAAAATCATTAATAGCTTAATCCAATGAAAACTCAAAGAGCTGTATGACTTTCAAAAGAGTAATGACTAAAGACTATAAATCATTTAAAATTTAGATGTTTTTAAAAGGGAAGCATATTAACCAAACCAATAACATGGGGAGTACAGAAGGATACAGTAAGCTTCATAAAGGTGAAAACAAGCTCTTTGCATTAAATTGTGTGGTATTCCATTAGCGAGAGCCTCCCCGTTTGTTTCTTCCCTCTCTGCATCAGCAACTGTAAGTCTCAGCAGCCGAGGTTATCTCAGAGAGATTTACAGAGAGCCAGAAAGAGGGAATCAGACAGGGAGCAATTCATGTTACGACAGTAGCTGTAATAAGTCTGCTCTGTGAGCAAATGTGCACTTGTATGCTTGAATGTGTGTGTGTTTGTGTGCGCACGCACACATTATATTGGCAGGCGTCCTAAAGTAATAAGCTTGTTGGTGTGTCCAGTTCATTTATATTGCTCCATTCAGGGTGACCTTGAGCAATATGGCCGGCGCTCTGGTATTCTTCACACTGAAGCCGCCTCCTTCACCTCCCTTTCTCTCTCTTCACACAGGCAAACACACACTGAAAGAAATATCATGCAGATGCAAAAAAGCATCTTAAGTCTACCTTTAGATCAAAATAATGGTCAGAAATAATAAAGAACGTTCTTATTCATTATCTACAGTATATTTGTGATTTGATATACCTACTGAACATGGACACATATGAGGGATGCTGAGATTTAGTTTTTACTTTGTTCTAATTCTTTCAGTCTGGGACACTAACACCTGTAATATAAAAATGACTGAATATCTAAATGCAAACAGTTTATAGTTGCAAAACATCCCACACTTTGTTGCACAGCTTGGCATCCACCAATGCACAGTCATTTCCCTATCACTTTATTGTTGTTTTGATGTACTTTTTGAGTTATATAATTGTTCAAGTCAAATTATTTTAGTTTTCTTGCATTATTTTGCTCAAAATACTTATGAGTAATGTATAAGGAAGAAACTTGCGGCACATTGAAAAAACTAATCTTTGAGTACTTTAAAAAAAAACACTTTGATAGAGACATGCCACTTTACTTTCATCAAAGAGTAGTGCTGCAGTTTTTTTAATAACTGTATTGCCAACACAACAATTACGAAAACTAAATGTTGTTTTCCAATTTTGTACACTTTAACAAACTCTTTTTAACAAACTTAAAAGTACAGCTATTTGACAAGTTATAAACCTACTGGAACACTAAATCTATATGGGACAACAAATTCAAAGGTGAGCTTCATGCTAACTTAAGACTTAAAATGAAAAAACATTTTGTATTTTCATGAAACAATTGTTTATGAGGTGATGAGCGAGATGAGAAGAAGGGTAGTAGATTTGTTTGAGGTCTCGGCTTGCAAAAAAAAAAAAGAAGAAGACTTCTTAGGGTTAGAACCATAAAAAATAAAACATTTGTCATCCTGTTTATGTCACCAATAAGTTTGAGGAAACATTAATGTATTTCCTTTCTTCCTGCAAATGTAACATTAGTCAGTATTTTGTCTTCATCCTGAAGGCTTTTATGTAAAAATGCCATTACTATAAATATTTTTTGGAGGTTTACTGCCCATTCTCTCTCCAGAGAGTTCTGTAGTTATAAGTCAAATTCCAGCTATTTGAAACCCTGAGGCTATTATCTTCTTGAATGTCATATATGTAGCAAATGCATCACAGTGCCATCCAGCCATGGAAAGGGTAGTATGATATTTGCAAGAAGTGGGTTGTTTATACATCCTTCTTTCAAATGATATGCTGCAGTCACATGCATCAGTGTGTGAATAGTAGTAAAACCACCAGGGGAGTTTTAAAGTAAGAATTGTAGCTGGTTGTTTGTGCTGTGGGCTGCCATCCATCTTTATTGATATTCCTACCAGTTTAAATTAATCACCTCCTTGATCACTTCATTTACCCAGAATTTACAGTTTTTCATGTACAATAGCCAACAAATTTGTTTAGGTTTAAGTTTTTATTCTACTGGGGAAAACTGTGACATCTAGAATCTAAGACATGGAACATTTTTTGCTAGGTGAAAATCTAAGTTTATAAGGAAAAAGTGAAGAAACTATCCACAAATTTAGTATATTATATATAAACATTTAAGTTTGTTCATATGCGAATTATTTTATTAAGACAAAAGCAGAATCAAATAGTAATTAAACAAATTTGAAAAAAAGTTTTGAAAATTATTTTCATAGTCTGAACTGCCATGCTCTTAAGGAAGAAAGAAATGTTGCTTTAATCAGGTGTTGCTGCACTCATGATACACGACCATTCTGCCAATGATATACTGTAACAGTATCTGTCTTTCTTGTTCAGGAGTTTGCAGCATTTCTGAAGAGGGGGAAGGATGACCAGATACTGATGTTTTTTCTAAAGCCATCAGAGCAATAAAGCAGGAAAAATGCAGCTTTCTTTTAAACATTTAATCATGTCAGCTTTAGCTTTTATCAGAAAACAAATACAACCACCCCCCAGACACACAGTAAAACTCATAGGTGAGACATTGAAATTACTTTAGAGTTTTGGTAGCATTTTTTTGTATTACATTTTTGACTTTAAGCATAATTAATCGTAATCCTTGTCATAGAAGAATAGAGAGAGTACGTGGAGGATGCTTTAATTGCATGTAATATGCATAGCAGATGTTTGATACCTCTGCTTCTGCTGATTTGATTTTTTGCACATACATATCACTTAGATTTTATCTGCAGCACTGACTGTAAAATGTGCTCTACACAGAACTTGAGCAAGATATTTTGGAAGGTGGATGACTATGCCTCAGCAGCAGACATGTTCTTTTCTATTTGGTTCCCTAAATCAATGTGGGGAGTTTCAGCTGAGTTATTAAATGACGGAAGCCTTTTTTAACCTTTTTAACCAAACATTAAAATTACTGTCAACAGCTTATTGCCTAAATTACAGAGCAAACAGAGCAACATAAACATGACATGAGAGCATCCGACTACAGATGTGAATACCAATGCAGCGTAGTGGAATAATCTCCCAATCTATCTATCAATTTTGATATAGAGGTTTTCTTGCTCCTGAATACAAATATTTTTAAAGTATTTGTTTGTAATAGGTAATTGTAAAAAACACATTATTTGTGCCTTTCCGAAGACAATTTTTGGGTTCGGCTCCAACCCTTCTAATTAGCTTCCTAGTGTTTATATGTCCCTTAATGTCCTCACGTCTTTGTAAGATTCTCCTCATTCCATCGTCTCTTCGGCCAGTCAATCTAGAGTTATTGGGCAGTTCTTCAATTAATATGAGAAACAATCAATCTAAGCTCATCTCTGCATCTGAGGCAGACCTTAATCCTATGGCAGTAAAACCTTCTTATACATTCAGTATGTTACTATTAATTATTTTTTGAGTCAATTTGATCACAAACAAATGTTACGACCTGCAGTGGCACATAGTGTGCATTTCTTTACAATGTAATTGAAATATTTTAATCTGAATGCAGTAAATCCTGGGCCACCTCCAGACCTTTGCTTACCAAACACTTGCCAAAAAGTAACAGGCTCAGCTTTTACTGTAACCAATCACAGCCCAGCAGTGTGGCATCAGGAGCTTCTCTTTCAACTATAAAGCGCCTTTAAGCACTTTTTCCTACTGGTAGAAACAGCTGGAGTACAGCTGTAAAAAAATATTGCCTCGGGAACCAAACAGTTTAGGACTGGCTCTGGTGCTCCTATGGTCACCTCTTTGTCATCTTTCCTTTTCTCTCTAGTCATACTTCTTCTCATTCACACCCTTTTGCTGTCAGTATGTCCTGATCTTTATTTATCTCTGTTTTTTCTCCACTCCCAGGAGAAACACTGTCTTGCTGCTTCTTGCCTTCATCCTGATAACGTGGCATTACTTTCTCTTGTCTAAAACAGCTGCTTTTAGAAACAAACCATGCCTCAAGGGAAATGACCAACTGACAGACAGAGGAGGACAAGAAAAGGTGAAGGGCATGACTGACAGGAGAAGTAGATGGATAAATTACCACTGGGAAAAAAAAGAATATGGAAAAATATGGAGGAGGAAAAGAAAAAATACATGAGAAACACGATGGGGAAGCTTTTCAAGCATTTTCTCTGAAAACTGTTGTTTTTCGGCTTCATGAACCTGTTGTTTTACTTTGGAAGTCGTCAAATTCAATAACAACTGTAGATGTGCTACTTACAGCACTCCCACCAAACTGACAACCAAGCAAGTTATATGAAAGGAAGCTGTGGCAGACAATACAGTAAAGTACACCAACAAAAAAACAAACAAGAATTATTGTCATAATTTAAAGCTTATAAAAAATATTTGAAAGCTGTGCACATGGACATACTCAGGTTTAAAACAAAAACAAAAAGATTGGCAAGTTTAACGGCAAATCACAGATAGAACAACAGCATCAGTTGAGCTTAGGCACGAACTGTGATACCAATTATTTGAGAAAAAAAAAAATATATATATATACCAGGACGTCCCTACCAAAAAAAACTTTTTATGTACAGAAATTCCAGTGCTAAACATCATCCAAATGAGGTCTATCTTGTCTTTACAAATGTTACGTCTATTCAGTTTTTTTCTTTTTTACAAATCCAGTTAGAATGTAATATTACCTTAAAGACTTTCTTTTAATTGCATACTCATAACACATTCCTTATTTAACTTTATAAATGTGTATGTGCTTTATTTCATTTCATAAAATGAAAAAGTTTCATAAAATGCACGTTTTAAATTATGTTGGGCTAATATTCTCACTGGGTGTTATTATCATGTGCCAGACTATGGCTAAATGAAAAGAGAGGTATTAGCATTTTAAAGAAACCTGCTGCAAAAATTGCCCAAACTTCAGCATTTCTGCTGGGTATGTTATTACTGTTCGTCAAGCTAGATTCTGATAATATACTAACAAATAAACAATACCTCTGGATATATATTTAAACATACTTACAATGACTTTTTCTTCTATCATGCGCTTGAGTTAATAAAGCTGGTGGGCTGTGTGCTTTTTGCTGCTCTATTTAATAGAATTATAAACTATTTATCTTCATAAAGTTTGTTGCCCTTTTCCAGCCAAAACACCTCTGGCCAACTATGACTATAAACCCTGCGGATTGTGGGTTAGGACTCCTAGTGGTAAGGCTAATTTTCCATAGTTGCTGTAGGTTCTTTCAGCCCTTTTGAGCTGTTTTTGCAGGGCTTACATCTGTTTTCATAGGATATAACTATATTAGAGGGTAGCCCTAAGGAATGTTCATTTTCTCAGTGAGGGCTTTGATAGCAAATGTCAAAGTGCATGTTGTTATCACGGAAACAATCAACTGAAGAATTAAGGTAATAAACAAAAGAAGAAAACAGTAGTGGAGATCTGATGAATAAAGCTAAGCATTGGGAATGACAGGACACCAAAATTATCAGACTAAGCCAAACAATGGTCTGGTGTTTTATCAGGTGCAGACTGTGAATTGCATCTGGATGGAAACACAGTCTTTGTGTATATTTTCTGTGGGTACATGGATCCTATTTAGGTGTTGCCACTGCCAAGTGGCTTTAATAAACAATTTTTCTGCATATAGATCCACTTATTTCTAACTGAAAGCGATGGTTCATTCATTCACTTTCAATTCTTGAATAATCTTGTCCATTGTCAAGGGTCAACAGTACAGAGGGATTTTAACCTAAAATGAGATCAATTTGACTGCGATGGACTGTTGACCTGTCCAGGGATTACCCCGCCTTTCGCCAGTTGAGGACCCCCAGGGGATTAAGCAGTTTCGAAAATGGATGTATGGAAGATAAAATTTGCGGCTGTCAGCAATAACCACTATTGTACAATGTTGCAGTTTGAAAAAAGAAAAACATAAAAAACAGTATATAAATGTTTTTTTTGTCTAGTACATATTAGAGATTAGAAAGCAGCACAGTGCATGATGACAATGCCATTGTCATCTGCAACAGATTGCAGCAGTTACCCTGCTGCAATCATAACAATTTACAAATGATCAGATAGACAGACTGAACTATTTGGTTGCAATGGCGGATATGTTTTACTGAGTCATAGTGAAGGTTTGAGATCCAACATAAGCATAAGCCCCTTTCAAACGGGCCATGAAAAATTGTAATTTTCGGGACTTTTTTTTTTAACAAGTGTTGGGAGTAATGCATTACAAAAGTAATAAGTTACAGGAATAGATTACTTTTTTCAGTACTTGAGTAATGTAATGCATTACTTACAAAATATACAGCAATATATTACTAGTTACAATTTCAGTAACTCAAGTTACAAAAGCTTTTTAAATTGTTTTTCTGGCCAACTAATACAACAGACCAAATCAAGCTGGATGCGGTAGAACAAGAGCCACAATCCACTTCCTGTTGCTTAAAACCAAAACATCAGAGAATCAGGAGAGCTGAGGAGAAGATTGAATGTATATTTAAACAGCGGCATCATTCACACTGTTTTCCTAACCATCTGTTGTAAGATTTCAGACATCGGAGTCTCATCTTTGTCAACCATCTTTGTGATGAGCACTTTCAGCACCTTCTTTTGATTAGATTTAACAAACATTGCCATGAAATAGAAGGCATGCAAAGGAACTTGAGACCTGATTTTAATTAAATAGTGTTAAAAACACAGTATTTGTGGTGTGAAACTTGTGTAAAATTTAAATTAATAAGTTACGGTGGTTAGAAGTGGTGGTAAATATTTAAGATATTTTACCAGAAGTAACTTAAAGTAGTGTAACTCAGTTACATTGTTAAGACAGTAATATGTAATGCAAACATATTACATTTTTGACATTGTAACTAGTAATGTGAAATATATTACAGTTTCTTTGTAACTTTCCCAACACTGTTTTTAACAAAAAGGAAAGCTCAAACAGACGCACATTTTTGCTCATGTGCAAAAAATTGGGCATGAAAACAGACCTGTTTGTGACATCTAACACAGACAAGACAGCAAATTGAATTTTCCCTGCAATTCCAGTTAATTTATCAAGTCAATGAATTGTGTGACATTGTGGCAACTAACACAACATGTCATTCTAATTATAATATGAAGCGACGCCAGATAACTGGGAAACTTGCAGCTCCTAAGAGTTAAAAGGAAAATCCAGCATGAAGCAAAGTCCAGAGTGGCACAGAATTACTTATTGAGTGAATATTATTAATTAGTAGTAAAATAATGAAAGGCTGCGCTTTGTCGGGCTGCGCTTTGTCTGATCCCTCATCATAGGGGCCCGACGACCCCTATGATGAATAAAATATATGGATCTAGTGTTCCCTCGCCCGGACGCGGGTCACCGGGGCCCCACTCTGGAGCCAGGCCTGGAGGTGGGGCACGTTGGCGAGCGCCTGGTGGCCGGGCCTTTTTCCATGGGGCCCGGCCGGGCTTAGCCCGAAGAGGAAACATGGGCCCCCCTTCCCATGAGCTCACCACCTGTGGGAGGGGCCATAGGGGTCGGGTGCCGTGCAAGACGGGCGGTGGCCGAAGGCGGGGACCTTGGCGGTCCGATCCTCGGCTGCAGAAGCTGGCTCTTGGGACGTGGAACGTCACCTCTCTGGTGGGGAAGGAGCCGGAGCTGGTGTGCGAGGCTGAGAGGTTCCGACTGGACATCGTCGGCCTTGCCTCGACGCATGGCTCTGGCTCTGGAACCCGTCTCCTCGAGAGGGGTTGGACTCTCTTCCACTCTGGAGTTGCTCCCGGTGAGAGGCGCCGAGCTGGGGTGGGCATACTTGTTGCCCCCCATCTCGGCGCCTGTACGTTGGGGTTTACCCCGGTGAGTGAGAGGGTAGCCTCCCTCCGCCTACGGGTGGGGGGACGGGTGCTGACTATTGTTTGTGCTTATGCACCGAACAGTAGATCAGACTACCCACCCTTCTTGGAGTCCTTGGAGGGGGTGCTGGAGAGTGCTCCTTCTGGAGACTCCCTCATTCTCCTGGGAGACTTCAACGCTCACGTTGGCAATGACAGTGAGACCTGGAGAGGCGTGGTTGGGCGGTATGGCCCCCCCGATCTGAACCCGAGCGGTGTTTTGTTGTTGGACTTCTGTGCTCGTCATGGATTGTCCATAACGAACACCATGTTCAAGCATAAGGGTGTTCATGTGTGCACTTGGCACCAGGACACCCTAGGCCGCGGCTCGATGATCGACCTGGTTGTCGTTTCATCTGACCTGCGGCCGCATGTTTTGGACACTCGGGTGAAGAGAGGGGCGGAGCTATCCACCGACCACTACCTGGTGGTGAGTAGGCTCCGGTGGTGGGGGAAGACGCCGGACAGACCTGGTAGGCCCAAACGTGTTGTGAGGGTCTGCTGGGAACGTCTGGCGGAGTCTCCTGTCAGAAGGGGTTTCAACTCTCACCTCCGACAGGACTTCAAACACGTCCCGGGGGAGGCGGGGGACATTGAGTCCGAATGGGCCATGTTCCGTGCCTCCATTGTCGAAGCGGCTGACCGTAGTTGTGGCCGCAAGGTAGTTGGTGCCTGTCGTGGCGGCAACCCTCGAACCCGCTGGTGGACACCGGCGGTGAGGGATGCTGTCAAGCTGAAGAAGGAGTCCTATCGGGCCTTCTTGGCCTGTGGGACTCCGGAAGCAGCTGATAGGTACCGGCAGGCCAAGCGGAGTGCGGCTCGGATGGTCGCTGAGGCAAAAACTCGGGCGTGGGAGGAGTTTGGAGAGACCATGGAGAACGACTTCCGTATGGCTTCGAAGCGATTCTGGTCCACCATCCGGCGTCTCAGGGGGGGGAAGCGGTCTGCCGCCAACACTGTTTACAGTGGGGGCGGTGTGCTGCTGACCTCAACGCGGGACGTTTTGGGTCGGTGGATGGAATACTTCGAAGACCTCCTCAATCCCACCGACACGCCTTCCTGTTTGGAAGCAGAGTCTGGGGACTCTGGGACGGACTCTCCAATCTCTGGGGCTGAAGTCGCCGAGGTTGTTAAAAAGCTCCTCGGTGGTAAGGCTCCGGGGGTGGATGAGATTCGGCCGGAGTTCCTCAAGGCTCTGGATGTTGTAGGGCTGTGTTGGTTGACGCGGCTCTGCAATATTGCGTGGACATCGGGGGCAGTTCCCTTGGATTGGCAGACCGGGGTGGTGGTCCCCCTCTTTAAAAAGGGGGACCACAGAGTGTGTTCCAACTACAGGGGGATCACACTTCTGAGCCTCCCTGGTAAGGTCTATTCAGGGGTTCTGGAGAGGAGGGTACGACGGATAGTCGAACCTCGGATCCAGGAGGAACAATGCGGTTTTCGTCCTGGCCGTGGAACACTGGACCAGCTCTACACCCTCGGCAGGGTCCTGGAGGGTGCGTGGGAGTTCGCCCAACCAGTCTACATGTGCTTTGTGGACTTGGAGAAGGCGTTCGACCGTGTCCCTCGGGGTGTCCTGTGGGGGGTACTCCGGGAGTATGGGGTACCAGGCCCTCTGATACGGGCTGTTAGGTCCCTATATGACCGGTGTCAGAGTCTGGTTCGCATTGCCGGCAGTAAGTCGGACTCGTTTCCAGTGAGAGTTGGACTCCGCCAAGGTTGCCCTTTATCACCGATCCTGTTCATAACGTTTATGGACAGGATTTCTAGGTGCAGCCAAGGTGTTGAGGGGATCCGTTTTGGTGACCTCAGGATCGGGTCTCTGCTTTTCGCAGATGATGTGGTCTTGTTGGCTTCGTCTGAACGTGATCTACAGCTCTCGTTGGAGCGGTTCGCAGCCGAGTGTGAAGCGGCTGGGATGAGGATCAGCACCTCCATCGGGAGATCGATGGACGGATTGGTAGGGCGTCTGCAGTCATGCGGGCGCTGTACCGGTCTGTCGTGGTGAAGAGAGAGCTGAGTCGAAAGGCGAAGCTCTCGATTTACCGGTCGATCTACGTTCCTACCCTCATCTATGGTCACGAACGCTGGGTGGTGACCGAAAGAACGAGATCGCGGATACAGGCGGCTGAAATGAGTTTCCTCCGTAGGGTGGCTGGGCTCTCCCTTAGAGATAGGGTGAGAAGCTCGGTCATCCGGAGGGAGCTCAGAGTAGAGCCGCTGCTCCTCCACATCGAGAGGAGCCAGTTGAGGTGGCTCGGGCATCTAGTCAGGATGCCTCCTGGACGCCTCCCTGGTGAGGTGTTCCGGGCATGTCCCACCGGGAGGAGACCCAGGGGAAGACCCAGGACCCGTTGGAGAGATTATGTCTCCCAGCTGGCCTGGGAACGCCTCGGGATTCCTCCCGAGGAGCTGGCCCAAGTGGCCGGGGAGAGGCAAGTCTGGGTCTCCTTGCTTAGGCTACTGCCCCCGCGACCCGACCCCGGATAAGCGGAGGAAGATGGATGGATGGATGGATGGAATAATGAAAGGCATGTTGTAGACCTTCTATAAAAAGTCCCCTGCAATGCTAGCAGATTCAGCACTACAATAATAAAGCTGATGTGAACTAATCAAACGTGTTGCAAAATTGGAAGATGTGTGCTGCAAAATTATGACAATTTCTAAATTTATTAGTTACTTTCAGCAGCTGCCAGTAGCCCTTCCCACTGTCTCAACATAGAAACAATTAGGCTACCAGTTTTGCCAATGCTCACTTTATTGGAAGTGTATTTTAACAGTTAGGCCGGAAATATACTTGCTTTTTAACCTCACACTGACATCAGCAACTATAAAACAACAAGCTGTGGCTTGGGGACATACTTGCTTGCTCACTGCACGTACTGCTGGAGAGTTCCACTGGCGGCAGACTTAGAGCACAGATTACTGAACTCAGACTCAGGCCAAAACAAAAATGGTGACTGTAAAAAGAGATAATCAGCTGTTTCGGATTATGGCAGAAAAAGATGGCAGCAGTGTTGTTGAAGGTATGTAAAACCATATTTACCGCTATTGTGGCTTGTGTTTTCCCATGTACCCCATATCCACACTCCACGCTTCACTAATTATCTGCCACGCTGTCTTCGCTTCTCTTCCAGCTGGCTCTCTAAGGGCTTCTCTCACTTATCCCGCTTCAACCAACTGACCAAACGTGGCTACAATGGCGGCTGGCTCCCTTGAATTGGCTCCCCCTTACATGTGTGAAGACAAGCTATTTGATTTCTTCTATGGTGACAAAATCGAATATATCTGCTCCAAAGGGGATCCAGTTTCTTGCCGCAAATGGGATTGTAAATGACGCAGAATCGCTTTCAAAGTGGAAGAGTGAGCCACTCGCTCCCTTCTGGTCCTCGCCTCCACAGTCTGCGTCCCCAACTCCGACAACGGTGGTTAATGGGAGCAGCAGGCATCCTTCAGAGGGACTAGGTTGGCGCTCTGTTCTCCAGACTATGGTCCAAGAAGGCATGAAACTCCTCCACTGCCTCATCACCAACATCAGTGCCATCAAGGAAGAGCAGCTTCCGGGTAAAGCAACATATATAATCAAGCTCCATCGTACATCAGAGATCTGATTGTTTCATATGTTCCTAACAGACCACCAGGTCTACTGGTAGTTCCTAGGATTTCTAAAAGTAAAATGGGAGGCAGATCTTTTAGTTATAAGGCTCCTCTCCTGTGAAACCAGCTCACAGTTTTAGTCCGTGAGGCAGATGATCTGTCTATTTTCAAGACTAGGCTTAAAAACCTTTCTTTTGGATAAAGCTTATTGTTGGAACGGCTTAGGTTATTCTGAGTTATCTCTTTAGTTATGCTACTATAGGCTTAGATGGTTGGAGGACAGACTGAACACTTTTCTTCTCTCTTCTACTTTTGTCTTCTACTACTCTCTAGATATATATTTTTCTGTTGTTATTGCGATTGTTAACAGTTTTCTCTCAGTATTGTTCTTCCCATAGAAGCTCCACACAGACCGGTACGCTGCTCAACTTTAAAGTCCACTACTGGACGGGAAATATCAGTCCAGATGATGCTCAAAGTGTCCGAGCATCCTCCATGCTGTTTCTTCTCTGTCTTCTCAGACTCCCAGACGGTCGGGACGGATGACCGCTTGTACTGAGCCAGGTTCTGCCTGAGGTTTCTTCCTGTTAAAGGGAAGTTTTTCCTATCCATTGTCACTACATGCTTGCTCAGTATGAGGGTTCGCTGAGGAATTGGGTTGTGGTTGGAGTCTGCATGATCCGGGCACAACCTCACATCGATGACTTAACGCAGTCTGCTGGGATTCCTTACATAGAAAACTTTTAACTGTTTGGAATGTTATTGTAAATGTATTGAAATGACTTTTGTTGAAAAGTGCCTTGAGATGACATTTGTTGTGAATTGGCACTACATAAATAAAAGTGAAATTAAAATAGAAAATTTGTGTGCTTTGTGTATCCTATCCTATCTAACAAAAACAAATTGGGTAGACTCTAAGCTCTTTGGTGCAAATAACCAGGGCAAACAAAGATGTACTGGGCCACGAACGCAAAAGGGTCCCTGTGAGTGAAAAAATGTTGGGTAGACAGGATGAACTGAGGTGAGGGTACATCAGGAACAAATTTGTCTGTAACATGTACCGGCTGACCTAAAACCAGTTCAGCTGGAGAAGCCCAAAGTCCTCTTTAGCCACAGAATGCAACCCAAGGACAACCAACAGAAGGCAGTCAGTCAGTCCACTTGACATCGAATAGAACAGCTTGAATGACCTGTCAAACCGCTCGTCTCACCCATAACCCCAAACTTACAACAAAGCATTATACGAGCGTAACTCAACTGTATGCGATTTACGTCCATCTATTTAAAGGCGTCAATTCACACCAAAACGTGAAGGGAGCATCATATGTGCTGGTTCCCAGCTGAGGACCTTTCTACTACTGTTCGTCTTTGGTTATACAATGGGTATTTTCTAGTTAATAGAAGAACCCAATGTATTGATTTGTTGAAATAAAATGTATATATATGTAGAAAATTGCCTAATTATATTTGGTGCACTTGCTTGTTCACGTTGGGATCATTCCCAGCTCTGCAAGTATTTCTTTTGAATACACTTCATCACAATGTGTTGTTGGGTACCTTTTTAACACTCATCAATATTTTTACATACAGCGCCTAGTAGAATATGTATCCTGGCATTTTGTCCATTGTTTTGCATCCAGTGATGTCCCTGTGACATATGCTGTGTTTACGTCATCGCCATGCATTGCAAGGACTTTTACTTTGAACATCAAGCAGAAGTTTTCTTTTTTTTTTATCCTGGCTGTTGTGCTGGCGCCAACATAGCTAAAAAGGTTGTTGCGTATACATTTCAACAATAAAACTTGAATCTATTTAGAGTGTCACGTGTTGACGCTCGTATTACTCACATATAGCACGACTGGTGTGGCTTGTCCCATTGACAAAAACGAACAGGTTTATGTCGCGCACGCGCTACGGATATATTCAGTTATGCTTGGGTTACACCAGCATTACGCATTCGAGTACATTCGGGGTAAGCCTGGGAATTATATACAGTGGAGCATTAGATTTTGACCCCCAAGGCCTTAAGCCACGGTGGACCAAAGCTTGGAAACATATTGTTGCCCTGTGTCAGAGGTGATTTCTAAAGGGGGGGGTGAAAAATGCAACCCAGGTTGATAAAAACACCCAAACCACAGCTATAGATGTTGTGGATGCCTCAGGAACCACTCCCACCGGGTGTTCCAGTCGATCATGGTCAGATCATGGAGATTTGTGAAAATCTGCAATATAGAGAGAAGACCCACCTGGTCTATGTAAACATGATCAAACTGGCAACTACTAAGATGGAATAGTTCAAAGGGTCAGAATATTTGCCATGTCACTTGGACATGGCAAATATTAAGCACTTTTAAATGGTTTGATGGCCTGTATTTGTATAGTACTTTATCAAATCCAGAGAACCCCAAAGTGCTTCACACTACATTCAGTAATTCACCCATTCATGCACACATTTACACACTGGTGATGGCAAGCAACATTGTAGCCACAGCTGTCCTGGGCGGCAAATATTGGAATTGTACCAGTTAAGAGGCAAGGTCCCACCTTCTGCAGATTATGACTGGGTACTGGTCCTAAATGTTCAAATAAATAGAAATATTACATTCGGCACTGGTCCTCAAATATTAGGATTGGGAAAATAGTAAAGTTAGGTTTAGGTAATGTTCCTTGAATGCTAGAATTAGAACTGTTTTACACTGACAGAAGGGAAGCTGCCAAACACTGGCACCACTGGGCCCTCTGACCATCATCAGTAGGTAAAGTAGGTAGGCAAAGTGTCTTGTGTCAGAAGGGCAATTAGCAGGTTGAAGCTGGAATCTAACCCATGATTTTCGAGTCATAGGCCGACAACTCTACCACTGACCAATAGCAACTTGTGGTCAAGTTTTAAATGGCCGACCCTTCAGAAAAAAACAAAAATGTCATGTATCCAGGTAGAGAGCAAACTCTGTCAATAATGCTGTATTTACGTTCATTGTCCCACAACATAACGCTATAAAAGACAAGCGTTTACCAAACTCCACAGACATGTTGTTTAATACTACTCCTACCTCTCAGTCAGAGGCATTAGTTGTCAAAGCCATCCATGCTGATGGGGAGAGACGGACCAAAATTGTTAAAATAGTCAGCGTGGATTTAGCATTATCAAATGCTTAGAGACGGTCTTGTGTCCAATCCACATTCATAGCGGCCTTTTTCTTTTTAAACGCGTGATACAGCCGCTGTAGAGACTGTCCTGCCCTGGAGAGGAAATTCAATTCAGTTTATTTTCAATTCAGTTTATTTATATAGCGCCATTTCACAACAGATGTCATCTCAAGGCACTTTACAAAAAGAGTTATTACAATACAATGTTTAGTGTAGAAATAACAGAACCACAGAAGATTGCGTCGTGGAATTCTCAGCAATCCCTCATACTGAGCAAGCATGCAGCGACAGTGGGAAGGAAAAACTCCCTTTTAACAGGAAGAAACCTCCGGCAGAACCAGGCTCAGCACAAGCGGTTATCTGCCGCGACCGTCTGTGGCTTGGAGAATACATAACAGAGACACAGAAAGAGCAATAGAACTGATGCAGAAGTTTGTTGCAGGACGTGGAGAATTTTCCGTCACTGCAATGCCATCTTAGTCAGGGTCGTCAAGCAGGGCTAATCCGGAGCACCTACTATAATAGAAAACAGGTTAGTGCTTGAATTGACAGCACATCATGCAGTTGGGGAGAAGTAGGAGAGAAAGTAGGAACAGACCCTAATAATGTCCTCCAACAGCCTAGCCTAAAGCAGCATAGCTACTAACATTAACCTGTCTCCTAGCTACTAGGAGACCTGGCTACCAACACTCTGTCTGAGTCCTCCTGACCCGTGGACGGTGTAGGGCCGGTAACGGCCCCCGTCATGCCGGGGTCTTCTCGGAGTCGGGTTGTTTGAGAATGCAGCCCAAAGTGGGTGGTATACTCCATCTAAGGCTAAATACCGGCACGAGACCGATAGTCGACAACTATCTTAAGGAAAAATAGACAGAACTGAGAGGACAGAGTTGAAGAGGGCGAGAAACGTTTAAGAGATAAACGGGTGGGGTCCGCACAGTCTGCCCGGGGGATTCAACCCGGCAGGTAATGGGCGGCCGCACTGTGCGGGAGGATCCCCTTGAGGGACCTCTCTCCGGCGCTGGCTGGCCCCTGTGGGGCGCATTTCTTCCGCGGCGGTAAGCCGCGACCGGCTCCGGATCTTTACCTGGCTTACATTAATCTATCTCTACCTAGCTACTCTACCTCTTCCTATCTCTTCCTAACTTTTGACACTCTGCCTGACTACTAACATTAACCTGTCTCTTCCTATCTACCTGTCTGACCTGACTCTAACTACCTATAAACATATCTCTAACTGTAAGCTTTGTCAAAGAGGAAAGTTTTTAGCCTAGTTTTAAAGATAGACAAATTGTCTGCTTCACGAACCAACCCTGGGAGCCGGTTCCATAGGAGGGGAGACTGATAGCTGAAAGATCTGCCACCCATTCTACTTTTAGAAATCCTAGGAACTACCAGTAAACCTGCAGTCTGAGAGCGAAGGTCTCTGTTAGGAACATATGGAACAATCAGGTCTCTTATGTATGATGGAGCTAGATTATTAAGGGCTTTATATGTCAGAAGGAGGATCTTGAATTCTATTCTAGATTTTACTGGGAGCCAGTGAAGAGAAGCTAAAACAGGGGAAATGTGATCTCTTCTTTTAATATTCATCAGAATCCTAGCAGCAGCATTTTGAACTAATTGAAGACTTTTAATTGTATTCTGTGGACTACCTGATAATAGACAGTTACAGTAATCCAGCCTTGAAGTAACAAAGGCATGGACTAGTTTTTCAGCATCATTCCTGGACAGGATGGTTCTAATTTTTGCAATATTCCTAAGGTGAAAAAAGGAAGTCCTACAGACTTCTTTAATGTGAGTTCTAAATGACATATCTTGGTCAAAAATGACACCGAGGTTTTTTGCTTTATTACTGGAGGCTAATTTAATGCCGTCCAGGTGAAGGGGCTGACAAAGTAGTTTCTTTTTTAGAGCTTCTGGTCCAAAGACGACAACTTCTGTTTTATCAGAATTTAGAAGCAAGAAGTTTAGAGTCATCCAAGTTTTTATGTCTTCCAAACATGCCTGTAGTCTACCTAACTGATTGGATTCATCAGGATTTATGGATAGATATAGCTGTGTATCATCTGCGTAACTATGGAATTTTATCCCATGCTGCCTAATTATTTTACCAATAGGAAGCATATATATAGTAAAGAGAATCGGCCCAAGCACTGAACCCTGTGGTACTCCGCAAGTAACTATTGAGGTTGAGGAAGATCTATTGTTTACCTGAACAAACTGGAATCTGTTAGACAAATAAGATTTAAACCAACCTAGTGCTGTTCCTATTATACCGACACTTTGAAGCCTTTCTATGAGAATATTGTGGTCAACAGTGTCAAAGGCAGCACTGAGATCTAACAGGACCAGAATGGTCACCAGTCCATTGTCTGAGGCTATGAGAATATCATTAGTAACCTTCACCAGAGCTGTTTCAGTGCTGTGATGAGCTCTAAAGCCTGACTGAAACTTCTCAAACAGCTCATTATTGTTTAAATGCTCACATATCTGGTGTGCAACTATTTTCTCAAGAATTTTAGATAAGAAGGGAAGATTAGATATCGGTCTATAGTTAATTAAGTCGTTTTGATCAAGAGAGGGTTTCTTAAGTAGAGGTTTAATTACAGCAATCTTAAACTCCTGTGGTACATATCCATTGACTAAGGATAGATTCATTATATTTAAAATTGGAGCAGCGATCAGAGGGAAAACTTCTTTTAAGAGTTTAGTTGGGATTGGGTCTAAAACGCAAGTTGAAGGTTTAGATGAAGCTAATAATTTTAGTACATCACAAAGTTCGGCTGCATTAAAGCAGTTTAAGCATATATTAGGTTCCACCATTTTTGAGGCTGCCTCATTAACTAAGGAGGAAGCAAGCATATTGGGAAGGTTCCCAATTATCTTATTCTTTATGGAGTCTATTTTATTTATAAAGAATTGCATGAAGTCGTCACTGCTTAGAGCTTGGGGAATGGTTGGCTCGATAGAGCTATGATCCTGTGTGAGTTTGGCAACTGTATTAAAAAGAAACCTAGGATTATTTTTATTCTCCTCGATTAAAGATGAATAATATGCTGTTCTAGCTGTGTGAAGGCTCTTTTTATATAGCAATAAACTATTTTTCCATATTAAAAAGGAATCATGTAAATGCGTGGAGCGCCATTTTCTCTCTAGTTTTCTAACATTCTGCTTTAGGGTACGTAGCTCTAAATTAAACCAGGGAGTTAATCTTCTATGGCTAGCCACCTTCCTTTTCAAGGGGGCAACTTTGTCTATTGCCCGACGCAGGGAGGAATTAACGCTATGAACTAAAATGTCAAGTTGTGAGGGGTCACGAGTTAAATCACTGTTTTCTGTTCTGCATTTATAAACTGAGGAAATTAAAGTTGGAAGAGCTTCTTTAAAATTTGCTACAGCGTTGTCTGATAACGTTCTGGTATAATGAAGTTTTCTTTCAGGTTTGATATGATCCATTAGAGTAAGTTTAAAAGTGATAAGGAAATGATCAGACAGGATAGGGTTATGTGGAAAGACTGTTATTTCTTCACAGTCAATGCCATAAGTCAGCACAAGATCTAAAGTGTGGTGACAAGAATGTGTTTGACCCTGCACATTTTGAGTAAAGCCTATTTAGTCTAGGATAGTCTTAAAAGCTGTATTTAGACTATCACTTTCATTATCAACATGAATATTGAAGTCTCCGACTATAATGACTTTATCAGTGTTTAAAACTAAGTCAGATAGAAAATCTGAAATCTGATCTAAAAATTGAGAATAAGGTCCTGGTGGACGATATAAGACCACAAACAAAAGTGGCTTTACTGCTTTGTTATGTGTATGAGGAAAGCTAAAAACTAGATGCTCAAAGGAACTGTAACTATTATTTTTTTGGAGATTAATTAGTAAATCGGAATGAAAGATAGTTGCTACTCCACCTCCTCGACCAGTACTTCGAGGGACACTAAAGTTTAAGTAGCTAGGGGGAGTTGACTCATTTATTGTGACATGGTCCTCTTCCTGCAACCATGTCTCTGCAAGACAAAACAAATCAATATTATTTTCACAAATTAAGTCATTTACTAAGAGTGTTTTTGAGGGGAGAGATCTTATGTTTAGTAAACCACATTTAATTGATTTGTTTTTATGTTCAGTCCGAGTTTTATTTATCTTTATGAGATTTTTATACTTTGCTCTAGTAGCATTAACTTTTAATTCATTAGTTTTGGGTAGTGGACGGGAAACTATCTCTATAGGGTAGTGGGTGGGTGGCAGTCCCTGTTCCTTGACCTGGACTCTGGGTTCCCTGATCTGGACTCTGGTTTCCCTGAGCTCGACTCTGGGTTCCCTGAGCTGGACTCTGGGTTGTCACGGCTTTGGGGAACTAGAGATAACCCTATCAATGTTCCTGGAAAGAAGCGAAGCTCCGTCCTCGGTGGGATGGATGCCGTCTCTACGTAACAGTCCAGGTTTTCCCCAGAAGGCCCCCCAGTTATCAATGTAGCCCACATCGTTTTCTGGACACCACCTTGACAACCAAAGGTGGAACGAAAGCATACGGCTGTACATGTCATCGCTAGTACGATCAGGCAGGGGACCAGAAAAAATTACAGAGTCAGACATCTTTTTGGCAGCCCTACACACCGAAGCTACGCTAATTTTAGTGACCTCCGACTGCCGTCGCCGGGTGTCGTTGCCACCAGCATGGATAACGATCCTGCTATACCGCCGTTTGTCCTTGGCCAAAAGCTTCAGATGGGACCTAATGTCCGCAGCCCTGGCCCCTGGAAG
The DNA here is from genome assembly GCA_028564705.1 of Apricaphanius iberus. Classification (NCBI taxonomy): domain Eukaryota; kingdom Metazoa; phylum Chordata; class Actinopteri; order Cyprinodontiformes; family Aphaniidae; genus Apricaphanius; species Apricaphanius iberus. The sequence continues at coordinate 97,992 of JAPXFQ010000445.1, read as the reverse complement.
GCATTTGACGGTGGTCTTTCGTGTCTCTGGAGCCACATTCCTAACTATGGAGCTGCCAATTACAAGAATCGGCCTCTCCTGCTCGGCGGGTGCGTCGCTGAGCGGGGCGAACCTATTGTTCAGAGAAAGGGGCTGGAGGTTGGCCGCGGACTGGGGTCTGGCGCTAGGCTTCCTACGAACAGTCACCCAGCTCGCCTGAGGTCCCGGCTGCACGGGAGCTGTTGAAGGACGGCTAGGTCCTGTCCTAGTTGACTCCGCGCTAGCTACTGCTGGGCCTGGCTGTTCTACAGCGCGGAGCCGGGCCTCTAGCTCAGAAACCCTCGCCTCCAAAGCTACAAAAATGCTGCACTTATTACACCTACCAACTTCACTAAATGAGGCGGAGGAGTAACTAAACATCTGACAGAGAGAGCAGGAAAGAGGAGGAGGTGTAGAGAGAGATGGAGGGACAAGAGAGAAAGCTGCCGAAGCCATGCTAGCCGTAAAGCTAAGCTAACCAAGCGGTACCTTACCTTACCTAAGAACAAAGTAATTAACCCAGTAAAACGCTTAAAGAGTCCTAAACCGTGAAGAAAATTAACGTTTTAATGTGTTTGTGTGTTAAAGCAACTCAGAAAAAACTTATTGACAGAGAAAGTTAGATCAGTTCAAGAGAGAGAGAAACACCGACTTGCTACAAACGAGTTAGTCACAAAACAGGAAATGACGCGATACAGTTTCAAAAATTAAAAATAGTTCTTTTTTAAATATGATCAGCCACTCTGAGCTGCATATGCATGCACCATGTGAAAAATTTTCTCCACCCCCATTGCATGCAGACAACATAAAAGCGTGTGACAAAAAGGCTGTCCCTTTTATATCACAGGGAAAGTTAGTATTCTTTGTATTTCCTACCTTGATTTGTGACTCACCATGCAAAGGTTATATCGATTTCGTGGCCAGGAGAAAGCAGAGCGTGTGTGTCTCTGCTTAAAGAAGCTAACCGTTAGCAACTTGGCTAGTGGAAGCTAGCCATTAGCAATTCTATAACATGGAGGAACACATTTAAGCTTGTGTTGTAGACATAGCACATCAGTACTGCATTTTTTACCCAAGAAAGAGGAGCTGAGGAAACAACAATTTGAATATCTCTTGTCACCATGTAGAGCAACAAATTAAGTAAAATCTTCCTTAGATACAAGTGGGCAGAAACGTCTCCATAGATTCTGGGGCATACGTACATTTTGCAGGATGAACAGACATTCCATTGGGGAACCAAATTGAATGCAGCATAGGCAGCTATGTTACTACACAAACACAAACAATACCATTAGCTGTAGTATTTTCCCTGCTTACAGGTTGGCCTGTAGGTCCAATATGACAGAATTCTAATGAACCCAATGTTTCTTTTGTAAAATGTCCAGTCTAAACATTCAGAGGTACACCGCAGCTGTTGTATGCTACTGCGTGTTAGGTTTCTCAAGTCATCACTGAGGTCATATCATTATCATATCAAGTTCTAAACATGACCGATAATGTTTCTTACCTGATCACTGAGCCATATGAGCATCTATTGTCAGTCCTAGATCTAGTTAAAGGAGCCTCCATTCGTCGTGTATCAGATATATATCCAGGTGCCTGGCCAATTTGTATCATTTTTTGCTTTTTACTCAGAAGATGCCGCTAATAAATTATTCTGCTTAATGACACTTTTGATTGGGTTTTGAGTGGTGCTTGGTCATTTGCCAATAGCGGGAGAATCCACTCCCACAGCTGAATCAGCCATGACCATCAACTTCCTGTTTTGAAGCTGCCAAAAACATGCAAGCAGTCTCAACTGACGTCACACCCATAAAGTCTAGTTTATACTTCTCCATGAGCAAGTTTGCACACAGATGCAGGTGTATTGATGGTAGATTAAAAAAGGAACAAGTACTGTAGTAAATTAATGATTTTGTCTTGCTCACACTCCTGTCGAGAAATGCAAAGAATTAGAACCTGATCTTTCTGCAATTGTTTATTAACGGAAAAGGCCAAAGGAAGAACTATCTAGAACTGTTGACAACTTTTATCTTTTGAAAGTGTCAAATGTGTGATGGTTTAAAGAGCATTTAGTGTAATTGTGAATGCTTTAATGTATTGTTTCAGTGACTTGTAAGACTCTAATTGGGTAAATGAAAAACACCTGTAGCTCAGTGGTAGAAGATTGGCTTGTAAATCTACAAATTGTTGGTTCAATTCTAACTTCTTTCACATATTATTGTGATTTGGGCAATACAATTTACTTAATTACTTTTAATAAATATAACCTGCTAAATTAAATATAATTAAGTAACCTTTTCTTAATTTTTTCAAAAATGTTACATTTACACTTAAGTACATATTACTTGATACTGGCAAGTAAGTTGTACTTGATATCACAGCATTACAATTTACTAGAAAAATTGAATGAAATACAATTTTTTTAAGTAAACCCTACAAGTTGCTTTTATCAGTGAAAGATCAATGATGGACAAGAGAAAGTCAGTTTTGATTAAGCTCGAAAGCTTTTTACTTGAAGTCCAGCTCATAGAATGCTCTAAAAACACATGTTAACGAACACAGCAGTCTGTTTTGTTGTTTTTCTACACCTCCTTGTGTTCAGATTTGCCAAAAGACCATATTAGAAAAATTGTCCTTTCAATATACAGCATGTAGTGCCCAAATGCGGCATTGACCACTAATTACATTGACTATAGAGCACAGTTCTGGTAAAACGATTCCATGGCTTATGTTGAGCTAACCAGTCACAGACATTGGCTCACTGTTCATGGAGACGGATAGTTAGAAAATTGGACTATACTCCGTCTGTCCTTGTGTAGGTGACAGAGAGACCTTTCAATGACGTATAATTGTGTTGCATCAATCCGTTTCAACGTGATGGAGAAATTTGGGTCCGAATTGCAGTACATTTTGCTACATGCAGCCCACTTAAGAAAATGGAATAATATGTGGATGGGCTTGTTCTTTTTGGTTTATAACGCTTCATCATCCAATAACATTAAAAAACTGGACATGCAAGTTGTGTTTTTTTTTATTCTGCCCCATGTTCCTTCAAGTTAGTTATTTGTTTGGAGGCTTTTAGCAAATCAGAGGCGAGACATTTGGATGTCATGAACATTATTAAGTAGGAATCGTAATACTGACATTTTCCACTCCTCTAATAAACTGTAATCTCCTGAAACAGGAGTGAGAGAGCATTTTACTATTAAAGAAGGCACTTACAAGGCATTCATCCAAACTAGAGACCATAGGAAATTGATTGAAAAAACAAATGAATGAGACCATCCCCAGGACTTCAGCAGGGCTTTCACAGTCTGAGGACGTGGAAAATCGGACACCGCCTGACTTCAGTGGGTATTGGATAAGTGCCACTGCCAGAAATGTGATGGTCCAAAAAGTCTAAGCCTGGCAACCCAAACTGGCATTTTGCTAGATTGACAATTAGGCCATGTGTTGCAGGCATTTAAAAACCTGTTGTAGGTGGGATATGTGCTATTCAGAAGAGCTGCTGCCCACAAGGATGTCATCCAATTAGAAAAAAAAAACAAAGAATAACCAGCACAAGACAGAATCCATCACCGCTGAAAAGTTTGGGTGGCACCTTTAAGACTGAATGGCATGTGAATAAACACAAAAATACAGAATGTAATAATTAGAGCTTTTTTTTGGACATCCTCAGCATGCACTGGAACCTGGTGAAAACCTGAAACCAAGTCCACTTTTGAAAAGATAGCAGTCCCAGCCGGGATGGACGGAAAAGTCCTGAATGTTGAGAATTAGTTAATGATCATTCTCGGTTATGTTGTGTAAATCCCTGCATGGCAACCACTGACCATCTGACTTGGGCACCATGTGTAATGATGAAGCCATAGGACCTTTAGACAACTGCACAATGCCTAAATGCTCCATGTTAGCAAAATCCTCTGGAGTGATAACCAGCTTAGCATCAAGGCAGTGTGCTTGTGCAAACACCAGACAACAGCAACATCAAAAAGGACTCTGTGAGGTCAGACAAAATCAGCACCTTTGATGGGAACTGAGCTGGCAGCTACGACAAAGTTCCCCTGGATGTCCTTATTGTGAAAGCAGACTATCATCAAACTTTCACCAAAGGCTTTGTTGGGGGAGCCATTAGCCGCAGTTAGGAGGGCTTTGCAGCCCTCTGCCTTTTTTGTTGGAGCCAGCCAGGGGAATCACGTTCTTCTCTTGGCACAGAAATAATGGTGGTGGAAACAGAAGGCCGTTCCGTGGAGTCTGCTTGTAGCAATCCCAGCCACCATCGGTGTGGTTCACCAGCTTCTGAGGCCGGTGCTCGAAGGACAGCGGGTGTCATTGGAGATACGGGAGCCACTGCTTGGACCATGAAGCTCTTTGTTGCCAGGAAGATGTGGTTGTCTTTTTCTTCCAGCAAGTACTTTTCCTTCCACAGCAGCAACAGCAGGGAGCCTGCACTGGAGTCTGTTCCCAGTAGGGGGAAACATTTTTCACCATCAGCTTAAGAGCCGTGCCATCACCCAATCAAGAGAGGAACAAGAGCTTCTAGGCCAATTCTGCAGCAGAGAGGGAGTACCGCAGAAGAAGGCATACTGGTGGAAGGCAGAAGGTGGCATACTTTGCATTGGTCAGGGCGACCTGGAAAAGGGATATCGTGCGGTGGGTGGATAGTGGAATGAGAGAGGCAATCACATAGTGGTATTTTGTGTTGTCAGATGAAATCAAACAAAGAGCAAACAGATTAAATGTGAGTGGTGTCTTCTGGTGGTCTGCCACAGTTTGTTGTTTGTGTTTTTGTCAGGATGTTCTAGAAGGTATGGACCCAAACGCAGTAGCAGAGTGTAGAGTACTTTATTACAGTCCAGAGTAGTGATGATGGCGGTGCTGGTCTGGATGACAGAAACAAAGACACAGGACATCAGAATGAAGATGCCAGGCGTACACACACTGTGGACATCTGGAGTTGAGACCTGTAGTGAAGTCCTTCAATGATGCTACTCTAACTGAAGGGAAGTGATGGGTGACTGTGGCTCAGTGGTAGAGTAGTTGTCTTGTAATCGGAGGGTCGTAGGTTCGATTCCAGCTTCCTCCAATCACATGTCGATGGGGGTTAATATAGCTTAACCCCCAAATTCTACATTGTCCTACATGTTGGTGTCGGTGTATGAATGCGAGTGTGAATGGGGCCATTTACCATTTATAAGGACGTGAGGTAAGGCGGATCTGGTGTGGATGATTGGGGACACAGGTGAGGATGATGATGAGGAGGAGCAGGAGTGACTGAGACATGAGTCATGACAGTTTTAAACCTTGATTTATGACAATTGTAGCAATCAGATAATAGAGATGTTGGAAGGTTTGTTACTTTTAATAGGTTGTGTTGGCACATTTTGGCATTTTCTGAAAGATTATCATTATGCTCAAAAGTGCTCGGCATGTGCTTCTTACTGTGCATTATCTGTGGGATGTAATGAAATACTGAAAATTGGGTACACGATACAACACTTATAGAATTACTTCATCACTCAATTTACATTTCAAATGATATGTTTAAGTTGTTCAGGCTTGACTTATGGGAACTGCTTTAACATAATATAAAATTCACTGGGGAAAAACAACTTCAGTCACTGGAAATGCTGAAGAGCATAAATTGGAACGAAAAGTTTTACTTTTGACATGATTACACATGGAAAAACTCAACACAAAGACTTGTATTGTTGTGGTGATTGCAGGTGAAGCAGGGCATGCTGCACTCAGATGTGCTGCAGTGAACCTAAAAGACAGGATGAAATATTCAGCCATGACATTTAAAGTTCAACATTCACAAGCTGATTGTTGATGGACTTTTTGAACGCTGGAATAAAGATGAATGGCTTGATATGGCCAGAGCTTGACTGTGTGAGAGTCTAGTTTTATGTTCCAACGAAGCAGCTGTCTGAACATTCAGCCACTGGATCCATGAGCCATTGGTCCAAAGAACACACACACACACATATATATATATATATATATACACACATATTCCAACCTAAATTAATACACCTCATAATGCCATCAATATGACACCATAACTACCATATAGAACCCATATAGAACACCCATACAGAATCACACATACATCACAGGCTTGTTAAGCGACACTCAATTTCCAGATCATTTAAAGTCAACAAGCTTAAATTCACAATCAACAGTAGGAAACTATGACCATGGATACTATCAAATCTCAAAAATAAAAAGATTTAAACATAATAATCAACTTTATTTAATATCTCCATCAAAGTATATATGAGCTTAAACAAGTTTTTCTCCAACAAAATGTGCATTTTTGCCATTTCATATGAAACACCAACGAAGCAATGACAAACAAAGAATTCAAACCAGCGATCATCGGGCAGGAAGCGAGGGTACACCCTGGACAGGTCACCAGTCCATCGTATGGCAACAAACATATTAAAAATACAGATAAAATGCTTGCACTTACCAAGATTTATCTTCTACACATCCCCTTCTTATGCACTTTAGGTATATGATAAGTCCTGTCTGGCTGAGTTTCTCAAAAAGTCAGTCCTGAAAATGGTGCTGCAAATGCAGCCTCTATCCTACCAAATCTATCCCTTTCTTCTCCTTCAGCCATCATGGATTAAAAAATGCACCTGTAGCTTTTGGTAACTAATCTAGCTAACGAATATCTGTGTTTAGTTCAGATATTTTGCTAAATGACGCTTTTCAGGCTCTCAGGGGTGTTCATCCAATCAGAGGACACATACATGCCAACTTCACTGTGATGACTTCTGGCAGGCCTTGCTGTCACAGTTTCGAGAAAGGAATTTCTACTGAAGCTGACAGTGTTAGTTAACTTAGAGTGCACAGGAGCCTGCTCTTTGGATTCTGAAAGCCTAAGACAAATTTTATAGAACCTAACACTAAAAGCTAGCTGAAAAAGAATTTGATAAAAACTCTAATATATTACACTGGAAGTATCGCAACCAAGTGTATATAATGTGACACAAAAAAAGACCATGGAGAATAATTCTATTTAAAAATAACTACAACAAATACATAAACTTGTTTTTCTGAATATATTTAGGCCTGCAGGAAAAGCCTTGCAGGCCCTGATGGCCCACAGTAACTCAGCCAACTAAACCAAAGTAAAGCTATTTCATGCCTGAAAAATTTAGGTTGATTTCTTCTGATCAGAATCTTCTGATTCTGATTCCTTCTGATTTCCTAAATCTGTTCTAATATTTTGAATTCCTGCCCAAATAATGTCTAAATAAACAACTAAATACTTGAAATTGCTTGCGTTGTGGGCCCTGAATCTATAGTCTATAAAGGTTTCAGATTTTTAATGGAATTCTGAAGAAAAAAAAAATTCCACGACAATCTAAGGTTTTAGAAAAGCTCTGTTTATACGTATAATGTAACTGTATATATTTTTCCTTTGATGTGCCTCTACATGGCTATCAGCATAAATGACATTGTTTATATTGGCAACAATGACAGCTTTTAACTAGGAGAGGAAAATGCTGAAGGATGTTTCAAAGCAAACATTCAGTGGAAGAGCAACTAAAGGATAAGGAGGAGAAGGCCCAGTTTAAGACATGAGAGATTGTATCTTACCAACCAAATGGAAAAGGTATAAGAGTGAATGCAGCTGAAAGAAAATGAAACACAGAGAGTACTCATAGGTTGAAAAAAAATGAGCATGACATGGTAAACTGAAGTGGCATGAACAGAAATAGCATCTGAGAGTGGAGAATTGGCTACCAACAAGAAATCCTATTGCAGAAAGTTCTGTACAAGCTTTATACATTTTCAAGGATTCCAGATGTACATCATTACATTTGTCAGAAACAAGGCTTAACATGGATCCTAATGAGGAAACAAATTTTACCAGTGCACTGAAAAGTGCAGTTTTGCCCAGATTAATTTTATCACAATGTCTGAAGATCTACAGCCTGCAGCTCAGAGTGGGGAGTATGGAGCCAAGTCAATTGACACACCTTCAAAGATCATCCAAATGAAACATTTCCTGCCAATAAACGGAAAGAAGTTCCAACTAATCAGCACCCTGGTCATTTGGACTAAGCTGATGAACACTCATTCTGTGTGCATCAGGAAACGCCAACTGAAAACATTCCACTGTAATACAACCCCCCCCACACACACAACCAAATAAACCATAAAGTTTTACATTAAAGACCCAAGAAAGATGAAAGAATTTTGCTGTTACAAGAAATAGAGTTGCATCTTAGCCATATTCTTCTTCTGACTGGTTTAATTTAAAAACGTTACATTCACAAGAACTTTAAAATACATATCCCAATGCCAATAATTACATTTGTAACCGTGTAATAATTACACTTACAACATACACATTGTGGATCACATTATGGATGAACAGTCAACAAATTTGCAGTTGCTACATTATGTTCTGAAGGGTATTTGGACAAATAAGTTCCTAAAATTTCTTTCCAGAAAATTTACCACAAACAGGATCCCAACCAATATGAGTGAGGTGTAATTATTAAAGTGGCCTGTGCGAGTATGGAAAGTGCAAGCCTTTTCTGTTGCGCCACAGATTCTCTATAATCAAAGTAGCAGCTGTGAAGCTAGCACTTATCTAATTAATGCTTGTCCAGCTTTGACCAGAATTTTAAAAAGGTGACATTGAACTGCCGGTATGTTGTAATTCTCAAATGTTTTAATGCCACTGCATACTAAATTTTCTTGGAGCTGATGGAATATTATTTGCAGAATGTAGTGGGTGTTTGTGTCTCTTAAGGTCACAATGTTTACAAGGAAATTGTTACCAGTGTTTATTTGTAATTATTGGACGTATTTACTAGCACATCATAAAGTCTCAGCCATGTAGCAAAACAAATCACTCAAAGTCTTACAGTCATATATCATGCTTTCTTTAGTTTTACTTTGGAAACCTTTGACATAAACCTGCTTGCATTGTATTCAAATTCTATAATTAAATTACCAGACACCAAACATGAAAGTGTGCAGAAAAAAGGGACATCAGGAAACCCATTCCTTTTATAATACAATGAAGTTCTACATCAGGAACTGTGCTAGAGAGTAATCTTTTATCAAATTATTTAAGCATACTAATTAAAGTCTTATCAAAATGAGTAGTACAGACTAAGATAAATTAAAATACTTAATTTTGAGGGCCATAGTCAGAAAGGCCTTGGTGAGCAATTAATACTTGATGAAGATGGATTCAACACAAAAGTATGGCATTAGAATCTAATATTAGCTTTGGAGATAAGATTGAAACTACCTTTTTAGTTGCCCAGCAACACTGACAATAGAACAGTCAAGAAAGATGGTTTACTTGGTGGCCAGATAATCTAATATACAAGGATTCATGAACCCATGGAAAGTAGTTTAGTGGAGGTATTTTAGATGGACGTGAGCTTGAAGCCTGTGTTGGTTCCCCTTCCCACGAAAGTGAATCTTTTTACAAATGCAAATTAAAGATATTATGGTTTGATGTCCAAAAAGTTCCTCACAAACATTACCTCTTTTTGCGGAATGCTTCCATCCATAAAGACACAAAAAAAATATACTGAGGCAGTTCTGCGTGTATGCTAATAAAAAACAATGAAGGAGCAGAGAAGTATCTACCAAAAGTTCCTCGGGGGGCATTTAGCGTTGAATTGATGAGGTGCCTTGAAAATTACTTTTTAACTCTGTCAAGAGTGGCAGATGTCAAGAGCTTCTATCTATTCTTGACTTTTCTTTGAAGAATGACTGGAACAAAATGTGTTGTTTTTTAGGCAAAGTTCTATTTAAGGGTTTTCTTCTTAAAACAGGGCTCATTGTGGCAGGTGAAATTGACAGCTATCCAAACACTGTGGTTAATCACAGTTGTTTCATAATTTAACTGGGGAATTTTTTTTGACATAGGGCGAAGTATATCCAGGTTGGCTTTGTTAAGAGTCTGGGGTGTTTGCCTGTGTTTCTCTATTTGTCTTTTCCTGTGTTTCTCTATTTGTCTTTGCCTGTGTTTCCTGCCCTTTCTCCATGTTTCTGGCGATTTCCCCCAGAGGTCCTGGCTGAGCTGATTAGCTGCCCTTCAAGCCAAGGGCAGATTCTGCCTGCTGCACCTGCATAGGTGGGCCTCATGGAGTTCATCACTAACTAAGAATATAAGGAGCTTGCTGACAGATCTGGTGTTTACTTGTTGCAAGCTCCTTGTGATCAGCTATCCAGCTGCTCAAAAGCCCTGGTGGTACGTCTACGTCTAACTGCGTTCAAGATCCCAGTTCTTTCATGTTCTATGCTCCATCTTCATGCTCTGCTGCCCTCCATGCTCAATGCTGGCTCTCAGCCTCCACCATATTCACATTTTCAAAAACTCAGCAGGAATCTCCCAAAGACATCCCCAGACTCTTAGCTATCTGTCCCTGGCATTCAGTTCACTTTTTTTGGGTCGCACACAGCCATTGGGTGGCGCTAATCTGCACTCTAGCTCCACAGAAGAAGAAGGGAAGGGCAGAGTCTATATATCGAGCCCCTCGACCAGCAGTCCTTTCTTCTCCAAGGCATGTGGCGGGCAGCTCACTCCAGGGAAGACAAAAGCGAGCTATGGGAAGACGAAAGCAACCACCTTCCTTCGCGGGCGGAGGAAGGCACGGGTTTCTGGAAGAACTCACTCCAGAGAGCTCCTAGACTGCTGACACCAGGTGAATCCTATACAGTGATCAACAAAGACATTGTTTTATCCTCAAAGCCTGATAAAAAATTCCCTGAGTGTCAGAGCGCCAGCCGCTGGGAAATGGGAGCTTAAAGCCGCATTTGCGGTGGGGGGTCTGAACCAGCCAAGGCCGCATTCATTCGACGCCACAGAGCCGATAAGAATTGCCATGCTGGAAACTGCCAAAAGGTACTGTTTAGTGAAAGAAAGTTGAATCTGATATCTGCTTATCCAAATCGGAGGACGAGCTACCTGCGTCTCCAACGGCCATGAGGTTAAATGCCAAGTAGCCACTGCAGCCATTGTTAGCTGCCAGGCAAACGTCGCCCACTCCCTTCCCTCATCGACACAGAGACAACTTGGAGAACTTTAATCGTTCATAAGGTCTATTCTGGGCAAACGCAAATTAGATTAGGATAAATAATATTTAAGGGTGTGTGTTTTACTGTTGTTAACTTGTATGAGTTTTCATCTGCTATCTGCTTGGGTAATACCGCCACCCCGCCTGACGTTTTAACCAGTGTTTTAAAAGACTTTACCAGCAAAGAGTCGTTTAAATTCTGCAATATGAGTTACTCAATCCAACAAAAACGTAACTTTTATTTGTTTAATGTTTAATAAATGTATTTTACCTATGCTTTAACTATTAATAGCCAAATAGCTGCATTTCCTTTAAAAAACCCAACACCATCTACAAGTAGCCTCACCTTAGTTTATATAAACAATTACTATTTCCTCAGAATTTAATCTCACATCTGGACTTATTCCTCTGCAGTTCCAACACCCTTCATCATCACCTATTGTTTTTTTTGTTTTTTTTTGGGGGGGGGGGGTTCAAGAAAACCTTTATACTTTTATAACTAGTGGTGTTCTGCATGTGGGTCAGAAAGATGTATATAGAATAAATGTATAAAAAATATTTTGAAAACACCCTATCATATCTTTGCCAAATTACAAACTGTGTTGGATGATTTGAAACACTTCAGTATCAGACAAGGCAAAATCAGAAGAATTATTAGGGCTCAAGTAGCACTGTAATACATTTCAAATTTGCACTACTTTAAACCCCTTGGATTTTTCACCCAACACTTAAACCTAAAACATTATAAATGTGAACCATAACAAAATATTTTTTTTATATTTTTGAAGAGCAAATTAATTTGGGAGGAGGTATATGCTATTTCTGAAGGTTGTATGTTACTAACCCAGAAAGCAGTCAGTTATCCACAAAAGCAAACCCTCATGCTTAGGGGGAATGAGGCAATTAATCAGAGCAAATTTGTCTTTGAGGCAAACTCAAACTCTGACTACTAGCTCGGCTGTCTTCCAGGAACCATTTGTGTCATTTTTAATCCTAAAATGAAATCTCATAACATGTTGCGGGATTAGCCTTTGCATGAACTGATATTTAATAGAGATAAAAAGCAGCTTGGGGTATTTTATATTTGGGGGGAAAAATTCTCTATTAAAAGCATGCAATGTATTTTGTCAACGGAAACTGAAGAAATTAAGCGCAAGAATATAAGCTGAACTGGAGGATGCTTAGAAGTCACATAGTAATCACTCAGGAAATGTGATTGGCAAGAAAAGGCTCTGAGCAAAAGTAAGAGTTGTGCTGGGTTTTCTTTGTCATTTTTTGTTGGTTTTTAATGCTATTGATTCTTATTTCATGTACTTTCTTTGGTCCTGTGACCAGGTCTACAGAGTAACAAACAAGCCAGTTATTTTGTTGCCTGCTGTGAGAGCTGGGAAGCTGAAGAGAACCAAGGCTTTTATGGAGCAGTCAACATGTTCCACCCTGCAGACATAAGCGACAACAAACTCCATAGGGTTTATAACCCTTTCTAAAACTCTTGCGCTCCATTTCCAGGTGCCTCTTTCTCTCTTTCTTTCTTATTTTGTTTTTCTTTTAAATCAGCAACTTATTTGTTTTTTGCTGTTTCTTTTTTCCACTTGGTTGTAATTTATTTATGTCTTTCTCTCAATAATGAAGGTCTTGTATAAAGACTGCATCCTGAAATGAGGAATTTAGAGAATGACAAAGTGACAAAAATGAGTGACAAAAATGAGATCAGATTTTTTTTCTTAAACCACCACCTCACTTTCAAAATCTATAAAGCACCTAGAGACTGGATTTTTAGCTCTCTCTCTCTTTCTTAAGGGTTTTTCCCAGAATTGCCCTATATTTAGCTCCAACTATTTCTTCTTTCCCAGCTTCGCTGTCCACCTGAGGAAAGGGATCCCCACATCAGGATGATAAAGCGAGTGTTTAAGGTGGACATGGAGTGCTCAGGGTGATACTTGTCATAAGTTGTTTTGAAGTCTACCACAGTGAAAACAAGAGAATGACAGCCTTGTGTTGAAGCTGACAATTATTTATTTAAATAAAGACTAATAAAATCAAAAACATCTAACAGAAAATAATAAAGCAACCATGACAGGAGGACAGGCAGTCAGTAAAGAAGACAAGGGAAGGATCTGACAAGGACGAAATGAAAATGACTGGCTTTAAACTTTAAGAGAGGTGACTGTGACATGATGACCCGTGGAATGCAGAGCAGCTGGTTATAGCTCACCAAAAAGCCTTAAAGAAAGTGCCTAAAAAGCAGATACATTTTATTCCTATGTATTTAATAGGACAACAAACTAACTATCCTGAACTCTGGAAGTGATAGAACAAAGTACATGCAGACCAAAATGATAAATATTTGTCTCATTATACCTAAACCTTTTTCTTTCTTTGTTTTGTGTCCTGTATGGCTGAAAGGGGATCCATTTGTTGTTTATTTAATGAACAATTTACAAATTTACCACAGGGTTTAAATCTTTTAATAAAATAGAGTTGTAATGTGAAGCATTATCTTTCCTGTGCTTTGGATCTCTGCATCTCCTCCATAATTATTCAAGGCTTTTTAGCTACTTCTCTGATTAATGTACAGACATCTGTGCTTAGATAGGTTTGAAGCTGCAGAGGAGCAGTGTTTATTCCAAAATTAAATTGTACAGAAATTGACTTCATTTACTAATTTAATTTTAAGTTCAAATGCGCTATATACTCTTCAGACTTTTATTTGTAAAAAAAATGTTGAACGCCAGGTCAGGTATTCCTTTTGTACTACTTTGTATGGGTTTATCTCCTAAATTCCCAATAAAACACATTGAAGTTTCGTATAATTTAATAAAATATGAAAAAGTTACAGAGGTTTGAATAGATTTACAAAGCTCTCCACAATATTTTGTTAAAGCAAACATTCATGACATCCATAAGCTGTTTGATGAAGGTCAGGTTAATATCAATTCATAGAAAATACATGCATTTGGAACAACACAAAGCAAAACAGTGCTGCAATAAATGTATTGTTATCTTTTAAGGTATTTTGCTTTTGCAGTTGAGAGAAGGATAGAGAAAAAAATGTTTGTGATAAAGAAGTCAAGTAAATCAAATTTTGCACTCAAAAATATTAAGTCAGTCCTCATAGATCTTCTTTCTGAGTCTAAATGTGGACATAAAGATGGTTCATGCAGAACATTAAAGTCATATAAAAAAAATACTGCCTAATTTCAAGAGCATTAGGCTCTAAAATAAAACGGGATATTCATGAGGATTTAGATGACATGCATTTACTGTGCCATTCCTAAAACATTTTACTCAGCTATAGGCAGGAGCTGTATTAGGATATTAGGGATAGTTATGACAGAGTTTGGTTCTGTTTTGTCACTTTGGCTTTTATTTCAGATTTTATTTACATTTTTAAAGGTTTTTGTGTTTACTCAGGCTTTTGCTATTTGATTATACAGATATACATTACTGGGTTTATATGCTTAGGTAGTTCACCTCTGAAATGGCCATAACTAGGCATTATACTTCAGTACATCGGTTGATGTTCCATGACTATAGCAACACATTCTGTTAGAGAAACAACTAAAATCTTAGCAGCTATTCAGATCCTTTCATTATTATTTCATTATTATTATGCTTTTTCTCATTCCTTGGTGTTACTAGTTTTTCTCATTTTTTATTTTTTTTAGCCTTTTGGTTGGTACATCTCAACCACTAACCAAAAACTTACAGTACCAAGAACAGAAACTTTTTCCTTCATACTCTTCCTACAGTGTAATAGCTTGAGAGATCTCTGGGAGTGTGGTGCATGAAGTAATGCTGTGTTCTGTGTTCTCACTTCCCCACATGTTACTGAAGACAGGAGAACAGGGCAAAACATATATACTGGGAGGAGTGATTATGAGATGATGGACAGCTGGGGACAGGGACTGACAAAGACGAAGAACAGCTAACTTCAATGACACAAACAGGGAGACAGGGATCAGCGCAGACAGTGAGACAGTCACACCATGACATTACCTTTCTCAGACTAATAAGATGTGTTTTTGAGGTGTTCAAATTGAAGTATCTTAGCTGGCTACTTCCTACTAAATAGTGGACGTTTTCATCTCCCTTTTATGCAGAATCCTGTTCGTTCAGAATCCTGTTCGTTCAGTCCAGATTTATGTTTTATGGTGGTGAAGGTTGACATTTAAATGGTCCAGTCAACCACAAGTTTCGTCTTTCAGCTTGGTTACATCTTCACCATAACAGACTTCTACAGCGATATCCTAATCAGTGCAAATCCCAAATCTGTCAATTATTGAATTAAATTCAGTCCTGCCCTCACTGTTGATTGAGATATCAAGACACTTAAAGTACTCCAACCCTGCATCCGAAACCACTGAATGTTAGTCTCTAAGCACTAACTCTAGCAACTATTCCTTAACCTTTCATGGGGTCAACAGTGAGAACACTATGGCTAGTAGTCTAGGGAGCCGTTCTCGAATGTGCCCATTTCGAACAGCCTTTCTACCTGACGTCATTACGCGACCTAAACACACATGAATGACGCATATCAAAATAAACCTTCGGAAGAGGTTGTTGTACTCACATGCGTGCGTCTTTTTCCTTTCGGCAGTTTCGTTATTTTACGTAAGGTGGGCCGGGCTACTTGTATTGATGGCTCTCCAATAAATTTATTAGAAGGATTCTAACTACCCACTATTATCCCAATAAACTGAAAAGGAATTATACTCTGCGTGACTTCAAAGATATGGAAAAGAGAAAAATAAGAAAGAAATACTTGTCTTCCCACATAAAGCAAAAGAGGTTATATTTAAAATCTTAAATGATATCTACACATCAAACAACTTCCTATATTTACGTTTTAATTGGGATAATAAATCTTTTGTTTTTTGTGAGAAAGACATTGAAACAGTAGAACATATTTTCTTTGAATGTGAATATGTAAAATAATTTTGGATTTCCTTTCAAAACTGGTTGTTGTCTAAATGTATAACAATGCAGCAGCTAAATAGGACTTCTATTAAAGTTGGCGTTTTCCTGAAAGACATGAATATGGACTTTTTGGTCAATATTTTGGTTGCACGTGGAAAACACTTTATCCACAGATGTAAGTTCCTCAGAGTGAAACCCCACATCAATGGCTGGATGAACAATTTCAAACTTTTTCAAAAATCCTTATATCATATGGACCATTAAAATGCCCAAAAACTCTATTCTCTAATTGAAAGTTACAACATTATGTAAAGAAGTGCCTCACTCAATGATACTTTTTCTTTGTTTTTTCTTTGTTTCTTTATTTAATTGTATATTTGATCTACTTGTGTAAACAGATTCAACACCGTTTGGTGTATAATGCGAAAAAGGTTCTGATATGCCTTATCTGTTTGTATAATATGTTGATTATAGATAAATAAAGATAAAAAAATTAATAAAAATAAAAAAACTTGTATTGATGGCGTCTTGTGGCGAAAGGGATTGTGGGATGGCACATAGCTCCTAATCGCCAGTTAGTTAGCATCAGAGGTCCCTATGCTAAAGTGGCTATAATAGTTAGCATACAGCCACTTTCCCTAACTCCTTCCTAACTGGAAGCCCAATTCAGATGCATCCTATCATGGCGGACGCTGACGCACATCCGGTTTGGCGTAAGACCTCTTACCAATTTAGTGGTTTCGGATGCACCCCAAGTTTGAGATGAATCCCTGACTTAGAAGAAGCACTTCATCTTTTTTCTGTAAGACTTAAAATATGCTTTGCAGAATCACTGTGGAGGGGTTCAGAACAGCCATAATCCTCCATCTATGCTGCCTTGGTCTTCAGCGTCTAAACATCCGATTCAAGATGTCATAGGTAGCTCTGGGGACTTGGAATGAATATTTTAGCCAAGTCGCTCCATGACATATTAAAAGCAGCTCTGACCTTGGTGATGTTTGCGCTCTGGGCCATTTTCCACAGATGTGGGATTTCTGCTATAAAGAAAAAATAAAAGGGTGTATGTTCCTTCCTATGGAAAACTGTGCTAAAGAGACCTAGAGTGATACCCAGAAGCCATAGAAAAAGTCAAATTACAAGGTCATCTTGTGTTACAGGACCCTTTTTTTTACATACTGTGATATTTATGATAAATGAACTCAATACTGCATTGTTATTTAATTACATTCTTATTTATATCTTTTGAGAATTTGAATGTATATTTTTTGTATTTGCTAAATGCCAGTATAATGACAAAAAAGTTTTGTACAATTGCTAACTCACTACAGCTTTACTGTTCTTACATTATTTGTGACAGATGTCTTTGTGTTGGCTTAAAATACTTCTAAACTTCTGTTTCAGTTTACCCTCAATTAGTGAATGAAAAAAAAAGTTTTTTTAAAGATGCATTGTGGGCTTTCTACCTTTGTCAAGAATGTCCAAGGTAATAAAGTTAAAGGACTGGAGAAGAGAGGAAGAGCAGGTCAGAATGTGTAGAATGTATCCTTGGGCTGATGTGAAAGTCAGTAGATAAACCTGTTTACATATAAATAATAAAGTGGAAGTTGGATGAGGTGGAGAGTGAGCTGACAATCGCCAGGGGTGAAATGCAGAGAAGGAACAAAGCTAATGTCTTAAATAATATTTTCAAAGAAGATTTAAATAGCTAAAGGGACAAAAACTCACCAAGATGACTTAACAATTTGACTCTGAGGTTTCCCCTGAAGTGACCTAAAGTAGCAGGAGGATGATGAGCAACAGGTGTGGCAGCTGTCAGCAAAAAGCCCCAAGGGTAAACATGGAACCCCTGGCTCCCCCAAAGGAGAGAAACCATACAGGTGCAATCACCTAAAACCACTTGATACTCACACTCTGATAAAAACTTAGCTTTTACTCTAACTAGTAAGAAACTTCTGCAATCAGGTTATCAAAATAAGAGTAAAAAGAATTGTTATTAGATACAGAGTTGACAGTAGATGACTTTGCAACAGATATTGTTGGATACAATGTTTTCAACAAATTGAGTTACACTTTTAAATAGTTCTGATGATGTACAAAGCACACTCTCATAAATAAATGTTTATTTTTAAAGAGTCATAGAATCTAATATATGTTATTTCTGAATATACAAGAAAAAATATGATTTAACTGCAGAACATCTTCAAAGATAAGTCCATGTAAAAGGCAGGTAAATGTTCAGCAGAGTGAGGGATGTTACACATGCATTTACTAACTGCTATATGGTATTTGCTTCATGGTGTGTGTGTAAAACGTATACTCATCAAAAGAAATAATGAGTGGTGCAAAGCTCCATTATATCACAAAGGAAATAAAAAACCTTAACTCAGATGAACTGGGTTTGAAGTATTGGGTTGGCTGGATGATTTAAGGGAAGAAAAATAATTAAGATATATATTCAGGTAAAAGGAGGAATTGGATGAAAGGAAAGGACTGCATTATTAAGCCTGCAATGCATACCACATGCATTAAGTGGTTTATGCAGCTGTGGTTAAGCAGATTCATTTGGCAAAGATATATGATATCTGGAATAGATGAGTTAGGTTTATTTTAGCTAAAGTTAGTATGCATTATTATACATAAATCTAAATCTAACAAAATAGCCTTCCTACTATCTTTTTCTAATAAATATGGCCTTAATTTAAACATACACCAAAATGTCTTTCCCTGTAGTCAATACATTTCAACATTGGGATTACTCTTAAATATGACTAAATACACTCAACAAAAATATAAACGCAACACCTTTGTTTCTGCTTCCATTTTTCATGAGATGGACTTAAAGATCTAAAATTCATTCCAGATACACAATATTACCATTTCTCTCAAACATTGTTCACAAATCAGTCTAAATGTGTGATAGTGAGCACTTCTGCTTTGCTGAGATAATCCATCCCACCTCACAGGTGTGCCACAACCAGATGCTGATCTGACACCATGATTAGTGCACAGGTCTACCTTATACTGCCCACAATAAAAGGCCACCCTGGAATGTGCAGTTTTGTCTCACAGCAAAATGCCACAGATGCCACAAGCATTGAGGGAGCGTGCAATTGGCATGCTGACAGCAGGAATGTCAACCAGATCTTTTTCTCGTGCATTGAATGTTCATTTCTCCACCATAAGCCATCTCCAAAGGCGTTTCGGAGAATGTGGCAGTACATCCAACCGGCCTCGCAACCGCAGACCATGTGTAACCACACCAACCCAGGACCTCCACATCCAACAGGTTCACCTCCAAGATCGTCTGAGACCAGCCACTCGGACAGCTGCTGAAACAATTGGTTGGCATAACCAAACAATTTATGCACATACTGTCAGAAACCGTCTCAGGGAAGCTTGACTGCATGCTCGTCGTCCTCATCGGGTTCTTGACCTGACTCCAGCTCGTCGCCGTAACAGACTTGAGTGGGCAAATGCTCACATTCGATGGCGTCTGGGACGTTGGAGAGGTGTTCTCTTCACGGATGAATCTCGGTTTACATTGTTTAGGGCAGATGGCAGACAGCGTGTGTGGCGTTGTGTGGGTGAGCACTTTACTGATGTCAATGTTGTGGATCGAGTGGCCCATGGTGGTGGTGGGGTTATGGAATGGGCAGGCATCTGTTATGGACGAAGAACACAGATGCATTTTATTGATGGCATTTTGAATGCACAGAGATACCGTGATGAGATCCTGAGGCCCATTGTTGTGCCATACATCCATGAACATCACCTCATGTTTCAGCAAAATAATGCACGGCCCCATGTCGCAAGGATCTGTACACAATTCTTGGAAGCTGAAAATGTCCCAGTTCTTGCATGGCCAGCATACTCACCGGACATGTCACCCACACATGTGCTTGACCGGCGTATACGACAACGTGCAAGGGCGCAGAATTATCATGGACGGAGGGGACATATCCCCACCAATATCCAAGGATTAGTGAATTGTCCCCACCAATCAAGGGCGTCCGTACCTCATATCCAACCGCTGTTTAGTCAATGATCATGGCATACAAAGGGTTAAATGTCCGTCTCTACTAGAAGTCCCGCCTCTAAACTAAATATCGCTTCCTGATTGGCTGCTTGGTTCTTGCTATCTTACATGTGATTGGCCGTCCCCGTTGTCATTCCATCTCCTCTTAAACCCAGCGCGGTTAGCTTATCAGATGCATAAACACGTATTAAACATAGACGTGTGTGTGTGTGTGTGTATATGTCTATAGTCGAACGTCTGACTGTGAACATCTCAAGCTACAACTGCTAGTTGGGCTGAATGAAAGGCACCTGCGAGTGTAAGTTGTCAATACGTTTGGCATTTGTTCTGTCCAGGTCACGTCAGCTAGATGGATTTTACTGTTGTCATTTACACTTTGTGTCTGCTTGCGCGCGTGTGTGCTGTTTAGGTTTTAAAGGATGTGAAAGAAAAGAAAACTCAATAAAAGAGACTTCTTTAGGAGTCAATGTGTAAGTTACTTTTAATTGAAATTAAATGAAAAAAATTAAATAGAATATGCCAAAGAGATACACTTTTTAAAAATTATTTTTAATTCTTATTCTCTTTTTTTTCTTATTTTCATGTATTTTTGTTGAAAGGAGCACCTGTTTAAAAACATAAATTAAATGTTTGGTGTAAATAGAATAAAACCTCATATTCTAGATGATCATGTGATTTTATGTATCCATATTTTGAGGGGAATAAACTACACATAATTATTGTGAAAGTAAAGGCCTTTTTTGCTCAGGTAATAACTTTACCATCTAACTCTACGATCATTCTATCCCTAATCTGTCATGCATCAACATTTTTTTTGTAAGGTGAGAGACAGCAGAGAGGCTGGAGGAGATGGAGAAGGACAGACCAGAGGAGGTAGAGGACGTGAAGCAGATGACGAGAGAAAGGCTTGAGGAGATAGAAAAGTAGAACCTGGACTAGATGAAATTAGAGGAGCTGGAGGAAGTTGAATAGAAGGAGAAGCTGAAAAAGAGGTTTCAAATTCACAGGTGAGGTTAAATAATTCTGGATGTGTTAGTCATGAGATTCAGCACTGTGACAGATCAAATCAAATCTATTTATAAAGACCTTTTCATGCAAACAGAAAAACAAACTGCTTTATGTGATAAAAACAGTTTAAACATTAGAATAAAACAAGCCTTCACACACAAAATATAATAGCAGTTAAAAAATGTTAGTGTGTCTTAAATCTAAGAGGCCTCGTCATGTATTACTAATGTGTATTTGTTTATAGTATTTGCTATACGGTTGTCAAATTTATTTTGTGGTTCCTAAGGAATCCAATAACATTCCTGCCCAACAGCTAATTGACATGATGCACAGTTTCACCACAGCCCTGCACTAAAGAGTTTAAGATTAGAGCTTTTTGAATTTGCCTTCTTGTCTTTCATTAGTTACTTTAACCTATAACATCTGCATAATGGGAAATTATGACTGTTAATGCAAACATTGCACATTCCAGGGTGGCCTATTATTGTGGGCAGCATAAGGTACACACCTGTGAGGTGGGATGGATTATCTCAGCAAAGCAGAAGTGCTCACTATCACACATTTAGACAAATTTGTGACCAATGTTTGAGAGAAATGGTAAATGAAAAATGGGAGCAGAAACAAAGGTGTTGCGTTTATATTTTTGTTGAGTGTATTAGTCATATTTAAGAGTAATCACAATGTTGAAATGTATTGACTACATGGAAAGAAATGTTGGTGTATGTTTAAATTAAGGCCATATTTATTAGAAAAAGATAGTAGGAAGGCTATTTTGTTAGATTTATGTAGGATTTTTACCCACTCTACTCTCTGCCCTTGTAGATTTATCAAGTGATCTGGCTTTCATCTTTCATTTCAGTTATATTCGGTGATACAGAGGATATAAGGTAAGTCTGTGAGGTTAAGCATGTCTGGCTGTCTTTCTCACTTACAACTGTGTTAGCTCTGTGATGGATTGTACCTCAACCACAAGCCCCTTTTTTGTCCCTGACGTATCAAATCCTCCTTTAAGAAAAGGGTTTTTATTTCCCCCAAAAGGCCTGCTCTGCTTTGCACAATCACTACATGGCTCATAAATATTACATCAAATACAAATTACAGTCATTGTCACAGGCTGTCTCTTCTCACTGTGGTGAATTACACACTACAGTGTGTTTGTAAAACCCTGCAGGGGCCAGTTTAAGTTTCCGACCAAATGCTCTCATACAAAATTTCTCTATAGGAGAAATCGCTACATCAATATCCACTTTAACAACTCAATTACAAGCTGGACAACTCTTTTGTCTTGGGTGAACATTGTGTTATGCATTGATGCCTGAGTTTGGCATTCCAATCATAACATCATCATTCTTGGGTAACTTGTAAGTGTGTTCCCAGCTGACGTTCCTTCTTTTTTTTGTGGTTTTCTAATATTGTTTTTAATTTTATGCATAGAAGTGAGGTTTAAAAAAGTTTTACCTGGAGTAACAAGTAAAAATGAAAGTAAACATACTTGTATATGAACATTAATTTAATGCAGGCACATTAATGCAGTCCTTTCTTTTCCTCCAATTCCTTCTTTTACCTGAATATATATCTTAATTATTTTTCTTCCCTTAAAACATCCAGCCAACCCAATACTTCACACCCAGTTCATCTGAGTTGAGGTTTTTTATTTCCTTTGTGATATAATCAAGCTTTGCAGCACTCATTATTCCTTTTGATAAGTATACGTTTTACACAAACACGATAAAGCAAATAGCATATAGCCGTTAGTAAATGCTTGTGTAAAATCCCTCACTCTGCTGAACATTTAACTGACTTTTACAAGGACTTATCTTTGCAGATGTTCTGCAGTTAAATCATATTTTTTCTGGTATGTTCATATATTATTTACATTCAAAAGTTTGTTAGAAATACAAGAATTAACATGTAGTTTATTTATATCCAATTATACTTTTGGTAAAATGAGCTGCATTGTGAAGATCCCTGTTAAAAGAGGACAGACTGACTGAATTACAGTGCTGAACATGACAGCTGTTAAATATAAGAACAACAGTACGAGGGTGTGCTATGTTCATGTGTGGAGACGAAGAGAAAATGGTAGCCCAAATAAGATGGAGACTGGAGACATCACCATAAAAGATAAATCGAGACACTCAACCACCTCAATATCTTCACAGAAAACAATGACAGCGAACTAAGAGAACAGCAGTAATAGTAGTAGTAGTAGTGGTAATGAAAAAAAACATACTAAACAAACCAACGAAAACAATGTACAGAACACAGAAACAGGAGACGAAATTTTAGATTTTCACAAGTAGATAATCTAAATTATGTAGTTTGATTCCAGGAATATGTATTATGTAGTCAGAGTATACATAATTAATTTAGAAAAAAATATGACGTAAAGTATTTGGACAAGTCAATTTATTTTTTTCTGTGTGCTTGCTTTTAAAAATTTAAGCATGTACCTATTTAAAGATGCTATCTACTGGTGTAGCCTTTTTGCTAACAATTGATCATTGTTGATAAATACAAACTTTATTAACTGAGCGTATATTTCCAATACAGGATAGAGCATAACTCAAATCAATAATTCTGCTTTTCTGTGTAGTTTTCTCACTGACATCACAAGACGCACAAAGATTGGGAAATTTGAGTAACTTTCGTAAACACTATGGTGAATCGCAATCAAATGACATTTTACAGATTTTGATGAACATAGAAGATATTTTCTTTCCAGTCTACACGTTCCTCAAACCACTTTAAATTGTCTTCATCTTGATCAGTTTTCCTGAATACCATCCAGCGTTCTCACATATGACTCAACTTTTTTGCTGCACCTGTGAAAGAATACTATTAAACATATTTAATGCGGAATTTTAATTAAAAAAAGAGAAAATAAAACAGAAGTGGATATGGAAGCACTAACAAAAATCTTGCCGGTTGCCTGTTTTGACTTTATCAAAGGCATTTGTAAATATAACTTTGTTTTATGTGTTAGATTTTTATCTTGTTTAGGTAACATATTTCAAAAAAATAGCAGGAGAAATAGCTGATCGATATTGTTTCTATAGGTGACAAATTACACCTAAGATGTTAGTTGATTTTACAGAAAGTGTTCATTATAGCTTTAAAATTCTCTGTATTTCCTTCTAGTGCTATGTAGCATGGAATCAAATGTGAAGCTACTAAATAAGCATTGGTAACGTTTTAAAAAAGTTGTCTTAAAAAATTAATCGGAGTCTTACTCAAATGCTTCTGTTCTGTAAGAGCCAGTAAGCAAAAAAGGTTGATAAGGCATATGTTAAACAAAAAGGGGAGAAGCATAAAATAATCAACTATGTGAGTTAATCATTCTGATTTGTGAGTCAGACATTACAATCCAAACATATATCATAAGCTCAAGTATCAACAAAATAAAGAGCTAAGCACACAGTAACAGCAGTTCTCTGTCGTTCTGTTATGTTATCTTTGTTGATTAACTGTATGCATCGCAGCACAAAAGAAGCCCAGAGAAGCACACTCACACACACACACACACACACACACACACTACAGTCGTATGTACTTTCACTTCAATACACGTGCACAGTATTTCTTTATTTTCACCAAACCCTTCAATTTAGTTTTATAAAACTATGTAGAAAGGTAATTAAAGTTTGAGTCAGCCAACATGAAGTAAACCAGAAAGTACAGAGAGACAAATATCCTATTAATTAAATACAGCGTCTCTGAACCTGAGGAGAACTGACTATATAAAAACTGCATTTCTTATTTTAGCTGAAAGTGTTTTTTTATGCTACCTGAATCAGGTGCAGTCAGGTAATTTGTTTTTGGCGTTTATTTATATATTTCTATACTCTCTTATTCTGCCCTATGCTTTATAACAAGAGATGGATTATTTGTTCTATAAGAGCACGTAAAAACCAATATGTTTAAAAGCAGGGATTCCTTTTTAATTTGTTTTCTTGATTGTCCTTTTTAAGTCCTGATTAAGTATTAATATAGTGTATCTCTAGTGGTTTGTTGACATGAATGCTGGGAAATAAAACTTGGATTCTATCTACCAGCAGTGATTGTTTTGCCTTCAGCTGTATCGTGTTTTCATAGCAGCCCTTAGAGGGCTTTAAGGGCCTGAAGTATCATTTTATAAACAGACCATATTATCAGCACACAAAAGTAACTGGTTACTTTTGTGGCACAAAATAAAACTACAGTGTCATGAAAAAGATATTTATACTGTGAAGTTTTTCCATGTTTTGTTATATTACAACCACACACTTCAGTCTATGCATTATATGAATACTTTTGCAATGCACTTTAAAGTGAGCTGAATTGAATACAGGAGATTTTGACAAAGTCTAATAAAAGTAACAGCAGTAAAAGATTTTAAATTTTTACACTAAAGCAATATATTCACAAAATACTATTAATTATACAATCACTATGACTTTCAAGAAGTCATCCATCTGAAATACTCATCTGCAACTCAACAAAAGCAACAAATTTATCAAAGCAAAAACATTCATGTGCCTGAGCTCATTTAGGGTTTAAAATTGTTTATCGCACCAATTTTCCGGTTTTATATTGCTCTTTCCCCTTTTTCCATCAGCATCAAGAGAAATAAGGCTTTAAATCCACTGTGAAAGATGAGCTGGTAAAATTGGATCTTTGTAATGATCTGTTTAACCTTGTATCAAAAACAAATGTGGTATTTAAACTGACATTGCTCAGTTAAATCGTAATGGCAAGGTCAGCTTTACAGCACCAAAAACCTGTAAATGAGTTGAAAATGAAAAAAGCTCCGCTGGTACTTGCCTCGTATGGGTGGCCCTGATGTCAGCTGTTTTATTCTTAATATTAATAAAAATAAATATCTAAATGAAGAGATCATACTCCAATAATTTTATGACCAATCATTGCCTATTTCAATGTATCTTAAGAAGCCATCAGAAAAAATTGAAAAATGTTCCCAATAATTTCAACTTGCCTTAATTTTGTTACATTTTAGGTTTAATTTAAAGACTATGACTAGTCACAAAGTGTCGCCCATTTATTTATGGTTTTTCTTTTATACAGATGGGTTTTGGGCACAAAGTTATGCATGTTTACTTGTTTTAATATTAAGCCCTCTTAGAGAGCTGCTGAAGTGCTAACTATGCAGTCTTACAACACTTAAAGTCTTTCAAATACACTGGAAAGTGAGTTACAATATTTATATTGTGCAGTTTTCTAACTTTCCATTATTGACTTTGTGTTATTCATTTGGATTTTGATGACAAGGAGATACAAACACTCAAAATTCTCTACCTCAACCCTTATCCATGGGAGCAACAAGCGGATGCAACCACTGTGACATAAAATGTTGGAACCAGAGTGAATGCTTGTAATTCATAAAACGTTTTTGACATTTGTCAGGGTTTAACTACAATCTGCTGTGTGTTTTATTGGGATTTAAAATGAATGTATTTTTGTGAAGTGAAAGGGAAAGTATGTTATTAAAATCTTAAAGTATGGTGGCCATTGATTCAGAAAAGCACAAAAAATGCTAGGAGTGATTCTTGGGTGTGAGAGAGTGACTCTGAACACCTCCGGTGCTCCTCAGTTGAGGGATCCACATCTTACTTGAGAAAGGGTTCTGAGGCACTCAGGAAGATGAAGGTTAAAAGGCCTTTATTGGTCCATGGCTAGTCAGATACAAAAATGCCTTTCAGCCAGCAAGGCCCTGACAAAGCCCTTTTTGCCTTCATCCTCCTTAGTGCTTCAGACCTCTTTCTCAGGTTATGATAGGTATTCAGATTCACTGAGTCAATCACTTATAGAACTACCAATTTCTGCAAATTTGCAGCAAGTTTCTTTGGCCATGTCTCTAACAGCTTTCCACAGGGACACTATTATTACCCATTCCTCTTTGGAAACTAGCATTTTTTTTCCGGCCCCAGCCTCAATTAAGTTTCATACTTCTTCCCATCAACCTCGACCATCTTCTGCATCTTCCCAACGAGCTTCCTTAATGAAAAAAACATACCCAATGCTTGATGCTGCCACTACCATGTCAGCATAGCAGTTGTGTGTAGACAAATAACAGCTAGTTGTTCTACAAGCACAACATTCTGCAGGTTGACTAAAAAGTATATTTTTTCAGATGGCACCTGTCTATTTTACATGGCTTACTGTATGTCCACACCAAAAGCGTCAAAACGCGCCACATGCCCCCAGCTGGAGGCTTGAACATTCGCTCCTTGAAGCGTGTACAAAGCAAAGTTGACGCGCTTGAAAACACGGCGCGTGTGGGCGGAAATACGTCACGTCTGGGAGGAAGTAGTGCCAGATGGTGTGTTTGCAAGATGGTAGCTGTTGAGCTAACGTTCGAAGAAAGAGTGTCCTCTCTTTATTTACTTTGGAGAGCAGAGCAGCGGCGTAGGCGACATCCTCGCCGTGTCATATAGCTCCGGGTTGTTAGCCACAGCGTTGATGAGCCTCTCCTCCATGTTGAATGAATAACTTTCTGTCCGCTGTGAACTACGTCAGAGAATCACGTCACCAGGCTCCTGATTGGTTAACGCGGCGCGGTTTGACGCTGGAGTTCAGAGATTTTCAACTTGAGCAGAATTTTTCACGCGCCGCAACCGCCTCATCTGCACAAATCCTCCACGCGAATAGGGCAGAAAAGCTTTTTCGCGACGCAGATCTGCTTCTGATTTGAAGCGGGACCCCCTGCCGCGCTTCAACGCGCTCCTCCATTGACATAACATGTACATCTGACTCGCCGCTTGCTTAATTCGCTTTTGGTGTGTACGAGCCGTTATGGAAAACATGGGACTGTGTATGTTGTTTTTTTCTTGTCACTTACATAATGGATGGATTTGTGGACTACTGAACAAAGTTGATACACATTCTCCCACCTTAGTTTTGGATGTTGCCAGCTATGCTAAAGTTAATATGGTTAATATAAGATGCTCATTCTACTAATGCTCTCCTTCCCCAGTCTGATATTTTATGTGCATGGCCATATCTTGATAGAGTTGTATACTCCGAGGTATTCACAGAACAACTCTATTTCTACTGAGATTGAATTACAGGTTGAGGGAATTTAATAATTCCGTGATTTCTGAAGCTGTTGTTTGCTCTGGATTATATTTATGGGAATCAGATTTAAAGGGGCTGAATACAAATGTTTTACTCTTTATAGATTTTCCTTTGCAGCTTTTTCTAAAACCATGTAACATTTTCTATTCACTGTGCAAGTGTGTTCTACTTTGTGTTGGTCTGTCACATAAAATCACCATAAAATATATTAAAGTTTGTAGCAATAATGTGACAAAATGCAAAAAAAAAGTTTATAGGGTATTGTTAGTTTGTGCTGTGACCTATAACAGATTGGCCTCAGTACAGCTGATTAAATATTTAATGTTTTATGTTCTGCTTTTGATTTGGAAATTTCTGAGACAGAACATTACAATTATTGTGGTTTATCCAAATATAAATTTTCTACAACTGCTTAATCCTTGCAGGGTGGTGTAGGAGGTTGAAGCTCAATTTTAAAGATCAATTGTGATTTATAAATTAAGAATACCTGAGGTGTGAAAAAACAATTTAAGTGATTGAATGTAAAAATTATTATAGTATGTAATACTGGCAAAATATGGGCTGTCATGATTGCATTACAAGCTTGCAACTCTCCTCTATCATGAGTTATTCATTTAGAATACATTCAAATTATTATTAAGCTATCAAAGAAGAGAAAGATAGGAGATTGAAGCTTAATATTTGTCTGGAAGCTCTGAGACATGAAATGAGACCCAGACGATCTATAATCAAATATTTACTCTTTATAAGTAGCTCATTGTTTTTGTATTTAGCTTGATTTCAATAAAACAAAGAAAAGCTGCATAGCAGAAGAAACAGTCGTTGACATTATTTAACACATAGTACTTTGAAGTGAATGTTGCTGTCAAAAGTGTTTTGATAATACGTTAACTTTAATTTTTTTATTTATTCATCCATTTTTTGCACAAGACAAGCACTTTTGTCTGCATATACTGGTTTTGTTGTTGAGGAGGA
Organism: Apricaphanius iberus; assembly: GCA_028564705.1. Taxonomy (NCBI): domain Eukaryota; kingdom Metazoa; phylum Chordata; class Actinopteri; order Cyprinodontiformes; family Aphaniidae; genus Apricaphanius; species Apricaphanius iberus. Next base: position 68,892 of record JAPXFQ010000445.1, on the reverse strand, counting down.
TGAAGAGATGATGCAACCAACATTGTTTGTTTAACAAAAATGACACCATAGAAGTAACAAAACAGAGGTATAGAAATACAATTTTGTGTATGTGAAACTAAACTGGAAAACTGACAGGTGGAGAAAAAGACAAGGAGACAGCAATTTTAAGTACATTTAAGTAGATTAAGAGAAAGACATTTGCTTGTTAGGAAATAAGGCCCTGTTTGTATTGACAGAAAACGGGTATAGTTTTACAGCCTGTAAAAATGGCACTGCAATAAAAATAAATGTTGTCCATACGGTTCCACACAAACTGGCTTAAACTCCTGTAGTACCTATGCCAGGCCAAATGGTGGCACTGTGGTACTGGCAGATAAACACAGAAAAGAAAACTTAGCATGCATAGCTACCCCGATGGTAAATATGACAATCCTAGCTTCAAAAGAGAGCTTTATTCCAAAGCATACATTGTCTGTGGTTCTCTTGATCCAATATTTGCATCTGGTGATAGAGGAAGGACAGTATATGATATTCCAGGATCTGTAGTAAGCAGTGTTGGGAGTAACAGCGTTACAGTATAACGGCGTTACTGTGTTATTTTTAAGGTACCGGAGTAATCTAATTAATTACTTTTCCCACCGTTGCAATGCCGTTACCACTAATGGGGATGTAAAGTGGCGTGTTACTACAACGTGCTGAATGAGGTGCAGCGATGTCAGGCTTTCTGACATACACACTTCAGCTGCAGGGAGAGAGAGCAGGTGTCAGTGATGATTGCCAACGGGGTAGGTGGACAAAATGAGTGCTCTCGCTGTCTCACTGCTGTAAAGACCGCGGTGAACTTAGTTTTAAGTTAGATATTCAATGGACGTTAGTTTCTTTTAAGCAGAGACCCGCTCCAACGTTTCACCCCTTTCCACTGCCTGCGCTCAGCACCGCTGCGCACTCTGCAGCTTTTCGCTCCAGAACTGTGCTGACAGAGTGGATGCATCGCCTCCAAAGGCTTGCTCCTGCAGTCGGTGGTTGTGTTAAAGATTTGGTTTTCTATAAATCCCCGTGCATCCCAGAAAATACCTGTGAGATCTACTAACAAAGTAAGAACGATTTATTCTAAAAAAAATTAACATATGTAATATTTTTTATTAATGTTACCGTAAAATTATTTTTTTTTTCATTAGCTTCCAGTTTCTGATCAGGTGACACCAAATCAGTGTCACAATGTCTTATTACAGACCATTACGTAGTTCTCTATTTTAATGTGCAATAGTACAGATGCATAGATTTGAAAAACTTCATAGACAGATTTTTCGGGCAGCTTCTTTTTACTGAAATTTGTGTGCCATATGCTGCGTTCAGACCACAGGCTTTGTCAGCCTCAGCAATGTCAAGATTATATTTTAAATCTATGGGGGAGGCCGTTGGAGGAGCGTCACGGTCTCTGCGGCACTTTGTGAGCTTGGCTATGTCAACTTTTGAAGCTTTTCCTGCGTTTCAAGTTTCAAAGCTCATAACGCTAGCAACGTAGAAGTTCAGCTAGTTGAACTTTTGACGGTCTTGACGCAGGACGGCAACCAATCAGAGCGTCTCACTGTAGTGACATTGCCCGACGTCGACGCTGCCTTTGCCAACCATCCACTAGTGCGTAAAATATCTAGCAGAGAAAGGCCTGCCTACGAGCTTTGCGAGTTTCAGCTTAAAAATGTATCCTTTGTGTTTATGCGTCGACCTAGTCGCTTTATGAGCATTGCTTGACGCTGAGAAAGCTTGCGTTCTGAACAAACAATTAGTTTTGCACTTTAATGCAAAGTGTGAATATGTATGACCAATATCATTCCCATACAGGTCCAAGGGGCTTTGGAAGAGAAACACAGCATCACAGGTTGTCCACCATTCACAGCAGTTAGAAGTTGTTTAGTTCCTTATAAACAGTGGGGGGGGGGATCAGCCATCGATTGTGTAAGTTGTTCCACTTTAAAAGATGAGAGATGTCTGTAATTTTCATTATATGTAAACCTCAACTGTGAGAAAAAGAGTGTAAAAAAAAAATAAGATAATTTTTTTAAGAATTTATTTGTATAATGGTGAAAAAAATAAGCATTTAGCACCTAATAACAAAGAAGAAATCTGCTACTCACTCACTCTAGATTGTACAACTGCACAAGGCTGGGATGAGCCAATCTACAATAGACAAGTAGTTTGGTGCGCTCGAGGTTAAGCCAGGCCCATCTAAAGTTTGACAGAAACCATTTGGATGATCCAGAGGAGTACTGGGAGAATATCATGTGGTGAGGTGAGACCAACATGGAAATCTTTTGTATGAACCTCACTCCAGACCTCAATCAAATAGAGAATCAAACCCAAAACGTCTGGTAAAGACTTGCAGGAAACATTTGACCTCTGTCATTGCCAACCAACCTTACATTAATTTCCCAAAGTTTGGACACCGTCTCATTCAATGAGTTTAATTTCTTTTCATGACTACATTGTAGATTATCAATTAACGGGATCAAACTATGAATGAACACATGCTGTATGGAATTACTGTATGTGCTTAAACAAAAAGGGTGAAATAACTGAATACATGTGTTATATTTTAGATTCCTCAACGTAGCCACCCTTTGCTCTGATTACTGCTTTGGATCTTTGCATCCTCTTGAGCTTCAAGAGGTAGTCACCCAAAATGGTTTTCCAACAGTCTTGAAGGAGTTCCCAGAGATGCTTAGTACTTGTTGGCCCTTTTGCCTTCTCTCTGCGTTCAGCTCACCCCAAATCCCCTCGATTGGGTTAAGGTCCGGTGACTTTGGAGGCCAGGTTATTTCGCAATTCTTTTGTAAAAGTACTACATAATTCCAGTTTTGTAGATGGAGGAGGATGAAGGATCAATTAACTGACAACTGGGAGAAAACAAGGGAAGATATAATAAAAACTGAGCATTTGAACATAAAATGCCAAATATGGAAAACAGAGAAGGAACCAATGGCCTATAGAATAATTCTTTATTGTCCCACAAAGGAGAAATTCAGCTGTAACAGCAGCAAAGTGACAGGCAATAAAAGCATTTGGATTCACACAAGTAGAAAAAATGTAAAAGATTAAATTAATTAGTATATTAAGGACAAAATTACAAAACCAGAGTACTGTGCAGTTTTTAAAAATAAAGTGGAATACTCAGATTGGGATGTGGAACTGACAAGGAGAATTAAAAAGATATATATTAAAAAAACAGATATGGAAATAACAGCAGCAGAAATGTTAATTTAGTTAAGGAGTTCAAATTACTGCAGAAGTCTAAACGTTCTTGAGTTTGTTGGGACCAGTTTTGGTTGTAGTGTTACAGCTGCTCGGAGGATGCACCTAATGCAGGAGTCAGTCACTATAAATTACTTCTACAAAATCCAGACCTCACTACCCTGTAAATCTGGAGGATTTGTAACAAATTATTGTGTTGTATAGGATTTTGATCTTTCTCATTGTGGTCTGCAACAAGTCAGGTATCTCTCAGATTTCTCTATTTCCTCCTTTATGTTCCACAGTGTGGATGTCTGGTAAGGATGTTTATCTGGGTCTAAACAGATATTAAAGGTTTCAAATAATGTACATAAACGAAGCCTAGGGCCTGTTCTCTTACTTTGAATTCCATCTTTTTAAATAAAACTATAAATATTAAGCTCTTCAAAATCCTGAAAGATGCTGTTTTCATGTCTCCAAATACAAGGCGATTATTCAGGCAAGCAGATAATCTAATCTGCCTTTCATTTGCTCTCAAGCGACTCAGGTTTGCTTTATTGTTCTACTTGACCTAAAATCTCACATTTGACATGAAAGCTGTGAAGCCAACAGGGCAGAAAAAGCTCTTTCTGGCAGTAATCCAACATGTTCAGATCTGGCATTAACAGCTAATGGCTTTCCAAAAGCTATTAATACTGTCTGGCTACTAAAGTGTGACTCAACTGCTGACCAGAAGGACACAACCAGGCATTTAACTAAAAATCAAGAATATGTGGCTTACACTTTTGAAATTAATGGATTACAGATTTTGAAAATAAAATGTTAAATGTTTACAACCAGGTGATATAATATAATGAACTAATAACTGAATTAACTGAACCAAAGTAAAACATTTAGGACTGAAATCAGAGAGTATTATTAAATCCCAAACTGAAATAGTCTTTTTTCTGATTGGGCAGCTCATCCTGGGAACACTTTGTTCAGAAACATATAAATATCCCATTATATTGTTTTTGTTTAGAACAACTTTTAGGTCAGTTTGAGATAACAAGCATTTCTTTGGTTTGGGAGGACCAGGGTAAAACTCTAACATACAATAGGAGACAGTAAAAATCACACTAAAAGACTCCAAATGAAATGGAACCCATAACCTCCTTGCTGTGAGGTAGCAGCACTATGCACTGCTCTCATGGTGGCTCTCCCATGGCAAACTGACATCAGAACAAGAGTGAGTCAAAGCTGTACTGAACATAGATAAGAAAAGCTTCTATGAGGGCAAAGAAACCACTCCTCCAATATTAATACAGTATATCTGATTTTTTAGGTAAAATTGTAACAAGGATCTCAATGCAGCCGTCTGGTGTTGGATTCAGCAAAGAAAAGTGAGGGATACCACATTTGGGTGAACTCACCACCTTTAGGGATAAATCCAGAAATTTGTGTCAGACAATGATTTCTCAGTTCTGTGCATCATAAACTGGCTATAGTAAACCTATTTGTATTCCCTGGCCATCTATAAAGCTAATTCGGGCACTGCTTTATAGATATATCGGACCTTATGCCACTGTAGTCCTGTTTTGGTCTTCTGACATTTTATTACTCTGTCTCTCTGTTTCCTAGTTAACTTTTAATATCCTTTTAGTAACCAGTTCACCAAGCAACTCTTTTTTTCTAGCCATCTTCACTCTTAAAGCATTTTTATAGAAACAGAACAACAAGCAAACTTATATCTAATAAGTTTATTGTTGCTCGTTTTTTTGTGACAGCAGGAGGCACTGCTGCTGCTTAAATTGTGGCATATGACTCTTGGGAGTTTTGAGATTGACTACATGTCACCTTGGGTAGTATACAAAACTATGATTGAAATTAAATGGAACTGGAGGCCAGAGCAGACTGACATATCAAATTTAAACACTGGCAGAAGTTTTTTTTTTGTGGTTTTAAATAATAAAATATATTGGAACACCGTGTATTTGGGAATATTTGCCCTAGATAATGTGGGATAGTTTAAAATAACAGGGCTGTATATGCTACATTTGTATTATGGAAAGATTACACTTTAAAATATTTTTGGGCACTTAAAAATTGCATCTGACACTAATTTGTCCAAGTGATTCCCTCATCCTGTTGATCTGACACATCTTCATCAGGAATGTTATTATGCTGTAACACTATCTTGTTATCTGTAACCTGACCTCTCTGTCCTTAATTTATTCACTAAGACACGGAATAAGTAATTAAATCTGGCTATTCCTTCTACAGTGACCAAAAAGTAAAAGTTTTGACAAGAAACAAAATAAAATAAAATATAACATTAATAACAAACCAAAATTCAAATATCACATACAAACAAGAGCATGTACTGCTACAAAATGTTTTACATACACACTTTTTCCTTCCACCTGTCCTGTGAAGAGTCAGGTAAATTAGTTTGTGACTTAAGCTCCTTGTAGAGGGTGTCTTTAGCAAGACTGTGTGAGTCACAGGTAAACATAACATTTCTGTGTTAAGACCTTTTTTATTCTTATTTAATATTCATCTAATAATATTCATCAGATGTAACACAAACAAAACCATGCAATACCTTACTCTGAATATGTTTGATAATATATGAGTTTCACTTTTTGATCTACTAAAATGATTAAACTTTTCAGTGGTTTAACCTTTTGATATTGTCCTGTTCAGACAGCTACATGAATTTTACGATTTCAAATGGCAAAAACTCATCTCAAAATTCAGAAACATATAAGTCCCTTGTAACCCCCACATCTCCTCCAAAATCTAATCACTTGTTCCTAGTACAGCTTTGGGCATTTTCTTAAAATTTCATCAAAATCTGTCAATAACTTTTTGAGTTATTCTGCTAACCTATTTAGCTGATTAACAACATTCTCAAACGCCCTGACAAGCCAGTTGTTGTTCTGTTGCACTACTGTCACCAAAACATAAATAAATAAACGTTTTCAGATCAGCCTATCGGTTTGAGGTTCTTTTTAAGAAAGCCTTAAGCAGAAGTTTAGCAGCCTTGGAAAGGACGAAATGTTCTCAATCCATTTAGGCTCCAGTGAATATTACAAAAGCTATATCAGCAACATCAGCTTTTTTAATTTCCAGCTGTAAGAGCATATGCTAAGCTATAACTTAATTACCCATCAAGTTACCCATAAAGCGATTTGAGATCTGCTGTAAAGACACTGCAAATTCTCATTTAAGGCTTAGTGTGTGTTACTAACTGATAACCGTGCATTCTTCCTCTGGGTGAGACAGATTTATGAGCATTAAGCATTTCTCTCAAAAAGATGGCACATGTTTGAAGTTTAGAATTTTTTAATTTTAATCGTCCTAAGCAGCAAACTCTATTCTGTTAAAGGTAACAGGTGCTGAACAGGAACACAACCTTAGCTGGAGGTTGTAAATAGTTGAAGGACACTTGTACAAAAAAGGCATTAGTTACCTGTTAGATCCCAATTGTCTCTAATGATTTCTGACCAGTCCATGAATAATACAAATGGGAATACTCTGACATTGCTGACAATTGAGTTGTTTATGACAACAGTAAAGAATGTTTCCTTGCGACTGCAAAACTCAAACAAACAAAAAGAAACACACAAACAAACAATTAAAAAATCAGAAAATGGGCTGATGATTTAACTTTCGAAAGGGAATACCATATTTTCATAAATAATCTAAATGAATAGTAAAAATAAATGCAAATAAAAAAAACTTTATGAATTCACAAATATTTAAATGTAACTGAATAAGTTCTGGAATTTGTTAAATTAAATCCAAGCTTTTTTGTTTGTTTGTTTTTTGTTTGCCTAAATGATCATTAATATTTTCCCCAGTTTAATCGTTTCTACTTTGCTACAGTAAATCAAACAAAAACAAGCATAATAAATTTATATATATATATATATATATCATTATTTTATTTTTTTTTATACATGATTTTTTTGTGAAGAAATGTAATTGTTTTTTCCTTTTCCTTATATGTGCATTCTTTGCGGGGGGAAAAAAAATATATTTCTCTTTTGTTTTTCTTATGCATTCATTGTTGTCAAGAAAAATACACATTTTTATTTTTCCTTATATACGCATTCCTTGTTTTTACATTCCCTCGTCTTTTTGTTTTACTTTACCTTATGCATTTATTTGCCTTATTTTGCAAATGACGAGAGCTGCCCTTCTTGTTCCAACTCCTCTACTATTGGTCAATAAACAGTAAGGAGCAGGATCCATGTGCAGGTCAATTGTGCATGCCAGCCACAAGCCACTCCCTCCAAAATCTGAAGAACTAATGGGTCAGCTTCATTGTTCGTGTCTGCAGCAAACTGGAGTAGCCTCTCACTGAAAATGTCTACAAGAAACAATAAATAGTGAACACTGAGTGTGTTACTTTCAGCTAGTATTGCAACATGCTTTAATTTATCTGAAATCACCTGAAACATCTCTTGTAGGACTTCACTTCAAACAAGGCGTTCTCCTGAAACGGCCAAAAGGCTTGCACAATCCATCTGCACATGTATCCTGCTCCTTCCTGTTTATTGACCAATAGTAGATGAGTTGGACCATCGTTTGCATAATGTGGCAGAAATGCATAAAGAAAAGTAAAAAGATGTGATAAGGGACTTTAAAAACAAGGAATGCATGTATAAGGAAAAGGAAAAACAAAATATATATTTTTTTATCGACGAAAATGAATATATAAAGAAAACAAAAAACAAATATATATTTTTGTAGAAAATGCATGTATGAGGAAAGGGGAAAACATTTTTTTATTTTTTTATTTTATTTTTTAGCCAAAAATGCATATAATAAGGAAAAGGAAACACATAATATATATACTTGTCTGCAAAAATGCACGTATAAGGAAAAAAATAAACATATATTTCTGCTTTTATATTTAATTATGTCAGTTTTGGTCCTCCATACACAGCAAGTTGGTCTGATCTTAATTAAATCGACTAGAATGAAAGTCCAGCTGATTCATTTTAATGAGTGAAGCTGACGGATAAAATGCTGTTTAAAACTAACGCAGCATCTAACCGTAAAATAATGAATTAGTCTATATTGTGAAATTGTTAGCCTACATATGCTTTAAAAATAGCTATGATACATTGTATGAACAATATAATTAGATAATTGGATATTAAATTAATTTAGTTGGTTTCGGTTTTGACTAATTAATGTTAAATGTTAGAAATTATTAAATTATGTATTTGCTGAATTGTTTCAGTAGGCTACTCGACCTCTCCAAGCGTGACTTTGTGAGCGTTCTTGTTTTACGACAGCCTTAAAACGCCACACTTCTCTCACGTCACTGTGAGAAGTAGCTTCGTCATTACGCAACCCAGGAAGTTCTAAACCGGATAGCTTAGTTTTGTTTTGACAATGATGGAGGAAGAAGAATTTGAGCTTACTGAAGATTTAGAGGCAATTCTGCATCTAACTCCAGAGGTGCAGCTAGCCATTGAACAGGTAGCCGTTTCGTCCCGTTATTACATCTGAAAACACATTACTGTCGCTCTCTATGTAACATAGACGCAGCTGTTAGCTGGCTAACGCAACCAGCGGGACTATTGGTTAAGGCATTGCTTTCAACAACATAAACAATAACACCGTAATGAATGGTCTTTACTCGTTAAATTAGACGCACTGTGCACCGTTAGACTTTTAGTGTAGTCAGTGAACTAAATATAGTTTCTCTTTGTTAGGTTTTCCCCAGCCAAGATCCTCTGGATAGAGCAGACTTCAATGCTGTGGAGTACATCAACACACTCTTCCCCACCGAACAGGTAAAGCCTCTTTGTCTCAAGGTCCACTGTGAAGTAAAAAGTTACAGTTACCCCTAAGAACTTAAGAAAGTATTCTTTATTTATTACCTGACATCTTGAAATGTCAACTCAGAAAAAGCTTAGTGGTAACAATGTGTCACATACCCAAGTGCAGCATATTCAGTGTAACACTGGAGCATGATTTGGTTCCCCAGATCCTGGTGTTTTTACTTCTTTGGAGCATCATACAAGCCCTGAAGGAAGTTATTGTAAGATTTAGTGTTGTGTTTATTAATTTTAGAAAATAATCTGTTGACATTTCTATAATGTTTTTTTTTTGTTATTATTGATAATGTTATTGACACTGATTGAACCAACAACGTTTAGAAAAAGTACCATGTTCTTAGGAGGAAAAGTTTGTTGAATGTGGAGGGGCTTTTTAAACCAACTTTAATCAAACTAGTTCTTATGAAGTTATTTCAACAATAAAACAGATGAAAGTTTGCACTTAATTTTATAATCTTGGTTACCCAATAGTTTGGTTTTCTTTTTTTGATGATAAAACTAAATAGCTTCAGTTTTTGTCTGAATTGAGGAATTATGAAGCTTAAAATGAAAATAAATGTTTATTCTGTGTCCATCAGGGGTCAGTGTAATCCTATGTTTCATCCATCCATCCAATCATATTTGTATAATTTACCTTCAATATACATATACCATGTATATGTTCCTCATTTACTTACATATAATTTGCAGACTGCTGTAAGAATTTGTAAAATGTGACGAAGAGTATTTTGCTCATTTAAATGTTAATGTAGTAGGTTAAACCGAGAAGGAATTTTTATTTTAAAAAATGTATTAATGAAAGTGGATAAATATTGAAAATATTGAGGAAAAGCCTTGTGAAAAAATAAAGTCACACATGATGCTCTTACAGGGGATGGCATTATGGATGGCTTCATGCTTTTCTGACATTTTGTCTTTGTTTATTCCCGTCAGTCTTTGGCGAATATCGATGATGTTGTGAATAAAATTCGACTAAAGATACGGTAAGTTTCATATAAAAATAATTTCACTAGAGATGCACCAATCAGAGATTTTGTGCATGACATCCAATCAATTACTTATCTTCAATCTGCCAGTGTATTTATTTTAGTTTTATAAATGCTTGACTGCTCTATATGAACTATAAACACCAATAGTTTTTTCTTATTCTACTTTTTGTGTAACAAATTTTACTTTCGAGACAATAAAATGTTCATAGGGCAGTAAAAGCCTAATGTTATTTTTCTCTATCTCTTTATATCAATGAAAATCTTCAAATGCCGTAAAATCCTTCAAATACACCAGAGTTACAAAGATCGTTTACCGATTTACCAGACTATACCTTGTTAACCTTTTTTCCCCTGCCAAGGAGTTATTTGTTTTCGTGCTTGTCTGTCTGGCTGTCATCATGACTCAAAAAGTCATGGACAGATTTAGATTAAATTTCAGGAAATGTGCGCAATAGGACCAGGAACGCCTGATAAAATCTCGGGGTTGATCAGACATGAAGCGCATGTTCCTTTAGATAGGTTGGTCTTTACCTAACTGATATAGGCAAACAGGTGCCAACATTTCAACTCCGTGAAGTTTCACGGACAACAGAATTGGACTCTTTCAGTGATTTAAAAAAAAAAGATCAACTTTGCTGTAATACTTTAAGATTCCTGTTTTTTGGTAGTTATCAGGCCTTCAGTTTTTCTTTTATAAGTGTCGTAAATGCTTTTTTGATTTTATTTTTAGCCACCTCACTGATACTGAAAAAAGCAGAGTTATCTTTCCTCAGGAACAATTTCCACTCCACTTCCAATTTTTGTTGGTGCTGCCCAATAGCTGTTTTGTCTGGTGCATTTGCTGATCATTAAGAGTTTATTTATTAGTTTTTTTGTTGATTTATTTTAGATCAGCCAATTTCCAAGCAATTCAGTCAGTTAAATTTAAACTCTTCTTTCTTCGATTTCTCGGTGCATCTTTAGTTTGTAATGGCTGATTGATTATTTAATATTAACCTGTTTGTTTGGGGGTTTTTTTATGCTTTACATTTCACAGGCGCCTTGATGATGATATCAGAACGGTAGTGAGAGGTCAGACCAACGTGGGACAGGATGGTAGACAGGTAAGCAGAACTACAGGTCCTGAAGTGACATTGAAAAGGAAAATCCGATTCCTCTGTATTTATTTCGTTCCTTTAATAACTTTATTTTGTGCTGGCAAGAGAGGGTAAAGCACTAGAGTTACGCTTTTTTCAGCTGTCCCATGCATATTTAGTCTAGACTCTGAAAATTGTAGGGAAGGCACTTGTTGATCTACGAAGATTATTAGCAGGGTTTTTCTGAAAAATATATACCTTTTGGATTTCGTATCTTAGCTTGCGAAATACTGGAGATATATAAACTAAATATATGGTCAATCTAAGCATTAACAGGGATGTTGAAACTATTATTGTTGCCTTAGAGTTAGAATGGGGTTTTGTGTTGTAACAAATACAGAAAAAAAGACATTCTTAAGTGACTTTCTTCTCTCCATACTGCTTCCATGGAAAAGGACAACATGACTCAGATCCATAATTCCCGCAGCTCACTCTGCCTCTTCACGGAAAACACGTCTGGGAAATAGATTCTCATATTTAGATTCTCACATTCTTCACGTGTTTGTGTTTACCTCTCACTGATTTTTGGAGCAATGTGTTGAAACGCAGCTCAAGCTGATTCAATCAAAGCTTCTAAGGAAACCCACCAGCAGCGTTATTAACATTGCATGATCTGACCAGTTGATATCATTAGGTGTACGTTGTCTTCGGGGAGCCCAGCATGATGTGCCATCTTTCTCAGTCAGCTACCGTTTAACCAGCGGAAACCGTCAAAGTCTCCATCCAGACCAATAACCTTAACCAATCACACACAATCGTTTTAGTTTGTTTTTCCAACCCCACAGAGCCATTTCAACATTTCCAGGAGGAAAAAATTCTTTCAGCAGATGGAAACGGGCTCAATTCGAGAAGGGGAGACAGCAGCACCAGCATGAAACCAATAGCATCAGCAATTTTAGTCATTTCTGTTGTTGACTGAACTCCATTACTTTCCTGAGTAAAATATTAAGGTTGAAACCTAAGATGGTTACATTTATTCAGCAGAAAGGAAGGCGCAAGTTAGGTGGAGAGAGAAAGTGTAGGTGTGTTTTCCCTTTAGTTTTTTTTTTTTTTCCTTCAGGGAGGCAGACAGTAATAAGCTCACTGACTGAAAAAGTCTGGAAATGTCACTGTGATCAGGCTTCAGTTGCTGTTGGAGTTCACATTTATAACATCCCTACTGTGTAATGTAATGTTTACATTTGTTTTTTGTTTTGTTTTTTAATTAGAGCACCGCATATTTATTTGTGTCGCTCATTACGAAAGGCATGATGCCTCCCCCTGGTTTAACTGTAATAATTGTGATTAAATAATGATCAACAAAGCATTTCTATTAATGTGCTAATTGTACATTTTCTTGCTAAGGCATATAGGACAGTGACTGACTGTAGCTAAGCCAGTTTTGCAAGTTTCACAGTGAAAACAATGGGCTCCAAATCAGATCTGTTTTTTATTAAAATACTGCATTTAACAGGCATAACAAACAATACCAACAGCCTGTGTTGTGCAAGAATGACATGCAGAAATAAGGGTATCATGTTTTTTTGTATAACACTAATATTCTAAACATTTAGTATATTAATTCCAGAAACTGACATTTTTGTCTAAATGATTAGTTTCCTGAAATTAATACAATTAGTACAGAAGGTCGTATCTGACTTGAATATTGACGGTGAATGAGGATGCGTTTTTTAAGTCTATCATTGTCCTTTCTTACCCTCTGATACCATTACATAGATAATTTCATCCCCGCCTGACCCACTTGGCAATAGATTAATGCCATGTTCACCTCAGCCTAAAGTTGCCATTTTAAACGCAACATTTGAATTCTGCCCAAACGGAGTGGCACTGAGACAATAATATGACCTAAGCCAAGCTTATACACTACAGACCAAAAGTTTTGACACACCTTCTTATTCAATATGTTTTCTTTATTTTCATGACTACATTGTAGATTCTCAATTAAGGGCATCAAAACTATGAATGAACACATGATGTATGGAATTACTGTATGTACTTAAACAAAAAGGAGGAAATAACTGAATACATGTTATTTTTTAGATTCCTCAAAGTAGCCACCCTTTGCTCTGATTACTGCTTTGCATTCTCTTGAGCTTCAAGAGGTAGTCACCCAAAATTGTTTTCCAACAGTCTTGAAGGAGTTCCCAGAGATGCTTAGTACTTGTTGGTCCTTTTGCCTTCACTCTGAGGTTCAGCTCACCCCAAATCATCTCGATTGGGTTCAGGTCCGGTGACTTTGGAGGCCAGGTTATTTCACACTTTTTTGTAAAAGTACTACATAATTCTATATGTTATAATTCATAGTTTTGATGCCTTCAGTGAGAATCTACAATCTAAATAGTCATGAAAATAAAGAAAACGCAGTGAATGAGAAGGTGTGTTCAAACGTTTGGCCTGTACTATACTTCTCGGGGGTTACAGAGACATGCAGTGCTTTCATCAGTCGACGCAGGCGCTCTCCAACAAGCCCACAGAGGGTGACTGAGAAATGGCGCACTTTTTAAATGTTCATTGAAAGCTGTGGAAAGAGCAAGTCTGTGATTGGTCAGCGCTTTTAGAGTGCTAAAGATATTTAGTGGCAGACATGAAGGAGATCGAAGAACGTCTTATGGAAGATTCCCAAAATTTGAACGCCCATACAACCATTCTTTCAAGGTGCATAAAAAGATGCGCATCAGACGTTTAAGTTGTGAAAGGAAGGACGTTTCAGGAAAACATTGGCTTGGAGGCATCCGTTGGGAATTTCTTTGCAAGACTCCCCAGGTAAAGGAGAAGTCTGAAAGGAAAACTTCCTTGCTGACACGTGTGCGTCCCTGGCAAACTTGCTGACCAAGGGTTTTAAAGTAGGCCCGTAGGAGCTGAAATGTAATGAGTATTTCAGCTAATAATTAGTTAATCGTTTGGGGGTACTCAAAGACTGTGTATAGTGCACTGAAGTTTCAGCCTAGGGTGGTTTGGCAATTATTAGGAATAGCAAAAAGAAAAGACATGAAATCGAAGCAAATAACAGGCATGTTTTGACAAAAGAGATAATTTCCTGGTAAGGTATATTTGTGTTTCATTATCTCTTAAATTGTTTTCACAACCTTAAGGAAAAAAAAATATTAAGCTGCAAATGTATCAGAGAGAAAGGATTCAGTAGGGAGTCTGAACTTTTTCCTTTACCAGGATAGAGTTTTGTGGATGAAGAGAACTCAGCATTTTCGGTTGCTTAAATGTTGCTGACGGTAAATGTTTTCAGCATTTAATTTAATTTAGTCATATTGGTGTACATATTGGTCTACAGCTCATGTTTTGATGTGTTAGTTAAACTGTAATAGACCTTAAATCATTGATGTCTACTTACAGACATTTATGCTCAAGACAATGCAATAATTTAGAGGTTTGAGCTGCTTATGTTGTGAGGCACAAATAAAAACGGCTACAACCCCTGTGGATACTTAATATATGTTTTGCAGATGAAGCAATGCTGTTCTCAATGCATTGGTGTTTATTGCTCTGTTGGAGAGGCTTAGGTATTAAAACCTGGAAAAAAGAAAAAAAACAGGAAGTCGCCTTTAAAAATGTGTTTCAATTAAGCCTTTTACTGGCCTTCGTACTGATTTTACATAATTTATACTGTCTTATCACTGACATAATCAACAGTCATCTTGCAGTTGGAATAGAAGAAGTTAGAGCTCCCCCTCTGCTGCATCTGTTTCAGTACACATTAAAAAAAATAAACTAAGTAATTAAACCTTAATTACTAATGAGAATGTTTTTTTAAATGACAAACAAAACACTTTATGTATTGATGACAATTTCCCAACTACCAATATATTAATTTACAAAACTTTTTGGAGTACTGTTTAAAAGTGCAAACAATACAAAAACTCCAAACTGCTATTCGCAATCTTGTAAAAATTCTTAAATACAGTTGACCCTGTGTGCTGTGTGTTAGGCCAAATGTATTTATCTGTTTTATCAAATTATTAAGGCTACTTTAATCATCGTTATTGACATTTTCTGTTTCTTACTACATTTTTGAAAGTGTTTTATCGTTCAGCTCTGCACATTTATACAGTTTTCCCTTTGCTATTTTATTTTTTAAATCAAAAATCCATTCTAAAGATTTTGGATCTGTTGTGTAAATTTGTTCAGTTCTTTGTTTCTTCCAGTATAGCCTTGGTGTATCTGGATATCTGATATCTTTTACAAAACCAAACTGTAATCAAAATACATGGTGTATAATCCTTTCTTCTTCTTTTTTTCAGGAAAACTGACGGTCAAAAATAGAAAAAAAAGCACACAATTGTTTTCGTTTTTCATATTTGGCCTGCACTGAGTTATTCTCCTGTCCATTACAATGTTTACAGATGTTGGGTGGAGGGTGTGGCTCAGGCAAAGTTCCAGCTGCTAAAATAGCTCTGTTTAGTTGATCTGATTTACTGCTGTGTTTAGCCTAAAATGTAGAAGTAGCTTTTAATGTGCCCTCTTCCTCAGACAACTCCTCTGAGATCTGTCAGGAAGGCAATCATGGTTTATCTTAAGCATGTCTGAATGTTTTTAAAAAAAGAGACTCTGCTGCGTCTTATCTAAACTTTACAATACTGCCTGTGTGAGCCATTAAACATGTGCAGCTTGTTGCTTTTCAGAGATGCACTGGTGTGTGTGAAAGCAGATATCTCTGGCATGAAGGCGTCTACTGGGCAGAGATCTTCTGGGCTTTCCTAAATACTGCATAGGGTGCTACAAGTTCTTGGTCTCTTCTGTATCCAATTTGTTTGCTCAAGAGCCCCTTCAGGAAACCTCTTAAAAGATTCCATGGCACTCCCATCCTCTCAGCACTCAGATCAAACATTAATCACTTAACCTTGAATAATATTTCTACAATAATAACCCTATTCAACAGCAGCTGAAGTGTGGTGTGAAATATAAAAATGAAAGAAAATTTGTATTATGAAGGTATAGATTATGCTTCTCTTTGCAGAAATTCTTAATTACAACCAGGCTTGCATTGCTGCCATAAGAGGAAGATTTTCTTGAAAGTCAGTCTGGACGGAATAAAGACGTTCAGCTTAGTTTGAGAGGTTAAATTGTGCTTTTCACGATTTAAGAGCAACACATTTACGTTTGTGTAAGCCTGCCCGCTATCCATTTGTTTGTCAGAGGTGCTGTGAAAGTGGTGAATTCCTCGGACAGCTGATGTTGGCTGCTTCCATTCCTCATGTGCATGTGTGTCGAGAGTTGTCTCTGCGGTGCTGCCACAGCAACGGGGCCAAATTTATCTTATTACCTTGGTATTACATGTCAGCGCAGAGTCTCTGTTTCTGACCATCAAAGAGCAGCTGGTCGTATCAGATAATGAGGGAAACTTGAGAACATCTTACAGCTGTAGCTGTCTAGTGCTATGTGGACTGTAAAAACTGCTAATGATCTCTTTAGCCTTTATAGTGACGGCCTTTATACTCAGTTTAGCCTTTGCTCTTTGTGTCATCTTAAGCGCTATTAATGTTTGATATTTAGTCAGCTTGTTAATTATGTGTGCAAATTGTATGCCGAATGGTGCCCTCATTTTGGAGCCCTGTAAGAACATTAGCATCATTTTAAAACAGATTCTTTTGACGATTCGAGTCAAACATCCACAATAAATAATTTAGAAATCCAACTTAAATGATCTATTTTTAAGTATGTTTCATATATCATATATATATATATATATATATATATATATATATATATATATATATAAATGTTTAATGCATGACATTTAACTGGTTTTCCAGTCTATCAATGCTTTTTAGGCACAAGATCATCAACCAACATTTCTTGTCATTCAATGAAATTCTGATCAGTTTGCATGCATCTAATTGGCCTGGGCTGGTATCAGACTCGGATCATGGTAAAAAGATCTTACTAGAAAGAAAATGTTTTATAATGGACAGGATGTTTTGTACAATGAGCCAATGCTACTGTAAGGAAAGATGTTTATGAGTCCAGTAAATAATACTTACTAGTAGGGATGTCCCGATCTAAAAATCAGATCGGGCCAATATTTTCATGTTTTTCAGTGATAGGAGATTAGCTGACTAGTCGCACCAATTTTTTTTTCAAAAGTACCTCCTACTTAAGTTTAATGGTGATTGCACAATAATACAATCGTCTGTAGCGGTGCAAACAAGGACTCTTGATTACCACAAGTCAGCATAGCAGATTAAACACAGTTCTAATATGGGTGATTTTAAACAGATATGCTTAACCGTAGTTCAACCTACATAATAAAGGCATACAAACTCACCTGGCATTTACATTCAACAATAAACCAACATTAACAGAGAAAACCATAAAAGCTGAGGGTAGAACTACACACATCAGCATATAGCCTGCTCACCATACTTTGTTTTAAATAATATTCTGTAGCAAGTAGCCTAAGTGTTTTTGCTATTTACTTTTGTCTGAATATTAAACTGAAGTTGATCTTTAATTCTCTTTAAGATTTTGTTTTGAAGGGATTTACTACAATAATGGTTATGCTTGTTGATGAAATTTTTTTTATTTCAGTTTTATAAATGTCAAAAGACACTAAAGGCAAATTTTCGGATCGAGGCTCAAAATCAGATTTAGGTTAAAAGATCGGATCGGGATCGGAACCCCAAAATGCTGATCGGGACATCCCTACTTACTAGACAACACACAACAGACAGGTTATGTGGCTCAAATTGTCTGCTGTGAAATTGGCTGTTTCCCAGTTTAGCAAACTTTTCTGGATTATCATAAATGCCCCATGCATTTGACTAAATCTGGTACCTTCATAAACAAGTGGGTCTCATGTCAGTTAATTCCCAGCAAGCAGGATAGGTTGTTGTTTTTTTTCTTTTTTTGCAACTCCTGCAATTTATTTGCACTTTCCTGCTGCTCAGTTTCTAAACTCAATTTAGGTAAAGTACAGGGCAAAAACACTTTGCTTCAAAGGAGTTGGACTTCCCTGTAATCTTTTAAAGTGGCCACAAGCGATAGAACCCAAGGCTTTCCAAGTATTTTATTGTTGTATGCTACACTGTTTGATGTGCCTTCAGGCATAAAACTCCCTGCTATGTTGTGGCATAATCTCTATTTTCAACCACTTTGTGACATTAAGTGCCCATAATAATTGTTGTGCAGTATTCAAAGCATGTTCTTCTGAATGTTTGTGTTTAGTGTTGCTCTTTCTTGTTTTTCGGCAGGCTTTGGAGGAGGCCCAGAAAGCCATCCAGCAACTCTTTGGCAAAATCAAAGACATTAAGGACAAGGCAGAGAAGTCGGAACAAATGGTACACACAGCGAAACACACAAAAATGTCAATCGTTGCAGGATTTACTTCTGTAGCACATGGCTGATGCAGGTTTTATTCGTTTGAGAAGGGAAAGCAGTGTTGATCAAGATATGTATAACTCTAGGTAATGCACCTTCCATCTGTGTTGCTGTTACAAGCATCCCTTTTTGAGTATGTGTGTGTGTTTTCATTCCCTTCAGAGTCATAGAAGGTCAGTAGGTTGGGGAAGTACTGAAATTATGGCATTGGAGATGCTGTAGGTGGAATAGACATGTAAATCACTCCAGAGGCTGTGCCTTTACATTCTAAAACAAGCAAAAATGCTATTTTTTTATTCGTTAGTCATCCAGTAACAGTGTCACTAATAAAACTCTCTCCATACTTAATGGTACGGTAGGTATACGGTGGTAAAAAGCATTCAAATACATATATTTATTATCCTTTTATGTTTACAAAAAAATTGTTAAACCCACCTTTTAGTTTGAGTTTTACTTCTTATTTATTCAGCAGGGTCTTTTAGCTGTATGATAATCTTTAAAATATCTGAGCAAATCAACACAGAAATGGATCACTGAAACAAAATCAATGTTCTATTGCCATAAGGGCCCATAGAGTTAGATCCTATAGAAAATTTGTAAATTAGTTGTGGTAAATTGGACATGAAGGACCCAGTTCTAAGTATTCCATAAAGAATATGCCTACCCTGTGGAAGGTTTACTATACATAGTAAAACCCAGATGGTTACCATAATTGTAACACTTGTAATTTTGAAACAATAAGGTAATATCTTAATGTAATAAATGTACTCCAATTTTATGCCTTTCTGCATTTTCATGCTACTGCAATAACAGAAGCAGCAACTTTAACACTTTTAAAACCTTGTTACCAGGTTTACCTGTAGGTGTTGAATGATTTGCATTTGTTTATTGGGCCTT
Source organism: Apricaphanius iberus (assembly GCA_028564705.1). Classification (NCBI taxonomy): domain Eukaryota; kingdom Metazoa; phylum Chordata; class Actinopteri; order Cyprinodontiformes; family Aphaniidae; genus Apricaphanius; species Apricaphanius iberus. Next base: position 49,491 of record JAPXFQ010000445.1, on the reverse strand, counting down.
CTCTTCTATTTCCACGTTTATACAAAGTCTCTGTCTCGTACTGCACAGGTCAAGGAGATTACGAGGGACATCAAGCAGTTGGATCACGCCAAGCGCCACCTCACTACTTCCATAACCACCCTCAACCACCTCCACATGTTGGCAGGGGGTGTTGACTCTTTAGAGTGGGTACAACCTACCTTATTTATCTCTAACTAAGTTCTCTCTAATGAATGGATTGCACTTCTGGATCTGGAAATACCTGCTATTAGGGTGAAGAGGGCTCTTGCACTGTACCACAGATTTTAGTTGTTGATTGAGACAAAAAGTACTGTAAGGGGATTCAATTACACCAAACAATATCTCATTTCATTTAGAAATAAGAGGAATATGCTGCAGGTTTTCCTCTGGTTTCAAGAAAACTGGAGCTAAACTGTAAAATATGTTCCTTCAAGTGCCTGGAACGCATTCATCTCCTAATTTAACATTATTACACTGCAGTGTATTCGATCCACTAATATTAGAGATGTAAAGATGAGGCATGCAAGCAAATGTTTATTAACATAATGTATTTTTTTGTTTGTTTTTTATTTCAGAGCCATGACCAGAAAGAGGCAGTATGGTGAGGTGGCCAACTTGCTGCAGGGAGTGGTCAATGTGCTTGAACACTTCCACAAATATATGGGCATACCCCAGATCAGACAGCTTTCAGAGAGGTAACACAGTGGAAACCCTCCCCCCTCTACACGCACACACATACACTTTTTGGTGATCAGTATAACTCTGGAGCTCATTTCCAACAGCCAGAGGGTTACCTCCCTTCCTCTCTCTGCTGAAAATGTTCCTCAGCTCTTCTTCTAAACTGTTGAAAAGTGGTTCCTTTGTTTGGGGAGGGGCTGTGTGTATTACATCCTGTTTATGCAGATATAAGCACATAGAAACATTGTGCTGCACATTTAGGAAAACACAGGAAGGAAACGGTCTGAATGGGCCCTCATTATTCCGGCATTTCTTTAACTGTAAGAAAGCACGGACACCCATTCCGCTGGCCGTGTTTCTATCTTCGAATAAATAGAATGTAAGTGTAAACTGTATGTGCTTAAGATCAAATGTCAGGCTTGCTACTTTTCCAGAACGCTTTTACCCACTTGGTGGTGTTTGTTTATCTGAAGTCAATTGTGACAATATGTTGCTGTCTGGTTTGAACAGACGGTGATTTAAACGCACGCAGAACATAAAAGCTCTTTGTTGTTCTCTTTCCATCCATATCAGCATTTTTCAAAGACAGAATCTGTTTTACACACATCGACCAGTTTCATACTCAATAAAAACACACAAAAAAACTACTTCTGATCCATAATAAACTAAAAAGAAATGCCTTCTGTTTTGGTATATAGTTTTCATACTAAATAACAGCTGCAGCTCTGCTGTGGATGACAGGAGATACCAGGAAGGGGCAAACATCAAGGCAGTTTGACAAACATGGACAGGTCTGGAAGGATCTGAATCAGAATCAACTTTGTTCGTCAAGTTTGTGCACAAAAACTAGGAGTTTGACTTTGCTCTCTTTGTAATAATACAATTCCATGGGGGTTTTTAATATTTTATTTTTTCTATTTATTTTATTAATTAGTACTAGAAAATATTACAAATAAAATATTTCTAGTTTTTTCATAAAATGCCATTTTAGATGCTCATAAAATGTCTCCAAAATATTCACCATTGCAATTGAATTATTATTAGTTATTTAAATTTTTCTTTCTGGCTCTATTTGTTGGAATTGATTATGTTTTGTTGAATGATATTTAAGTACAGCTATTGTTTTAACCATATCAGAACTGCTTTTTTGAAGCAAACATTTAAGATCCATCAATACTTCTACAAGTTGTGTTTTGATAATGACATAACTAAAACCCAGTGTAAGGTGATATTTTTTTTTTCCATTATGGCCATTTCCTGTGAAACAGGAGACCTAAATACCTCAGGGCACCATTGTGTTTTTTCTTCCAAAAACCAACTTGAGGGCCTTTATAATTATAAAGTATAATTTATTGATGTTTTCTTAAAATGTAATTGTAGATTAATAAATGGATCTACTGATTTAGAAAATATTCATATTTAATTTTTTTATTGTTTGTTTTAGTACTTTTTACAGGATTTTAAGTACATTCTGTGACATTTCTTACTTTGGTGTTGGTCTTTTTTTATTTAATTAATCAATTAATTCATTTACTTTGTAGAACCAAACATGCGCACAAAAAGCAATTGAAGTTTAATTAGGGGTCAGAACGTAGTAGATCCACTTCTCTCTTTCCAGTTTGTGCTAAACTTTGCATTTCTATTTCCACCAGTGGGCCTAGTTGAAAGACAGCTGCAGATTCATCATTGAATGAACAGCGCTTTAGGGTTGCATTATTTTACTTTTACATTTCTGCTCAGTGTCCTTGTATTTAATGTTTGTACATTAATTAAACCAAATGATCTTTGATTCGGTTGTTAGCCATAAAAAGTCTCTGCCACAGTAATTAGGGAGTGGAATTAATTGACAAGCCCTTTCAGTGGAAAAATGCTATTACTCTTCTGAACAGCCCAATCTCATTGTTATGTTTCTGAAAGAGTGAAGGCAGCACAGAGTGAGCTGGGGACTCAGATTCTGGCAGATTTTGAAGAAGCTTTTCCTTCACAAGGCTCCAAGGTAAACATGTTATATAAAGAGAAATTTTTATGTGCATGATCCTCTTTTCTTTTTGTCCTCTTGTAGAGAAACTAACTTTTATGTCTTACTGCACTCATTCAGAGACCAGGTGGACCCAGTAATGTGCTGAGAGATGCCTGCCTGGTGGCAAATGTTCTCGACCCACGCATCAAACAGGAGATCATCAAAAAGTTTATCAGGCAGCACCTCTCGGAGTATCTGGTTCTCTTCCAGGAAAATCAAGATGTATGAATACTATACATTTTAGTTTAATCTTACGTTAAACAATTTTGGCCTCATTTAAAAGCTTGGCTCTTGCCCTCTGTTTTTTTTTTTTTTCAGGTTGCCTGGCTGGATAAGATTGATCGCCGCTATGCTTGGATCAAACGACAGCTGGTAGACTACGAGGAAAAATATGGCCGCATGTTTCCTGAAGAATGGTGCATGACGGAGCGAATCGCTGTGGAGTTCTGCCACATCACCAAGTAAAAACACTCAAAATGGGTGTTCAAACAAAGCTTGGGTTATGAATTGCATAGTTTATAAGTGCAATAGCCAATAATCATTTATATCTGTATATAAAGAGAAGAATGGATAGGAAACAATAAGGACACTCATAGTGAAGAAATTTGTCAATTCTAATCTTCATTATAATGAATCAAGTTGAATTACTGATGATTACTGATTACAGCAGTTGAAGCACTGGCCCAGTGTTGATACTTCTCCAACCCCACACCCCCAAACTGCTTGAAAGTGCGCAGAGGCTTTGGACCCTGTGTGTTGCTGTTGGCTGCAACCAAAGCCCCCTTTACTCACTCATTTCACCATAAAACCACTCAGAAGAGCCTGTCATTATGCCACCATTGCTGGCTAACACTAAGTCAAACAAAATTGTGGTTTTGCAACCTCATCTTGTGCTTTTTTAGAGCATGCCAACGTTTTGAAACCAGAAGTGTGACATTGTAACACAATAGCTTCTGCCTTTCTGTCCGGTTCTGTGAATGCTTCCCCTGTTAACGTCGAGGCTCAAAAACAGTTTTTCTCCAATTTCATGTCTATGCCTCTCACACAGACCAGCAAAGTGGAATAAAGGCAACAGTTCTGCCTTTAACAGGCTGTGCAAAAGTGGCTTGAATGAAAGAAAATTGCAAGAATCATCGACAGAAGGTCTGACTAGAGATAGACGAATTCTCATAGACGCCAACGTTTGGGGGTTTGATTTAAGAAACTTAAAAAAAAAAAGGATTTTGTAAAAAGCTGCAACACATTGTTAATATTAACAGTTACTTATTTTTATTTGAACTGATGTTCAGCTATGAGCTCTATGAATGGTTTAAGTTAGGGATGCAACAATACCACTTTTTTAAAACCAATACAATACCGATAGTTGCATTTGAGTACTTGCCAATACCAAACACCGATATTTCTACCACACAAAAAAATGCAATGAATTGGAAGAAATGTTTTCTTTTCTTCTATAATCATCAAATGATGTTGAATTGAAAAATAAAATATTAATAACAATGACCAAAAAAACTACAATTTCAAGTGAAAATTTAAGCTTTTCTGTAAAATTATTACAGAGTTTCCACATTTTCGTATTGGTTCATTGGTATGGCTTAACTGTAACCAATACCGATACAGTACATAAACCCAGAATCGGCCCCAATACCAGTATCGATGCATCAGCATGAATTTCATACAAATTCATATTAATAACTGATTTAATTTTCCTTTTACGCATGGCAAAGATGATGCAACGAATTTGGATCATTTTTAACCATAAGAACTGGGTTGAAAGTTTTAATTTATTGTGGATTTTTTTCCATTCCATCATTGTTCTAAATTATATATGCTCAAATATATCCACATACTTTCACCCACATTGTTTTTTGAATGAATGTCCCTGGGTAAGTTGCAAAGACACCCACTTTTTGTAGCCATCTATAAGATCCTGTTGTGTGTGTGTTTGAAAAGGGTGGAGCTAGCCAAGGTGATGCGAACACGAGCGAAGGAAATTGAGGTGAAACTGCTTCTCTTTGCTATCCAGAGGACAACAAATTTTGAGGGTTTGCTGGCCAAACGCTTCACAGGCTGCACCTTGACGGATGCACCTGGGGTAAGAATAGTGACCACACATGCATTACAAAACTGTTTGGGGAAAAAAGATAGATCGGGTCTAAATGAACAGTCTTACCTCCACTAACTAGAAGTGTAAAAATATAATGTACCTTTCACTTTCAATTCTGTTACATCAGAAAGTATTGTACAATTACAACAAAGCAGGATTTATTTGATTGCTATGCTTTTTATTTCATGAAATTGTTATACCTATAGACTAAACTTGAGAGTGACATGCAAAATTGTGCAAACCATTGTGCTTTTCCAAATTTTGTCACATTACAACCACAAACATGAACATGTTTTTTTGTGGCATTTTATTCGACAAACCAACACAAAGAATTGAGTAATTGTGAGGTAAAATAAAGTAATACATACTTTTTCAAAATTTTTAACAATTTAAATGGCGTGGCTTGCATTTGTATGCATAGCAGGCCTGAACACAGCTCTTCTTTTCCAGGTTTGCCTTGCCCTAGTTTCATCCACTATGCCACCATTTTTACACAGATGGGATGGTGTGTTCAGAGTGATGTGCAGTGTTGATGAATGATGTTTGCCAAAAAGTTGGCAACATGTTTGGTTTATCCCGCTACTATGGCTTTCGTTTTCCTATTATGATAGATGCTGTGTGACTCTACAGTCCACAGATTGTCGTATCTTTGCTTAGGATCTTTGCTGCTCCTCAATAGTTACCATTAGCCTCCTGGCTGCTTCTCCGATTAATCTTCTCTTTTCCCAAACAGACGGTTTGCATAGAGATGTCTTATTCAGTTTTTTATTGTGTTATATGCCATCAATTCGCAGACAAGGGTTCGTACATTGTTTTGTGGCGGTTTCAAACTTGATATTCATTTTTTTAATCCAACTCTGCTTTATACATTTCAACAACTTTCTCCCTGACCTTTCTACTGGTGTTCGTTTGTCTTTTCAAGGATTTTGTACATTTATGTTCTCTAACAAACCCTTCAGTCCTTTATAGAACCAGTGAAATTTTAACCACGACGGGATTATATTTACAAATGAGGGGACTAATGAAGGGAATCGATTGTAATAGTTTTATTTAGAGGTATTAGTGTAAAGAGTAAAAAATATGCATATAAAACCTTTCAGACTTGATTTGTTGAAGCCCATTTTACTCATTTTGGTTTTGCTCCGTCACATAAAATCTTTTTTTGTTTTTATTTGCACTGTAAAAACGTTTTTTTTTTATGTCTTTTTTTTCGTCCTCCACATTTTTTGGCACCTAAAGACACCTTTTATTTCAGGTCATGTCTTTTGCGGGAAGGAGGAAGTGACGCCTGCAGTGAAAGCAGATAATAAGAGGCATGATAAGTTGCGGCCAAGCAGGCCAACCTCGTCCTGACCTCGTAGAATTTAGCCTTCACAGACGCCTTTTTGTCTCCGGTTCTCTTTAGACCCATGCCTAGTTAGCCATGTGTTTCAGGCAGGGATTTCGTGGAGTTAAGTTGTATAATAAGTCTTTCATTAAAGCAACATAGAAAGCAAACTATTGGATGTGCTAGAATGTGTTAGAATATTCTAACTACAATGAAAGCTTGTCTTTACAAACGGTGCATTAGTGCAAAGGTTGTATTATTTCCTTACCATAGATACAGAAGAGACCAGAGAGCCCACTAGATCAAAATAACCCATTTTTAGAGGATGAGCCAGGGGAGGATGTGGGATCAGAAAAAGATGAAGATCTTGCTAAGGTGAGTTGAAGTCGCCCAAGATTTTTGGCAACTTATAGGGGCAATCAGATCACTGAACATTTCTTGTGTTCCTTTTTTTTTCTCAGCCAAGGAAGCCCAAAGCTCCCGACAATCCATTCCACGGCATAATCTCCAAGTGTTTTGAACCTCATCTATACGTCTACATAGAATCCCAAGACAAGTGAGCAACACTCATTACAGCAGAGGGAGAACTGAAGTGGGTGAGGTTAAAGGCAGATTTAGGAGCAGGTTGTATGTAAAGCTGGCCCATGAATGCTTTTTGGACTCACTGCTCATCAATCAGTCCCCTCTCCTGTTATTCTGCTTTACCTCCTCCTCCTCTGTCTCTGCAGCTCTTGTTCCTCTGCATGCTTCTGTCTCCACTGTGGCAGAAATGTTTCCCATTAGCTGCACAACCACAGAGACTGGAAGAAAGAGAGAGGGAGGTTGAATCAATGCTGTCACAGCAGATATGCCTATTTTCTTTCCCACCTTTTTCTCTTTTCTTTTTTTTTTTGGTTTAGATTGCCTTTCCTCATTACTTGGTCTAATCCATATTTCCGTCTTTTTTAAGAGCTCATTTTTTAGATTAGCAGTGTTGTTGCTTATTTTCCCTTATTTCTGCACTCTTCATTTTTAAGCCACTCCCTTTGCAAATTTAAGTGCAAGACTTGAATTCTCTTTCAGTTGCTCCCCTTCTTTAATTCTGGCAATAATATCTGAAACTGAAAAGAGTTTTGGGATTCGTGAGTGGCATGCAAACCTGAGGAGCAGAAAACCCTGTTCATCCTGTCTAAAGGGGCAGAATTGCCTGTAAGGCTACAACCTATTTTCAGTTCAGTCCAAATAGCAGAGGCCAAATCAGCTCGTCCCCAGTGGGACGTAGCTGAGGAGAACAGTAGCCCACTTGTTTTGTCCTTGGCTTTGTTTGCCTGATTCAGGAGAACTGGGCCACAACAACTGGCTGCGGGACTGCAGCATATAAAACTTGGCACAAATAACACTTTCTTGTATATTTATCCAGTTGGCTCTCAGCCAGACTGCTTGTTGTTTATTTATCAGACTCGTCATATGTCTTTAAACGTCTTTATATAACTAATTTGTTTCATTCAGTGTGACCCTAATTCTGCTGCTTAAGTGTGTGTGTTTTAAACCCGTGTGGCTTAGGCTCACCACTTCTTTATCTGCAGGAACCTCGGTGAATTGATTGACCGTTTTGTGGCTGATTTCCGAGCACAAGGCCCACCCAAGGCAGGAACCGAGGAGGGTGGAGCAGTGCTGCCCAGTTGTGCCGACCTCTTTGTTTACTACAAGAAGTGTATGGTCCAGTGTTCCCAACTAAGCACAGGCGAACCCATGATCGCCCTTTCAACAGTCTTCCAGAAGTTCCTCAGAGAATACGCTTGGAAGATCCTTTCTGGCAACCTGCCAAAGTAAGACTATGTTAGATTTATTTTTTATTTAAACAAATAACATATTTCTAAAGAAACTTCAAGAAATCAGCTGATAAACCAAAACAGAAGAGTTTTGGCTCGATTGGGTCTGACAGGTGACTGCACGGTTAGGAACTCAAAAATACAATCCTCCAAAATGCAGCCCTGGCAACACTCTTAGGTGTAGGTTTGGTTATTGATGGATACTGGAATTTAGCTATATTCTGTGTGATTTAGTCGTTTAAAGGAAAACCATAAATTCTTTGACATATTGATACATTTGTGTAGTCCACTCTTGCTACAGGAGATTAAGAGAAACACTGAATAGTTGATCTGTTTAATCATTTAGTTCTTCAACCTTTTTTCGTAATGAAACAAGGTGGATATTGAAATATTGTTAGCCTTTGAAAATCTCAGATGTGAGTTAGCTGTGCTAGACTTGCTAGTCATTATACAAAATGCTAAAAACTTAAAATATTAATCTTAGAATAGTACAGTCCTATTTCCCAGAGAGTGTTGTCTTTCACACATGGTGTTGAGTTTGTTTCTGGTCCTAATACAAATATTGAATGACCATATACAGTGCCTTCTAAAGATTTCTCCTGTTTCCACTTTTTGGTTAGGTAGTTAATTAATTAATTGATTATTTAATTAATTAATTAAATGTTTCAGATCATTAATTAGCTCTAATATCAGAAATAAGATAACTTTAGTTAAAAAAGTGCACTTTTCAAATGATGAAAATTATTACTATAGTTAAAAAGTTCCTATGTGAAAAAGCACAGCTATCAGAGGTAGGTAGAGTAGCCAAAAATTGTACTCAGGACAAAACTTACTAAAATATTTTACTTAAGTAGAGGTAAAAATAGCTTTTTCAAAAAACTGAATCAAATAAAATATTTCTGTAAAAGGCTGCTCAAATATTAAGTAACAGTGTTTGACCTTTGACTAATTTGTAAAAAAAAATATAAGACAGGCACATAATAATATTTGCAAATTCTGGTATTAAAAAGATGAAGAAAAAATTGGTCTGTTGAAAACTATATTATTCAAGTAGAAATATAATGCTGTAAAACATAAAAGTACATTTTTAAGTTACCAGTACTAAAGAAAATGTAACTAGTTTCTACCCACCTCACAGAGCTGTTATATTTTCCAATTGGACAAGCTGTTTTTTAGTATTTTGTTTCCTCCGTCCTAAATAAAAGCAGCATTTGAAAAATATGTAGTAAGAAAAAAAAAGATAATCTGTATACCAAATACTTTTAGCAGATTACCTTATTATATCATAAACCGAATAGGTAAACTTTATATAAACCGATTTGGGAAAGAAAACACAAAATTCTGAAAATGTACATCTTTAATGCTGCTTGTTTGAATAATTGAATTTTGAGTAAGCGTTTGATCTCACATCAAAGGTCTGCACTTTTCGCAGATATTAATGGGTTCCTGTTTATTTACTACATTGTTGGTATCCCACCTGATGTGTCAGCTATTTGAGAGCTGTGACCTTTTCCTGTTAACTCAGATTTACCAGTATAAATTAGCACACTCCAAAAATAACAGCAATGCTTCACAGGCAAAAATATAAAGACTGAATCTGCCTGCTCTCTTGATTTTAAGAAAGTACTCCCTATACTCTATTACTAGGAGTTGGAAAAGTCAACAGAAGCTGAACAAAGTATGATTCCAAAGCAACATTTTACTGCTACAAAATTCAGCCAAGTCTGCATTTTCTCTAATATTCACCAATATTGATTTAAAGGTTAGTAGCATTTGCTTCAGTTAGAGAGGTCTTATTTCCAGTCGGACAGTGGGTTGGTACTAAGATCTGTGATTTGCTAAAGTGTTCTTTATCAGGATAAGGCCACTTCCTTCCAGATATGCTTAATGATGGTTTACTGGGAAGAAAAAGCTCTGGGTATGTGAAAGATACCCTATGCAAGACTGGTTGCCCATTTTAAGGAAACAGTAAACTTTCATGTATTGTCCTGGAACTATAACTATAGATAATTTTGAATTTTTAAATTACAGATTCAGTAGAAAATGTTATTCCATCTGATCTACAGACTGGCGTGCTTTGGTAAAGTATCCATACCCATTGAACTCTGTGCCACTTTTTTCACAATAAACCACAATCTTCATTGTAATATATTGGGATACTATGTGATCGATCAACACAAAGTAGGGCATAATTGTGACATATCAATCAGTTAGGATAACTTCTAATTGCAGTGGCTGCAGCTGTTTTTTTCTTTACTCTCAGTAGGCCTTTCTTCTCCTTGTAAAGTTCTTGCTAAATTTCTTTCTAAAATGACAACAGTAGCTGATCAGTAGTCAACATAAAAACTACAACGCTTCAGTAAACAGCTTAAAGCACATCTGAAAAGGAATTTGTGTTATACTGTAAACAAACCCATCTTTGGGAATCACAACTATTTTCTAGATGGTAACAAACTCATTTGTCTGAGCCTGCCTCGCCTGTGTTTGTTAGGTTTTTTTTTTTGTAAATTGCAGGCCTGGTTTGCAGTTATATGTGAAACCGAAATGTTCTTTCCTCAGTGCGTTTGATGGATTAGGATGGCATGCCATAAGCGAGCTGGAGTTGGTTATGTTGTGGCGAAGCCTAATGTGCTACCAGCGAAAACATCTCTGGCTCATATGCCACATCAGAAATCATCCCAGGCTGTGGTGTGCTCACACACAGCTGCATACCGAGATATTCATGCGTGCTAATTACACCATTGGGTTGGCCATTAATTCATCCCATATTCCAAGCCGTATACAAATACTGTCATGGATGCCCTCAGACTCTTTAGAAATCCACGCACTAGCAGACACCCATCAAGTGGGGTGTGCTGTGAATTAGTTTTGTGAGGTTTTGAAAGGGGCCCTCAAAAGGAGCTTGAACTATGTTGTGGTTTACCCACATGTCTGTGTTATGACGTTTATTAATATTGTGTCGCCAGTGTGGCCTCTCTGGACCCCGTATTTTGCATCTGTTCATGATTATGTCCATTGTGGCTCAGTTATTAAAAAATTTCATTTATACCTGTCGTTTAAAAAAATATTCATATTCCATGGAGAGATTTGATGAAAGCTTGTCATGGAAGAGGATACAAAGTAGGACTACTTAGGGAAGGAGAATTATAAAAATCTTAGGTTAAACATTAACCATTAAAGGGAGCATGGTGGTGCAGCTGGTAGCGCAGCTCACCTCACAGCTAGAAGGTCCTCGGTTCGATTCCCGCCGGGGACGCTGTGGGTGGTGAGGGTTTGTTTGTTCCTCCATATCATCAGCACCTACACCCTGGGTGGGGTTGGTGAAAGTGTGGAGTTTGCATGTTCTCCCCGTGTTCCCTTGAGTAGCTAATGTGAGCTACTCCCACAAAAACATGCATTACTTCTGGGCTGTACACTGCCCCCTCCTGGCTGACCGGAGGGGAGGGGAGGATCTGGCTGAAATAACGTGATCCTTCCACGCGCTATGTCCAGCTGGGGAATTACCACCCCCTCAGGTGAAAAGAAGGGTTCATCACTCCTCAAAGCATTAAGGAGGCTTGAGCCCAGTGTAGGGGCCCTCCTGGGGTTGGCGGACGGAGAGCAATGCTGGACTTAGGGACGGACACTGGGTGATAATGGGGAAAAAAAACGTGGGATAAAAAAAAAGAAGAAAAAAAAACATAAACCATTAAAAACGTCTTGTGGAAATATATGCAAGGAAAACCATCTTTATACTCTAGACTAAACTACCTCCTATACAAAACAAGATTCTGAGTTGATTCTAAATTCTCACTGTATTATTTTGAAGTCAAGTAAAAAAATACTTTGATAAATGTTCTTTATGAATTCTTTATTCATTCCTGCAAGGTTGCTATTTAGAAAAAAAAAACGCTGAAAAAAATTTGTTAAAGATTTGAATCGGTCTATTTTGCTTTTGATTGCGTCTGATATGTGATTAGCGGATGTAAAAAAAAAAAAAAAAAAGATATCCATAAGGAAATTGCCGTTGGCTAGAATATCTACAGACGTGGACAAAATTGTTGGTACCCTTCATTAAATCAAAGAAAAACTCATAATGGTCACAGAAATAACTTTAATCTGACAAAAGTAATAATAAATAAAAATTATATAAATGTTGACCAATGAAAGTCAGACATTGCTTTTCATCCATGCTTCAACGGAATTATTTAAAAAATAAATGCATGAAACAGGCCTGGACAAAAATGATGGTACCCACAACTTAATATTTGGTTGCACAACCTTTTGGGCAATCACTGCAATCAAATGATTCCTGTAACTGTCAATGAGACTTCTGCACCTCTCAGCAGGTATTTTGGCCCACTCCTCATGAGCAAACTGTTCTAGTTGTTTCCGGTTTGAAGGGCGCCTTTTCCAGACAGCACGTTTCAGCTCCTTCCAAAGATGCTCAATAGGATTGAGATCAGGGCTCATAGAAGGCCAGTGTTTTCCTCTTAGCCCTTCTTGGGTGTTTTTAGCTGTGTGTTTTGGGTCATTTTCCTGTTGTAAGACCCGTGACCTGCGACTGAGACCATGCTTTCTGACACTGGCCAGCACATTTCTCTCTAGAATCCCCTGATAGTCTTGAGATTTCATTGTACCCTGCACAGATTCAAGACACCCTGTGTCAGATGCAGCAAATCAGCCCCAGAACATAACCGAGCCTCCCCCATGTTTCACAGTAGGGACCGTGTTCTTTTCTAGATATGCTTCATTTTTCCGTCTGTGAACATAGAGCTGATGTGCCTTGGCAAAAAGTTAAATTTTTGTCTCATCTGTCCACAGGACATTCTCCCAGAAGCTTTGTGGCTCGTCAGCATGTAGTTTGGCATACTCCAGTCTGTTTTTTTTAATGATTTGTCCTCTCCTTGTTCGTCTCCCATGTAGCCTTCTTTGGCTCAAACAGCAAAGGATGTTCTAATCTGACACTGATGTTCCTTGAGCATAAAGTTCATCTTGGATCTATTTTGAAGTCTTTCTAGGCTCTTTTGTTACCATTTGGATTATCCGTCTCTTTGATCTGTCATCAATTTTCCTCCTGCAGCCACGTCCAGGGAGGTTGGCTACAGTCCCATGGATCGTACATTACTGAATGACATGTGCACCTGTAGTCATAGAAACATCTAGCTGCTTGGAGATGGTCTTATAGCCTTTACAGTTAACATGCTTGTCTATGATTTTCTTTCTCATCTCCTGAGACAACTCTTTGCTTTGCTTCCTCTGGTTTATATTGAGTGTGGTACACACCACGTCACCAAACAACACAGTGACTACCTGGAGTCCTATATATAGGCCCACTGAGTGATTACAGGATTGTAGACACCTAGGATGCTGATTAGTGGACATACCTTGGATTAACATGTCCCTTTGGTCACATTATTTTCATTCTTTTCTAGGGGTACCATCATTTTTGTCCAGGCCTGTTTCATGCATTTATTTTTTAAATAATTCTGTTGAAGCATGGATGAAAAGCAATGTCTGACTTTCATTGGTCAACATTTATATAATTTTTATTTATTATTACTTTTGTCAGATTAAAGTTATTTCTGTGACCATTATGAGTTTTTCTTTTATTTAATGAAGGGTACCAACAATTTTGTCCACGTCTGTAACCCTATCATTGCAGGTTTGATAAAAACGTTGCATTGGTTAAAATAATTTGCCTAAACCACCAGGAAACTAGTAAGACAAGTTTGGGATGTTTTTTCACCCTTATTCAGTCAAACTTTTGCAGGCACTTTATGCATGACAAGAAAACAGTATAAAACACAGTCGAAACAAAATATAGCATGGACAAACTGGAACAAATGTTTAAGAAAGCATACGACAGACAATCACCTTAAAACTATTATAGGAATAAGACTTTTTTTTTTTTTTTTTATTATTTAAAAGCTAAACTAAAATAGTAGGTTTTCTATCAAGATTTAAAAAAACATGAAGCGAACAGGACTGTCTTATCTCAAGAGAGAGCTTGTTCCTCAGTTTAGGGACATAGGCAGTCTTTACCCATGACATTTCAAGCACGAAGAAGGAGCTCTCAATAGGAGGTGGTCAGCAGACCTAAGAGCATAGGAGGGCTGGTAAAGGCAGAGAAGTTCTACCAAATATGCGGGGGCAGTTGTATTCAGACTTACAAACAAATAAAAGTATTTTGATCCGTATGCTGAAGTGAACAGGTAAACAATGCATTGACATCAGAAAGGGGATAATGTGCTGTCTCCTCTCCACATGAGACAGGAGTCTGGCAGCCCCGTTTTGGACAAGTTGAAGGCGAGAGAGGGAGGCTTTAATACCAACTAAAGTGCTGGAATAATAGAGGCGTGAACTAATGAAAGCATGCACTGTTTCCCATTGCTTGATGGTCAGTATGAACTTTAATTTCGCAATCCGTCTAAGTGGAAAGAAAGAGGATCTAATTAAAGAATTGACTTGTGCCCCCATTGTCAATTCAGAATCAATTATTAGCCCAAATTTGGCGACTGCGTGGCTAAGAGACACAGGGATCGAAGCCATGTCAATATCAGCGTGCACACCTTGACCACTGGGTTCAAAAAGGATGTATATCATCCCTCATTAGTAAAAAGGACTTGGACCCTTTGAATCTGCCCCCTGCTTATAGCAGTGTGTGCCGTTTATTCACAAGAAACGTACCTTATCAAAAACAATAAAAAAAGTGGCAAAGATTTGGATTATGAAAAAGGAAATTTGCGGTAAAGCTGCCCTTATCAGGAAACTGTAGTGTATTTTCTCCAGCTTGGCTGCAGATTGATTAAAATTCGGCTGAGCCCCAATACAAGCAAACCCCTAACTACTCGCTCCCAGTTTGCCCCAAATTATTTGCTCTTCTCAAAGATCGCTCTTACCTTTTTGGTGACAATGGAATGGCAGATTTACCAGTGACTGTTGTACCCAACTAAAATGATATGTTGCACAGGTATTTGTCCAGCTGACGGAGAGCCTAATTGCAAAGCCTGTTTAAGTGGTTCACACTGTTTGAGCATTTGTGCCGGTGTGACCCCCTAAGTGCTTCATACGCTGTTAACAGGTGACTAGATTTATCTCTGATGCGATGAGTACATGTTGAAAAAGATTCCCCTTCAAGGTCAAACGCATTGTTTGTTTTAGTTCAGCAAAGAGACGTTTTAGCTTGAAAGGCTTCAGGTTATTTCAAACCTGTATTTTTTTCTGATGTGTTGTCATTTCCTCCCAACCGTCCTCCTATCTGCATCTGTAAACAAATCATTTTTGCACCCACTCACATAATATTTGTGTATCAATTAGTTTCTTTCTCTATTAGATTTATTTTCATGCCTGTCTCGAGATCCATTTTAACTTCAACATTTTTTAAATGTTTTTTAAATGTATTTTTTGTTTCAGCAAATGGCGTTTTGCTAGCAGTTTGTAGTTACTCTATGTATATATACAGTACAGTGCAAAAGTTTTAGGCAGATGTGAAAAATGCTGTAAAGAAGGAATGCTTTCAGAAATATTAATAGTTATTTATTTTCATCAGTTTACAATATGCAAAAGAGCAAATGACAGCAAAATATAAATGAGATCAATATTTGGTGTTACTACCTTTTGCCTTCAAAGCCAGAATCAATTTTTACAGGTACCCTTGCACAATGTCAGGGATTTTGTAGGATTATAGTCAGGTGTATGATCAGTTAGATGTCCAGCAGTGCCATCAGCTGATAAATTGCAGAAACCAGCTGGACCCAGGTACACCAATCTACTGTCCAGAGAAGTCTGGCCAGAATTGGTCTTCATGGAAGAGTTGCAGCCGAAAAGCTATACCTCCGATGTGGAAACAAGGCCAAGTGACTCAAGTATGCACCAAAACATAGGAACATAGGGTGCAGAAAAATAGCAGCAGGCCCTCTGGACTGATGAGTCAAATTTTAAAATATTTGTAACGGAAGGAGGTTTGTGTGTGTATACATATAGATAGATGTGTGTTTTTGTTTGCCTGCCATTTCCTTCTTAAACTGTACATGGATGGATTGATAGTTTTTCAAAATCCTGAATCTTTTTCCCTTTCCTGTATTTTTTTTCCCCCAAGATCTAGCAGTAACAGCGGGGGTCTCACCATCACCAGCCTGCTGAAAGAAAAAGAAGGCTATGAGGCAGCCAAGTTCAACGTAGATGAGCTCTGCCTGATCTGCAGCATCCTTAGTACTGCAGAATACTGTCTGGCTACCACACAACAGGCAAGGGCATAAATTACACTCAACAAAAATATAAACGCAACACCTTTGTTTCTGCTCCCATTTTTCATGAGATGGACTTAAAGATCTAAAATTCATTCCAGATACACAATATTACCATTTCTCTCAAACATTGTTCACAAATCAGTCTAAATGTGTGATAGTAAGCACTTCTGCTTTGCTGAGATAATCCATCCCACCTCACAGGTGTGCCACAACCAGATGCTGATCTGACATCATGATTAGTGCACAGGTCTACCTTATACTGCCCACAATAAAAGGCCACCCTGGAATGTGCAGTTTTGTTTCACAGCAAAATGCCACAGATGCCACAAGCATTGAGGGAGCGTGCAATTGGCATGCTGACAGCAGGGATGTCGACCAGATCTTTTTCTCGTGCATTGAATGTTCATTTCTCCACCATAAGCCGTCTCCAAAGGCGTTTTAGAGAATATGGCAGTACATCCAACTGGCCTCACAACCGCAGACCATGTGTAACCACACCAACCCAGGACCTCCACATCCAACAAGTTCACCTCCAAGATCGTCTGAGACCAGCCACTCGGACAGCTGCTGTAACAATTGGTTTGCATAACCAAACAATTTCTGCACAAACTGTCAGAAACCGTCTCACGGAACCTCAACTGCATGCTCGTCGTCCTCATCGGGGTTTTGACCTGACTCCAGCTCGTCGCCGTAACAGACTTGAGTGGGCAAATGCTCACATTCGATGGCGTCTGGCACGTTGGAGAGATGTTCTCTTCACAGATGAATCTCGGTTTACACTGTTCAGGGCAGATGGCAGACAGCGTGTGTGGCGTCGTGTGGGTGAGCACTTTGCTGATGTCAATGTTGTGGATCGAGTGGCCCATGGTGGTGGTGGGGTTATGGTATGGCCAGGCATCTGTTATGGACGAAGAACACAGGTGCATTTTATTGATGACATTTTGAATGCACAGAGATACCGTGATGAGATCCTGAGGCCCATTGTTGTGCCTTACATCCATGAACATCACCTCATGTTTCAGCAAGATAATGCACGGCCCCATGTTGCAAGGATCTGTACATAATTCTTGGAAGCGGAAAATGTCCCAGTTCTTGCATGCCAGCATACTCACCGGACATGTGACCCATTGAGCAAGTTTGGGATGTGCTTGACCGGTGTATACGACAGCGTGTACCAGTTCCCACTAATATCCAACAACTTCGCACAGCCATTGAAGAGGAGTGGACCAACATTCCACAGGCCACAATTGACAATCTGATAAACTCTATGCGAAGAAGATGTGTTGCACTGCATGAGGCAAATGGTGGTCACACCAGATACTGACCGGTTCTGAGTCCCCAGACCCCCAATAAAGCAAAAAACTGCACATTCCAGGGTGGCCTTTTATTGTGGGCAGTATAAGGTACACCTGTGCACTAATCATGATGTCAGATCAGCATCTTGATGTGGCACACCTGTGAGGTGGGATGGATTATCTCAGCAAAGCAGAAGTGCTCAGTATCACACATTTAGACTGATTTGTGAACAATGTTTGAGAGAAATGGTAATATTGTGTATCTGGAATAAATTTTAGATTTCATGAAAGTCCATCTCATGAAAAATGGGAGCAGAAACAAAGGTGTTGCGTTTATATTTTTGTTGAGTGTAAGTCTGACATTTGCAGGAGTGTTTATGCTAAATTTTGTTTAGTACTATACACCAGCGTTTCCCAACCATGGTCCTCAGGGTACACTGCCCTGCGTGTTTTAGGTGTTTCCCCGCTTCAGCACACCTAACCTTAATTGCTAGCCGATTAACAGGCTGTTACTAAGCTACAATCATTCTAAAACATGCGGGGCAGTTTGCCTTGAAGACCAGGGTTGGGGAACAACACTTTACACAACCAGTTTTAAGGGACTATTGTGTACAGGTGACAAAACTTTTTTTTAAACATTTGTGCTTCAAATTTCTTGTTTGTATGCTTCAGCTGGAAGAGAAGTTGAAGGAAAAAGTAGACAAGCTACTGATGGAGAGAATAAATCTGACCGGGGAGATGGACACATTCAGCACGTAAGCATTTTTCAGTTCAAGAACTCAGCATTCACATCTTTGTGCAACAACTACATTTGATTAGTGTTCCTTTTTATGTTTTCACAGTGTGATCTCAAACAGTATCCAGTTGCTGGTTCAAGATCTCGATGCTGCCTGCGATCCCGCTCTGAGTGCTATGAGCAAGGTTTATAAAAAGTCTCGCATTCAGCTTATTTTTTAGCATTAAATCAAACACAGCTGCCATTCATTAAAAGACAAACTTAGTTTTGCCTGTAACTGTAATTTCAATAGATGTTTCAACACTGCATTTCTGGTGGTTTTGTAAACTTATCGCTCCCACCCAGAAGCACATTATAATTCTGTCTTTGTCTGTTATGTAATAAGATTAAAAGGATTTTCACATAATGTAAGCTGCACGATTAGTTGTGTTTGCAACCAAATCTGGAGCGCTCTCTCTCTTTCTCTCTCTCTGACCCTCAGATGCCGTGGCAGAGTGTGGAGCATGTGGGTGACCAGAGTCCTTACGTCACATCAATCATCATGCACATTAAACAAAACGTGCCGATCATCAGAGACAACCTCGCCTCTACTCGGAAATACTTTACACAGTTTTGCATCAAGTTTACAAAGTATTATATAGAGATGCACACTTGTTTCTATGTTGTTGTTTTTTTACTGAAAACAAGGTTTTAATGCTGTTGGAGCTAATTATTTGTCACTTTCGTTTTTTCCTAGCTCTTTCATCCCTAAATTTATCAATCACCTATTTAGATGTAAGCCTATCAGCATGGTGGGAGCTGAACAGGTAAGTTTAATTTGCTCTTGGTTCTCCAAGCCTCATTTGTACTGTTGAGCAGTTTTACTGTGTGGCATTCTAAGTCTCTTTGGTCATTTTCTCCATCAGCTCCTCCTGGATACCCACTCTCTGAAGACAGTTTTGTTGGATCTTCCATCTATAGGATCCCAGGTTATCCGAAAGGCGCCTGCCAGTTACACCAAGATTGTAGTGAAAGGCATGACTCGTGCAGAGATGATACTTAAGGTGAGGAGTGCAGCTGAGGCACGGAGGGTAATTTACTAGGCTTCTATGCAGCAGCTCTGTTCAGACACATTTTCTTTAACAAGTTAATGTGAGTGTGGAAAAAGAAATGCATGCGAGCTTTATTTAATGAATTTTGGACAAGCTCTCAGCCTCACCTCTTAGGGCCACCAAAGATTAAACAGTATAGCTTTCTAGGATATACTCAGGATTACTTTGCATCTATTTGACTGATGGATTCTTAAGAGATCTTAAGTTTGACTCCATATACAAGACTGTCTAACTTAAACACTGTTTCAGTGATTTGCCGTTCTCATAGGACACTTCACATTTCATGACATTTAACTTGGGTGGCTCAAGCCGCTTTGGTCGTTTTTACAACCAGAGCTTAAAGTTGGTGCCCTTTAAAGGCTCAGCCCTCAGATAAACCCTCTTTTACGTGCCACCCTAAAATGGTTTTCCTTTATCTCTTATTTACTGCTTAGCAGAGTTGACAGTGAAGTGCTGAGATGTCCCGTTAAACATAGAGCTGGAGTTTTGACCAAAAACAGACTGACAAAACTAAGTGTTATAAAGGTCTGGGAAGAAGATTGAATCTACCTATCATTTCATTTTGGGGCTTTTAATGGTTTATTTGAACTGTTTTTATTTTTATACAGTAGACAAATTATATATCACATGCCTCCAATGAATGTTTCAATGTCAAGGCCATTCCAGAGGCTTTATTCAGTCTAAAATAAGTTCTGATGAGTGCTGGGGTTAATTGTCGTGTTGAAGCAGTCTCCTTTATTCCATCCCCAAATGTAATGCACCAGTAACACTTGCAGCGAATCAGCCTCTCAGCATTATACTGCCTCTATATAACTAGACAGTTACCATAGTGATCTTAAGCTTGTAAGTAGGATGTTAACGTCTCTAAACGCACTTCTCTATGACGGCTCCAATCTTCAACTTCTCTGACCATAAAAACTTTTTTTCAGAAAGCATCTGAATGAACATTTCAGTTGAACGGAAAGGTGTCGATTTAGGAGGTTGGGCTTTTATTTGCTTCGCTTTTACTTCGATGTTTCCCTGACAGAAATGATCAAATTAATTGTTAAAAGCAAAAAAAAAATGGGTAACCATTTATGCCCATGATGACTGAAGAAAACATCTGAACAGAACAGTGGCGGCTTTCCCAATGATCGAGGTTCCATCATGAGAAGAAACAACAGCCTAAACAAACAGTCGTGCCATCAGTGTTTGTGGTCGAACCACCGAGCCAGCTTTAAATGGTTGCCTCGAGTTAGTCACTTGAGCAGATTATCCACTGGGAGTTTATTTTTGGCAGAAAAGCCCTTTAATTGTGTCTTTATCCCCACTCACAATAGCACTTTATGAGCTTGCTTCCACAAAATAGCTCATCTCAGATGAGTCGAGGAGAAAACAGGACTGGAGCTGTACTGGTTTAATGAACAAGCATCGGGCCAAGACCAGGCCAATATCTTTAAAACCAGCGTGCGGTCATGCCTGTGGAAAGGTGTCTGTGTGTGTGTGTCTACTCGTGACAACATCCCCCTCCCACACATGCAAGTATGCACATATTGCAAATTAGATTATGTTTCCAGGGAAGATGCAAATCACAGCAATCAGGCATTTCACATTTCCTTAGAATTACCTTATGTGACTCTGGAGAACACTGGTATGCGGCGGCAGCCGTAGAGAAATCACGCCCTAATTAACCGTCTCAGGAGTGTAGAGAAAAGCACATTCTCCCTTGATTTTTACAGGACTCCCAGGACGCTGACGTTTGGGACGGTGTGAACGCGCCCTTAATCTTTTTTACTGTGAAACCAGTAGATCAGTAAGCATATCTTAGACAAAGGCCCTGTGGCACACTGTCTGACAAGCCCGTGTGTCACCATTTCATATTTGGTTTTCTGACTGTCTGTTCTCTGGGGTCCCTTTAAGCCTTGACATACTCTTCTGCAGGAATAATCTATCTCTCTCTCTCTCTCTCTCTCTCTCTCTATATATATATATATATCTCATCTGCTTCAAATTTAAATTCTCTTCCCTTTTCAGTGTTGTATGAAATTCATTCACAGCAGCCCACTTCCATTTTTCTTAAAAAATTTTAGCACTTTTGCCACAGTATTTTGACTGTTATGTGAAGCTTTGCTGATCTTGTAATCCTCACCTTTTTGATATAATGAAATAATTTCCTCTTTCAGATTTTATGACATTTCTCTTCCATGGGGAGCCATTGCTGACAGCATGAAATGGGAAGTTAAGTAATGCCCTGTTATAGTCACTTGTCTGCTGGACACATCTAAAATGAATCATTAGACAAACCTGGTGAAGAATGCCTGTTAATTAGAATATTGTATTCTTAAGTGTGGCTTTTCTCCTAAGACTATAATTGGGGTGTACTCATTTTTGCAACATGGGCTTGAATGAATTTGTTAGGAAAATCACTTTTTTGTGTGTGCAAATTAACAAATCTCTTTTGCAATCAAAGGCCCACATTTGAGGGAGTATTTCGTAGTGTAGTATCACATCGAAAATGTTGATTATGGAAGGAAGCTAAAGGTTTTCTGACAAATGTAGTACAGGTGTACTCATGTATGCTGAGCACTGTACATATAAAGTGGAGTACAATAGCAAAAGCTTTAATTCTCTGGTTGAGTAAATCTGTTGGGCTTATACTTGATACTTGGACACCAATTCTGAGTGCCACACTGCCAGACAGGACACGTAAAAAAAAAAAAAAAAAGTGCTCTATAGTCGATGTAATCAGTAGTCAATGCAGCGTTTGGGCACTAGATGTTTTATATTAAAAGGAAACTTTATCTAATCTGATCTTTTGGCGATTTTTAACACAAGGAGGTAGAGAAACAACAAAACAGACTGCTGTATTTGTTTCTATGTATTCTATTCTATAAGCTGTACTTCTAGTAAAAAGCTTCATAGCTTAACCAAAAATTACTTTGTCGTCCATTGCTCCTTGAGGGGGGAATGCATTCACAAGCTGAAGAAAAAAAACTCTAGTTTGCCAGAAATGACACTGCAATGGTAGGCAGATACACCATGAAAAGTTAGCACCCCCTGCTGTCCTGGTGGGGAATTGCTTTTCAACACAGAAAAAAGAAACGGGGGACTATAAATGAAAAACATCTCTGTCCATATATCTGCGTCTCAGTGCAAACTTGCTGACGCACTGATTGAAAAAAGGCTGCCATACTATCACTGAGCCATCTGACCAGCAGCCAAGGCGATTGAAGTGTCTTGCCTCATGACTGAGATGGACTGTGTGGGGTTCGAACGCGCAACCCACTGATTCTGGGATGAATGCCTAGCACCTGAACAACTGTTGCCCTGTTTGTGATATGTTTACCCTAAATAATCTGTTAAAAAGGACTAAATAACTTTGAGTGTAGAAACAAATATTTTCACATGAGAAATGCGAAGGAACCTTAAGTATTTTACCAAGGATAACTCAAAATAAAAGGAGGACTTCTCCATATTGTGGCGGACTGTCTGTAAGACCCGAGCAAAGAGTTACTGCAATCATTTTTTTGCTTTTGAAGGAGAGAAAATAAAGTTTTGTCCTGTGGCCAGCATCTCAACCATTGACTTTTTTGTAAGATTGAGGTTCATCTCAGGTAATTGCTTCCACCTTGGGTTCAGACTTCTCAAAGACAAATCTATTGTGAGAAGGTCAGCACAGGAATTTCTCTGCCTTCACTTAGTTTAAAAATTCCTCTCCTTACAAAAAAGTACAGTTTAGTGCGAGAGTTGTTGGAACATCAAAAGTGTTTGATACTTGTTTAGAGATGGCCACATTGCCAGATCCATGTTTATTAAGTTTTAGACCAGCTAGAGCTTTATATTAAAGCAGTATTGTTTTATGTTGTCTTTTCTACCCTGGGGAGCTTAGGTAAATTATCCAAGGAGGTAAATTAGATTTACAAATGTTTGATCCCCATATATGATGTTCAAATCAGCTTTTCTAAACAATTACCTTTATTCACTATTGCATAAGTATGATCTGTTTTCATTTGGGACATATCCGTTATTGGATGCTCCTTGCTCTGAACTCTGTACATGCTAGGCCTCTGTTTGCATGTTAAAAGACTTATATCAGTATAATAAGAATATATTATATATATATTAGTATTTTTAAAATACTATAAAATATTCCACCATATGGTAGTGGTCAGCCGCATGGAACTAGTCTCTTGCTGCTGGATTAATAGCAAGTTTTCAGTCTATAATTGCTTTATGTCCTGATCTTCAAACAGTCTTAGAGATGGCAGAATATTATCAGCTGCATGTGAGCCACCTGACATGTCACCACCACAAGATTTGGAGAGGCACAGAAGATGAAAAGCCACATGTTTCAGCAGATAATGGCATAGGCAATTAAAAAAAAAAATTGCTTTAAGAATATTGGCTATCAGGGGACCAAATATATTAATTATCTGCAATATAAAAACAAATTTGGATCAGCATTTAGTTAACACTTTCTGACCAATATAAAGATATAAAAACAGATATTAGGGATGTCCCGTTTAGGGTTTTCTGCCCTCAACTCCAAGTAATTTGATTTTGAGTGTCTACCGCTACCAAGTCCAGGAGATGCATAAAAAAGAATGAAGAAGAGCAAAGAAACAGATCCAGGATGTTCCTTTTTACTTAATTCATCTTATTTTAACTTAGAGCAAGGCATGTCCCTGACTGGGAGCTGACTGCACGTTGAAAAGTTTGAGACTCCGGAGTGCAACTGTAGTATTTGTGGCTAGTTAGACGTGCTACGATGTGTGCTCGAGCTGGCTTTTCTGTTGCTGAAGCGAATTTTACGGATCATGAAACGATTTGTTCAGTCTTTTACACTTCTGGTCAGTTTAATTGGAGAAATGTTTTCTCATTTTGAAACTTTGGGTGAAGCGGTGCTTAATTCCAGTATCCAGTGTGGCATCGAAGTGTGGATTCAGCCAAATTTAACAGGTAGATCTGCATTATGTCCAGATTTTCTGGACCTTGTTGGTCAAAATGATGGGCAAAGGACATCCCTAGCGTAACGTCTGATATATATCAGAGTCCTGATCGGGAGGTAACGTCCGATTCCGATCGAGTCTGAAAACACGTCATTGGGCCCGATTTCCGATTTAGTGATCCGGACAGATTATGTGGTCGGAAATCCTTGTTTGAAAAAAAAAACCAAACACAGCATATTGACACATACTCTTCATCCCAATTAGCATGGTGGGGAAGTAACGATATGACTTGTGTCATAGTTACTGGGCCTGGGCAAGTGGGCATACCTAAGTCCTCCAAAGTCTAAAGTGGGGCCGTCTGTCCAACATCTAAAACTCTAAAGAAATTGCATCACTAACAGGACATGGTTGACAAGCGCAACAGAAAATTTCAATCAGAATGGCTGAAAAACAGAAGACATAGCCTTAAAAGAAAAACTATGTCCTGAAAGATGCTACAGCAGAGTCTGAAATGATTGTGTAAGTAGGGTGATGACTTTGTGTGGGTTTGTCACGCGTTAAATTACGCAAAGATTAGTGAAAAGGTTTACCAGACACATTTACAGCGACCCCGTGGATCAAGGGAGCCTTCAATCCTCACCTGTAAAATGTCACTGAAAATGCCACAGAA
This sequence comes from Apricaphanius iberus, assembly GCA_028564705.1. Classification (NCBI taxonomy): domain Eukaryota; kingdom Metazoa; phylum Chordata; class Actinopteri; order Cyprinodontiformes; family Aphaniidae; genus Apricaphanius; species Apricaphanius iberus. The sequence goes on along the minus strand of JAPXFQ010000445.1, from coordinate 24,597 downwards.
CAAGAGGACTCTAGAAAGATAAGTTGGCCAAAAAGATGAGATTCTAAAATAGAAAAATGATGCTTAAAAAACGTAGAGATGAGAAACAGTATTAATTTGTGGTTAAGATAAAGAGATTGTATAGGTGCACTAGCAACAAAATAAAACATGAAGCTCCTATCATTAAAGACAAAATAAAAACAAAAACACTACAGAGAGAAAGTCGACTAAAGATCCTGTCTCCTAATAGTAGCTGTCAGATTCTCTGCTTTGAGCATTAAAAAATGAATCTGTTTGGGCTCGCTGTGTTGTGAGGCAGAGCTCAGTTATGTTCAAAGAACATAGACTCTTTCTGTCTGTCTGAGATGGCCTCTCCTGGCCTACACAATGCCTGTGAGACGTGGCTGTTTTCCACACTCTCTCAGCCCAGCCCACCATAGCTCTTGCTTTCTTCTCTTCCTCTGAAGCTTTCTTTCTGGGGAGCATTTCAAAGGCAGCCCCATCCCCGCCCCTGTCCTGGCTGAATTTTTCTCAATTTCTCGCTCTAACGTTTAATGCCTCTTTTTCATTCTTAACTCTCCCCATTTCTTTCCCTTTTTATTTTCAAGGTCCCCATCGGCCTTCTTCTTGGCCTGGTTCCAGGACAGTTGCAAAGTAAATCACTCAGTTAGCAGGCCCCATAAGAAAACATTGAATTCCAGGGAATCCTGAGCCTCTCCTGCCTGCTCTTCCCTCCAGTGCTCTGTGCTGTGATTTTGGTGCATTCACAGTACATGGAGCTCATGGATTTGACTTTTTGTAAAAAGAGATTTAAAGTTTGTAAAGACATATAACAAGATGGGGTCGAATAATGAGGGAAGGATTTTGTGAACAGGTCAATCTGTAGATGCTCTCACACACACGCGGTATTTAAAAGAAAAACAAAACATTGTTCTATCCTCATTTACTAATCTTTTTTCATGTTTCTGTTTATAACCAATATCATTTTTTTATTTTAATCAGACTTATAGCCCCTTATAATTATTTCCAATGAAGCTATTTTCCTGTCGCAATTTAAGGGATGCAAAACAGACCTGGGTATTGATTCAAATTTCAAGAACCAATTCGATTCTGATTCTCAACAGTTAAAAATTGATGATCCCAAGCTGATCTGTTCCAATCAAGTTTAATAAAATTTGTAATTGAAATGTGTCACTATTAAAAAGTTGTGGGGGGTTTTTAGCTGTTGCCCTAATTACATGACTGTAACTAAATGACAACACTGGGTGGAGTTACAGTTCACCAGGGGAAGCAGTATTAACTCTTTTAGACCTAATTCTTAAAATGCCCATTTGGACTTTCCCTTCATACTTTAGCTGTAAAAAGGCCTAACAATGCTCAAATTGCACAACTTCTTTATTGGACATCCAATCAAATTTCATGAATTTTTATAATGAATCAATTTTTTCAGAATCTATTTTTTACTGTTTTTTAACACAGCACAAACAATGCAAAGTATAAATTAGAACACAATTCTGACTTTACTTGCAGTTTTCTTTGACTTGGTTCAGTCAGGTGTCATCCCCCATCCCATCCTTCTTCCTGTATGCGGATCCTGAAGTCCCAAATTGACTTGGTCAAAGATCTCTTGGGTTTTCCTACGCTGGTTCATTGGAAAATAACAATGAGCTTATAGAGTGCTTAAAAACCATGATGAACTCTTAAGTGTTTCCACAGGTGGTGATGGCCCCACATGAACCATCAGTGGTGTTTGTTGACAACTACATCAAACTTCTGGCTGACGGCAACCCGGAGACCTTCCAGAAGATTTTGGATATGAAGGCAAGTTGTTCGATTCTACCCCTGATTTAAGTAAATTGTTGCTCGTCATGGTTTCTGAATTTATTTCAGTGAACTGTAGGGGTGTAAGGGTACATGTATTCATATCTAGATAATTTTTAATTGTTTGGGCTTTATTCAGATGCACACTTGTACGCACATACACTAAATGAATACAACTTTTTCCTACTTTAATCCATGCAGTATGTTTTGTGCGGAAGTCTCAGCCTTTGACCAACACCGAGATGTTTTCCCCCCCAAAAAAATAGAATAAGGATCTATTTTTAAAAAAGACAGATTAAGAACATTAAAGATCCAAAATGACTATACATTGTCTAACTAGAATCCCTTTTGGACATTTTTGGCGCTATTGTGCTGCAGCAGCAAGTTCTCTTAGTGCACCTTCCATTGTGCACTGTTACTGGAGGTACTATCAAGATTTTAGCTATCTAACTAGCATTGCTTGGTGTGTTCAAGTCTAGTCTTGAAATTGCACATTGTGTAACAAGCTGAAGCTAACTGGATTTTTAGTCAAATTTTTTGCCTGCATTACACGATGCTCATAGTTTGCTAGCTGTGATTTTAAAACAGCCATAGCTTAATAAGAGTGATGGTTGGCGCTTTCACTTTTAGTTTCTACGTTATGGCTGTCTCTTCAAAATATTTTCAACCAGTGAAATTTGCTTTTTATAAGCCTCTGATAAGTCTATTAGACGTTTTAGCATGCTGACTAGCAGTGTGTATTACTCTTTACTCTTTCTTGCTCCTAACTGTAAAAACTGTATGAAGGACAATTGGTTTACCTAGATAACAGCAGATGTCTATTTTTCCATTGCTGTTTAAACCAGTGATACGCTTTTTGTTTCTGTTCCTTCACATTAAAGCCAATCTGGTAGCATAACTGATAAATTCATGAAATGGATATTGAATGCTAGACCCACCCTCTCAAACATGCTTTATAATTGTTTTTTTTGTTTGTTTTTTGTTTTTACTGTTTTTGGTGTGGGATTGTGTGGGTGTACAGGGTTTAAAGCGCAGTGAACAAAGCAGCATGCTGGAGCTCTTCAGGCAGAGGTTACCCACTCCACCCTCCGGAGCTGACAGCGGCCCATCCCTGTCCTTCAGTGCCCCCACCCCAGAGCAAGAGTCGTCTCGTATCCGCAAACTGGAGAAGCTCATCAAAAAGAGACTGTGAAGAGACTCGGTTCTTGATCAGAAGAGGCGCTACTGTGGCCTTTAGGTGTTTTGCAGTTACGCCTCTCAAAGACTTCATTAGACTCGTTTCAGTTGGAGTAGAGAGCTGCAGAAGGAGGAAAATGTTGCCTAAACTTTTTTTTCTAACACAAAACCAATCGGATGGTGGGTTATGAAGAAACTTCCTCAACAGTTTGTTGCTATATATGTCATGTATTTCTGTACATTTCCACTGTTATTTCTGTGACACTAACGTCGGCGATCTCAGATGGCCTAATGTACTGCTGTTGATTAAATTCTGCTCAGAGAGTCTCCTGCTGCTCCTTAATGTACCTAATCATGGATGATTCTAAGATATTAATTAAATTGATGGTTTCTGAAGATAATGTACTTTGATGATGGTGTCTTTGAATGAACTGTTTAAGCCAGACAGAGAAGGATGATTAATTTCTGTCATCTTTAAAGGGGACTTGTCTCTAGGGTGTTAATTTTGTTGAACGAGCAGTGGCTTCCGATCACCTCATACAACTCACAATGATCTACTTTTTTTCAGAGAGGTGTGAACCTATATTTCCTAATTTTCCCCATAGTGAGCCCACATTGCCATACGATCACAAGCAGTGCCTTGCAAAATAGCAGTGTTTCAATGTTCGAATTCTGTCTTGTTCCAGCCACAAGCTCATATGTATTTTATTGAGATTCTATGTGAAAGACCAACATAAAGTAGCACATGATTGTGAGTAGAATGAAAATAGAAATGCTTTTCTTAATTATTAAAGAAAACACGTCTGAGAATTGTGGCGTGCATTTGTTTTTGGCCTACGCTGACACTCTTCCACTGCAATCACTTCTTTATTCTTAGATTTCACTATTTTGATTTAGTGTCTGTATAAATATAGCTTTTCCGTAAAGACCTCAGTGGTTTGTTGGAATACATTAATGAATAAATAAGGTAGCACAAATGCTTGCAGGAGTTTTTGTTTTATGTATGAAAATTTTTTCCTGACTTTTTTTGTTGGTCTCATGGTTTATCATATGGATTCCCAACATATTGTAGTTTTTTGGTTGTAACCTGGGGCTGCACGGTGGCGCAGTGGTTAGCGCTGTTGCCTTGAAGCAAGAAGGTTGTGGGTTCGTATCCCGGTCCAGGGTCTTTCTGCATGGAGTTTGCATGTTCTCCCCGTGCATGCGTGGGTTCTCTCCGGGTACTCCGGCTTCCTCCCACAGTCCAAAAACATGCATGATAGGTGAATTGATCATTCTAAATTGTCCGTAGGAATGAATGTGAGTGTGAATGGTTGTCTGTCTCTCTGTGTTGGCCCTGCAACAGACTGGCGTCCTGTTCAGGGTGTACCCTGCCTAACGCCTGATAATTGCTGGGATAGGCTCCAGCTGCCCCGTGACCCTGAATTGGATAAGCGGTTAAGAAGATGGATGGATGGATGGTTGTAACCTGAAAAGTTTGAGGAGTATGAATACTATTGCAAGGCACATGTCGTTAAGTGTAATTAATTGTCTCCATTGATTGTCAGTTTAACGATTCTATATCAGGAAATTAGGTTTCAAACGTCCAATCATTTATCAGATAATGCATCCTGTGATTCTGCAATATAAAATAAAACAATTCACCTACTATGCATATTTATTTTAATTCCAGGTCTGCAAGTTCATAACGCTTCATATTTCTTGTGTCTGGCTTGTAAACTCAGAGACCAGGATGATTAAAACATTTCCCCTGATTTTTTCCCCATATGCTTTATCTAAGTGGGTGGGGGGTGTTTTACTTTGCATGTTGTGTACAATACCAGAAAAGCATATCGACCTAAACTTACCAAGCTCCTATTTCAATGAAGGTCTGGAAAAATTCCCAAATCTTGGCCTGGCCCCTTCATGCCAATTATCTACCAACCAATCAGCGCTTGGAAAGGCGTTTCCTTTCCTGTGTTTGTGGTTGTGAAAGCCCCCCCCCTAGAGAGGCCTGCAGTTTAAAGAGGAGAAGCGGGTAGCTGGTCTAAAGTCTTTTTGATTCCTGTACAATGTAAATGAACACTCCCCATGTAACTTGAAGTTTGGCGTGAGGGTTTGGAGTCTGATGAGTTTTATTATTAACTGGGAAGAAAGTTGAAAGGCAGCGGGGGTGTTCGGGGATAGAATCCACCCACCACTCAGGTTAATGATATTTCCAGCCTGCAGCCCTGCGCTCACTACCGGGAGAAGTTTTTGCGGTAACACGAGGGAATCAAAAATTCTCAACTCAAAGAGTTTCTGTTTCACAAGCGGCGTGCGTCACATTCTGCGGGACTTTTGCAACGTTTGACCAGAAATGGTTGGCAGGTTGAACTTGCCAAATGTAATCGACGGAGATCCCCTGGATATGAGCTGCACCAGGACTGATACAGGACTCGATAGCCCGGACTCTGGCTTACCCCCGAGTCCGAGCCCCAACGCCTGGTTGCAGCCTGTGGCGGCAGAGAAAGCCGGCGGTGTGAGCCTGGTGTCGGAGGAAGAAGGACGGGCCTGTCCGGTAGGTGCATGATTTTAATCATCTCAGGGCTCATTTGATTGATTCTCTTTGAGTCTCGTTTATCGAACAGTCCAGTTTATTTAACATCTATAATTTGGAAGTTGGGGTAACCTGAATATTTAGAACATTTTTGCAAGCTATGGTTTTCAGAGCAGATTGGCACCATGTTGGTTCATTGATTTTTGATAGACTTCAAGGCTCACCTCCAGGGCGGCACAGGCCAGGGGTGGAACTTTATAAAAATCCCTGTTGGATTTTTCTATAGATTTTTTGCATGTGTAGTCTATACACAGGTGAATATTGATTCTAAATTACATATATTTGTCCACTTTTTTTAGGAGCTATATAAAATAATTGGGCTTGTGAAGTCAGGACAGTTATACTCAGATTCTTTAAAAGTAATTTGCTTTCACTTTGTTTGGATTAATGAAACATGTATGACTCTTTATTTTTTTTTTATATCCCTCCAAAGTACCTTTTACAATAAATTATGTGAACTTACTTAAAGCTCCTCAACCAGCCTGATATTCATGCAAGTGGTGATGTGGTTGTTTTTTTATTTATTTTTTAGAATTTTGTGCTTGTGTTCCAGATTTCAGTTTCACCAGCTGGAAATGTCCCACAACTACAGCCTCTATCCTTCGGAGAAGGCATAGCGCTTCATTTATTACCGTCAAAGGAACTGAGGTAGGCTGACCTTATCAGATCAAGCCCGGTGCATAGGCAATATATATGCTATGTAGGGCCCAATGCTGGCCTGTGGGGGCTCCCGAAAGTGCTTAAATTTTACTGGGCAGTTTGGTGTGAAAATGTACTAGTTCTAAAGATGTCATGCAAACATCATAGAGGTTAAATGATTCGTAAAATGACATTTGCATGAAAAAATGTGGAGACTGTTGTTTTAAACTTTCCCAGCTTGTCTTTACTACTGACTTGGCTCTGATTAGCTGCTAGCATTCAGAAAAATGGAATACTGTCCGTACTAAATATGAACTCTGGATAACATAACTTTTAATGGCATTTCATTGAGGCTCACTACATTTATAGTGTCTGCCTCATTTATAGTTTAAGTCTGATCCTTGATTACGAACACTTTCTCTCATATCCAGATACACGTCGTTTGTGAACTATGACTCAGATCGTCACTTCATCCAAAATGTGGCCCTCCAACCGTGGGGCCAGGGCCTCGAACACTACCAGCAGACGGTTGTGGCCTTACCTCACAGTACCTGGCGTCACTACAAAACCCAGCTGGACTTCCAGCCCCGCCTTCGACCTCACCGCTACAAGAGCACCACCATCATCTACCCCAAGAAAACCAGCACGGTCTACGTCACAGAGCTGAACTATGACTCCCATCGGTTGTCCAAGCGTTTCTTGTCCAGCGTGGAGCTGGAGGTGGCAAGCCACAGGAGGCTGCCTTAGGGGAGAGGAGATAAGGGGGGGGGTGGCTCCGGTGCTGGTGCTCCCACTTAAGTTGCACTGAAAGTCGGTTCATGTTTCCCTGTTGATATTTGCTTCTCATCACAATCAGCAATATCTGTAGACTTGATCGTCTTTTTGTTCTGGCCCATTGTGTTCTTTTTAATAGCCCACCCGAGTGGTGGTCTCTGAGCTTGAGGTCATCAAAGGTAAACCAGCTGGCTCTTCCTCTTGTGGCCCTTTTTTTTAAAAGTCCATCACTGAAACATGAACACCTACCAAATAATCTTATTGTAGTGGTCTTGTTTAAAATGTATCTTCATTTTCTTGCTTGGTCAGAGAACGGAGCTTAATTCTGGGAGGGGTGGATGTGTTAGCTTTGAAGCTTGATGTGAATGCTTGCCACTGACCTGCTAAGGTGTTTGTATCGCTTCCCTTTATTCTGTGGTCAAAGCTGTGGATGGGAAGGCTCAGTCTCTGGTACAGCAAAGATAAGAATTTATTTCAAATGGTTTAGCTTTCTAAATGTATGGCCCAGTGAATTTATTGGAAGTAATATCAAATAACCCCTTATTATGTGAGGGGATATTTTTCTCAGGTAACAAATATGGAGCAAGATGAGTAATTCTCCTCTTCAACCCTGCTATCAGCTGGTCAAGCAAGTTTTAATTTTTTTTAAAGATGCGTCACCTTTTTTGAATCCCTTAAAATGCCGCTTTTTATCCGTTTGTGTCCGTGTCATTGGTTTGAACATGAGGGCTGTTAAGCTGGTTATCTAGAAGTTAAGTTTATGAGCTCGACATTGTTTTTAAATGAAGTCATTTTACAAGGTTTTTTATTTTTATTGAGGGTATTCTATGTATATGTACACAACATCATGTAGAGCTCTTTACAAGCCTCTTCCTAAGCAATAATTTACACAATCTGTTAAAGTGACGTAAATTATATGAATATGTAATGTTTGCTTCCAGTGTGTAGATTATCCAGGTAGCACAAAAGGCACCCAAGTCAGGCTTTTATTAATAGGTGTATAAATCACTGGCTTATTACATTCCACTACTTATAACCTTGGTGTGATTTTTATTTTATTTATTCTGGGTGAAATATAAATGGCTAATTAATATGCCCTCTTAATATGCCACTTTCTTTTTTTAAATTTCATTTCGTTTTTAAATGTCTTTTTTTCATCTTTTGGTTTTCATCACTTGTTTGATGCCTGGATAAAATAAAATTAACACTTGTTCAATATTGGAAATTATGTCTTTATTTTAAGTATGTTATGATTTAGATTGACTTTGTCTGTATACAAGTTTTAAAAATATTTTGCCAAATCCAAACTTCGAGCAAAACATTCAAAGTAAATTTTAATTAAGTTATTTGTGTGATTGACAAATGTAAATCTTTTACCAGAAACATGTTAACATTTATTATTTATAAAAAAGTAAATTCGTGTTATCCTTTTTATTTGTTTTCGGAAAAGAGTAAGCCTACTCTTAAAAAAACACGTTTCTTGGTTCGGTCTTTTAGTCGTTTATTATACAGCAGTGTCCTCTTGTGGTTGTAGACTGCAGGTGCAATGTAAAGCTTAGGGTAGTTGGTTTTTCTTGTGCGGTAATTTACCACGTATCCAGGGGTCCGTTCCAGAAAGGAGGTTATGCGACATAAACTAATAAGTTTGAGGGTAAGATTATGAATAAACTCAACTTTATGTTCCATTATACCATGGTTAGGGTTTCAGAGCATGGCATGAACGTTTGAATGATGATCCTATGGATGTGTATATATATATATATAACCATACCAGCAAATTGTACCTGGACAATCATTTACAACTGACAGACCGCCTTATTGGACCCACCAAAACCTACATTGGAAGAAAGACGATGTAGTGCCCAGGAACACATTCAACGACTGCTCTGTCTTTATGAAGGGAGAGAGCAAACTCCTCAGCTGGGGTGAGGGGAGGGGAGATAATAATTTTGACTTGGGAAAGAGTTATTCCAGCTCCAGATGGATTGCATCCAATTAAGTTAGAGGTCAATATAGGTCTATGGCAATATACATTATTATTGTATAATCAAAGAATTGGTGGCTAAATAAAGTATATTTTGAATAATAATCCAACACACTGAAACAAATGTTTAATTATGCATTATATCCTCCAGCAGCTCACAACCCCAACTGGGTTAGGGTTAATATATCAAAACTTACATTTTTGGGGAGTTATATTTAAGAATGATATCTCCAATAAGGCTGAGCCAGTATGAATGCTTTATTATTCAAATTCAATTGCAGTGTAGCGTTTCAACCTGAATAGGGCACTCCACTGATGTTTGTTTGGTCGAAAATGTATGGGTTTTTTTAATAAAAGGTACTAAAAAACGAAATTAATCAAGAGAAATGTAGATCATACTTGACACTCATTTATACAGCTTATCAGCAAAAAAAAAAAAAAAATGAATTGGGAGGGTGAGTTGGATTTTAAAGATCACACTCAGTTACTTTTTGCCATGCCAATATTCTTTCTTTTGCTGATGCAGCCTTGTTGTTTTTTTGTTTTGCATAATGATTGGCTTGAATTCCTCATATGCCAGCATTAGTGGGCCTACTTCAAACTCCATTAAGTAATCTGCCCTGTATTTGCTTTACTTTAATTATGTGTGCTAGTATATGTTATTTATTAATACCTCTCATGTACCTGCGCTGTTATAATAGCTAGAATTACATTAATATTGTATTTAAGGGGACTATCAAGGTATATGACTTTCACATCATTTTATTTGTCAAATTATTCAACACATATACGGAACTGTGCACAACTACTGAGTTACACCGGACTCAGATGAAAAGTGTTTATAGGCTACACATTTTATTTGTCTCGCCACGTTTTTTAATAGGCCTACTCTCTTCCCTCACAATAAACAAATGTGCCACATATCTTCCTCTTACAACTTAACTGATTGGGTTCTGCGACTACATTGGTTTAATCAAAGTGTAGTTGAGTTTACATGAATTTATATATTTTGTAAAACAACTACTTTTTAGTTTATTTCCCATTTATCCCACTTTAATTTATCCCTCTATTTGGGGCATAAAATCACGAAATTTTTATTCCCCATGGACCCTGAAGTCAGCATGACGTAGAAGCATCGGAGTGACGTTCTGGTTCAGAGGTCTAAACACGCCCACGTTTCCTGCCAGCGTGCGCGGCAGTTCAGTAGTTCCTACTACACACACCCCGGCTGTTTTGTTTTCCTCTTCAGCGGACGTCTAAGAAAGGATTTTAATGCTGGATAACAAACTTCACTACATCACGAAAACGATTATATAGATGTCACACTATAGTGTTAGCTTTTTATTTAGCCAGTGCTCAGCCTAATATCCGTATAGTTAGCTTGTGGACTTGCAACTTTTGAAGAATTAAGTCGGGCAACGTTAAAAGCAGCGGCATCATGGACATGTTCGAACAGGGGAAAGTGCTGAAGATTTGCGCCCCTATGGTCCGATATTCAAAGTAAGGTTTACACAGTTAGCATCGCCACAGATAACTGTAGCTTGCTCTCTAAAGGGTGCCATTTGTAGTGCTTCTGTTGCTGCTAATATCTGTTTCCCACAGGTTGGCGTTCAGGTCTCTAGTCAGGAAGTACAGCTGTGACATCTGCTTCACCCCAATGATAGTAGCAACTGACTTTTTACGATCTGTCAAAGCCAGAGACAGCGAGTTTACCACCAATGAACGTGAGTGCTCTCACTGCAACAAAAAAAGCTTTTCTAATAACTCTGCACAAGTCAATAGATAATTATTAGTCTGTTGTATTGAGTGATGGGATGGATAGAAATTGTATCTTTTGTCCGCAGGTGATCGCCCCCTCATAGTGCAGTTTGCTGCCCATGATGCTCAGACCCTGGCTGATGCAGCTTGCGTGGTGGCACCTTTCTCAGACGGAGTTGACCTCAACTGTGGCTGTCCGCAGAGGTGCTAGTAATGGGGGAGTGGCTAAACCACGTACCTTTTGCTCAGGCTTTATTACTGTCATTTTAGGTGATGGATCAAATGAACACACCTATCTTTCAGGTGGGCTATGTCAGCTGGTTATGGTGCGTGCCTCATTAACAAACCTGAACTTGTTAAGGACATGGTGAGACATGTCAGAAACCAGGTGGACAATCCAAACTACACAGCATCCATCAAAATAAGGTAAAATCTTTAGTAACGTTACCTCCAACCACAAACCTCAGTACGTTTTCTTTGGATTTGTGTGATAAACCAACAGAAAGTAGTGCATCACTCTAAACTAGAAGGGAAATTATAGACTTCAAAGTGTATTTTTTTTAATCTGATAAGTGTGGCATGCATTTGTACTTTGTCTCCTTTATTCTGTTATCCCTCTTTACAGTCCAGTGCAATGAATTGTCTTCACAGCCCGCCCATTCAGTAAACAGTTTGTGTTTAATCTAATCCCAGGATAATTTTAAATGTTCTGTAAAGGCATCGAAGGTTTGTTAGAGAACATCAGTGAACAAACAGCATCGCAAAGACGAAGGAACAGGCCAGGGGTAAAAATGTGAATTATTTAAAGCAGGATTATGAGACAAAAATCATAATTTTGAACATTGTTTGAGAAAGGAAGCGTGTGGTGTAACCTGTGAAGACCTGGCTATTCATCTATACAGACAGTCCGAGAAAAGACAGCTCTAATTTATAAAAGTGTGAGAAGATTGATGAATTGGTAAATGAAAGTCATAAGAAGTCCATTTTGTAAAATTTTACTTCAAGCTGTTAACATCTCTGTTCCTATAGTCATCATCTGAAAATTGAATGGTGTGGCACAACTGTATAATCTACCAATACAGGGCGAACCACCTAAAGAGATAAATCACAGAGAATCATCAAAAGGCCCATGGCAAAAAGCTACAAAGGTGTTGCCAGGACTATTAGTTTTTGTGTATACCACAGTGGAAGAGTGGCAAGAAGAAATGCTTTGTTAAAGAATGCCACATGAATACCTATTTATAGTTTGCCACAGAGGACAGAGCAAACATGTGGAAAAGGCATTGAGTTAATGAGACTTGCATGTAACCTTTTAACTACAGGAAAAGCACTAAGGGACAGAAAACTAACTTTGCAGATTACTCTGAAAACACAACCTCCCCGTGGTGAACCATTGCGGTTACAGCATCACGCTTTAGGGGTGCCTTTCATCAGAAGGGTGTTGGTAGGAGATGATTGGAAAGATGGACAGTTAAACACGGGGAACTGCTAGAAAAAAACTGATTAGATGTGAAGGTTCCTTATCTGTGACAAAAACCCCTAACATCAGGACAGAACAACAATGAAATGGTATAGATAAAAAATTTTCTCATGTATAAAAATGACCTAGTCAAAGTTTAGAATAGAAACTCTATTTGTCTCATCCCAAAAGGTTGAAGAAAGTCATCTCAGACAGGGCTCCACATCGTGGGATAAATCGTGTAGATCGTAGTTTTATTAATGCTACGTTTAGTGTTTTAGTGTGTCGCGGATCAGTTAAAAACGGAATGATTCGTTTGGAGCAAGTAATGATTGTTGTATTAAGCTACTTGATAGGCTATAAGGAAAAAATCAGGGGAACGTTTTTTTTCTGTCAAACTTTACCGACCCCTTTTTTTTCTGTCGCACCACACGTCTATTGATGGATTTATATCGCTATCGAATTACTGTCCAGCCCTGCTCGTCATATATTTACTAGCAAAGATGTTTGTCAGTGTTTCATTTTCCTTCCGCGTGTGGTTGTGACATGACGAAATGTGACAAGTTCAAGGTGTGTAAATACTTTGTGCTTAGCATTTTAGTTACAAGTAGCAGTTTGTTTTATGGTGCTGTTGTAAAGAAACTACTGCATCCGCAGGATCCACAAGGACTTGAGGAGGACGGTTGATCTGTGTCAGAAAGCTGAGTCAGCTGGCGTGTCATGGATAACTGTCCACGGCCGCACTACAGATGAACGCCACCAGCCGGTTCATTATGATGCCATAAAGACAATCAAAGACAGTGTATCTGTTCCTGTCATTGCCAATGGAGACATAAAGTACCTTCGTGATGTGGAGTCTACTCACCAGCTTACTGGTGTGGATGGTATGTTTGCTTTCCCAGCTGTCATACATTCATGTGTGAGCATGTTCTCTTGTAGTTTGTAATGCTTCACTTGTTTGGACCGCACTGCGCAGGTGTGATGGCCGCTCGGGGGTTGCTGGCTAACCCTGCCATGTTTGCGGGATATGAGGAAACTCCGTTGCAGTGCATATGGGACTGGGTGGACATTTCCATTGAGCAGGGCACTCCCTTCACATGCTTCCATCATCATCTTATCTACATGCTGGAGAGGATCAGCTCCCAGCCTGAGAGAAAGGTGTTCAACTCTCTGTCCAGTACCTCTTCTGTGATAGATTACCTGCAGAACACATATGGGACAGTTCAGGACCTTGAAACATGACCGTTCATGGATGTCATCATTTTACCTCTTTGTGTTTTTATGACAAATAAAAATTTAAAACTTTGTCTTTATTGGTGCCTTTATTTTTTCTAAGCTTGTGTAAATGTTTTCCTATATCATGTACTGATATTTAATATATATTAATACCCAAAAAATACTGCTGCTTCTGCTGTCTCCAGTTTAGTTCACATGGAAATTAACATAGATTTAAGTTTGTTTTTTTTTGTTTTTTTTTTTTATTTAAAACGATAATCAGGTAGCAAGTTAGCCAGAACAATTAATGTAATATAATTGGAGTTTGTTCAAATGTATTGAAAGATTGCAGGAAGATTGGTTATAATGTATTTTATAATTATATTCGGTACATGTATTCCAAACATGGATACATCAAGTTTCTCAAACTTCAAAGTAATATAAGTGTAAAGAAAATTGTTCTTATTTTCATAATTGTCAAAGTAATTCATGTAAAATTAGTTCGTTGCACTTTGTTCAATTTCTTAATCGTTAATATTTTTACATAATCCTTGGAATACAGTTGAAAGGTATATTGTTTGTTGCAAAAAGCAGAAACATTGCCTACAAAGTAACGGTGGAATTAAATACATATAGAAGTGCTGAGATTAGTGAAAGTTTCATCTAGGCCGAACCAAAACTGTTAATAGTTTATGCTTCTCCGACCACAATTTTGCACTGCAGACTTATTGTCGGAAGCAATGCTGGGAGGAGCGGAGTTTCATTATATGATTTTCAAGATCACATAAGTTTAAATTTAAGGCTGAATGCTACGTCTACACTATTACCAGCACTCCTCTCACACTGGCTCCTGGCTCTGCTTCTGACACTAAATCAAATTTTTTAATTGGTTATAATTTTCTGCACAAGTATCCCCTTTCACAAAGCCTTCTTGAATCAGTTCAGGTTAGTTTCAGTAATGTAGGACTAAATCATCTAGCATATTAGGGATTTTTTCCTATACAGCAGGTGACAAGGTCTATCCGTCATATTACTACGAATAACATTTACTAATTGAGGAGCACTACCTGACCACTCTGGACTTTAAAAAATGACAAACTATGAAAACAGCTAAATGTGATATGGTGCAAAAAACAAAATGTAATCATATATAGTGTGGTCACTCCGTTTATATCTAGAATCGAATAAGCTATTCCTCCCAAACCTGATTAAATAACAATATATGCAAATAATAGCAGCAACTAAATACCTATTCAGTACATGTTATAGACCATAAAATAAACAGGTTCTACAAAATAAGTTTGATATATATATATATATATATATATATATATATATATATATATATGTTTATTCAGTGTTGCCTCTTGTCACTGAGTATTAGGGTCACTTATAGATGAACAAAAACATCCAGGAATGATGTTTGAAAACTAAATTTTAAGTTAAACTGCAATAGCGAGCTGCAGCCATATCCTCTTTCAATGACCTAGGAACTTTAAAACAGAAATGCTCCCTTTTATACTGATAAAGTGAAAACTTGCTGAAAAGAGATTCTCTCGACTCATCAGACATGCTTAGAAAAGCAGCGGTTTCAGCATTTCACCCTTTCAGAATATTGCAACTTTATTCTCAAAATATTCTCTACTTTTGAATTTTTAGGTAACCAGTTTCAGTCCTTTTTCTCAACGTTTTCTGTGTTTGTAAGATCAAATTTCTTTTTTTGTTCATTTTATTCTGATACTAAAAGGAACAATAAATCCACCATGAATGTCTTTTGATGTTCTCCAAGAGTTCCCAATACTAATTTGTTTCCTCTGAACACTAAGAAATTATATAAACAGTAGGCTACTTTAAAATATTGTTTTTTACGAGTGTTTCCGCCTCATGATGATAAGACATTTAAATATCATACAGTCTGAGAGAGAAACAAAAATAAAGTCAAACATTGCAAGGGCATCAATTTGTTTTTAAAAGTGCTGGGGACAATAACCATAAATCTGAGTACGGTTTGAAGATTGCTGGGGACAATTATTAACTATTCATAGCCTATTATTACTCTGTTTCACTTTTTATTACAATAAGAGCTGGAGTGTATAATCAGGTGTTGAAAATTGTATCTTTATTAAATTAACAGTAGAAAGCCACAGGATTATGTGTTCTGTTTTTCATATGGCAGACATTAAAATCCACATACAGCACAACAATGGCAAATATTTATTCGCCCAAAGAATATGTGCAACATTAAAAACATGTTCCCTTTGCAACCTTTGCTGGTGTTGCCTGTTCTTTGCGGAGAAACTTGAAATTTTATTTACAGTTCAAAGTCCTACAATAGAATGGGTACCTGCGGCTAATCTAATGTTTCGGGTGGACACATCAAATCTCTCTCTGGGAGTCTTGGATTCCAAGGTGGCAAGAATATTCAGCATTCAGCGTGAAGTTATTGGGATTTTCTGGCATGCTCTCTCCACACAACAGAAAGGTTCTCTTGGGAGTCTTAAACAACCAAAAGTATTACTTTTTCTTTTCTTTTTTTTGACCAGAGCCATTACATTTAGATAATGTATTTTTTCCATCTTGAAACGGTACCTGCGACATTGTATAACGTATTTGGAACATATGAGAGTCTTTAAAAATCTTGACAGCAGCATCAGTGCAGAAAGTAAACAGGATTGTATAAGGAAGTGGATCAGACTCTGTTCTGAATGGCTATGTGGAAATTGTGAAAATCAAACTGGTTGAAGCAGGAAAATGTACAGCAGAGAAGAGCATGGATATAGGCTGTTGTTAAAATACACATATTTTTGTTGATCTACACTTCACACTTAACAAATACATTTTCTATTCCTATTTTCCAGCACGACTAGAAAGTAGAACAGCTAATTTGTCAAGTTAAGAATGAAAATTTTCTGTAAAATTATTGCAGAGTTATCCCATTTTAACTATCGGTTCATAGTATCTTCTAACTTTAATGATATCAATACCGATACGAGTACATTAGAAAGTATTGGGGCCGATACCAGTATCGGTTTCGGTGCATCCCTATAAAATACATTAAAGCTGTAGCCTGACACAGGTAACTCATGTCTGCTCTCTGACATAAACAGTTATTTTTAGATTGTAGTTTAGCTTTCCTAGGCTTCACTCACAATTGAGACAATGTGCTGGTTTCCCTATTTTGCATCAGATCAGCAGCAGTCACATGTTGATTGAGAAACTGCACAAAATATAGCTAAAGATAACTACTGTCAGATACTCAATGCTTAAAATAATGATTTGATTCTGTTAATGGCTAATACTGTGGCTGCTCACCATGTAGTAATATTGGAAATCAATCAATCTAGCAATGTGTTTCCAAAAAAAAAAAACTCCTTGAATTAACAGATTTTTTTAAATCAAGTTTATTTTTTGTGACATTCAGTTCTTTTTAATGCATGGAACAGTATTTTAATGGATTAGTCTAACGTGTTGCCCGCAAGCACCAAGTTGCTTTCAGGGACAGCATAAGGTGCCCTCAGGACATGTTATAAAAATAGCAAAAAAATGAAAGATTAATAGAAATAAAGTGTTGCATGTTGAAATGTATCCTTTTTCCTGCCTTAAATCATTATTAATATTTGTGAGCAATTACCATGTGATCAGACATAGCATATCAACATAGAATTATTATTATCATATAACTAAAGATAAACCATAGAACTCTGTAATGTACAGGTAGCCCTTGATATTGCTCAGGACCCTTTAAGTAGCTCTTGGTATCAAAAAGGTTGGTGATATCTGGTCTAGAATATTGAACTAATTAAACAATAAAAGTGTTCATTTAAAATCTACAATCTTGGATTTAATTACACAAACCACAAGCCTAATGGAGTTCATGATGCATGTTTTTCATTACAGTCAATGACATCAAGTCTTGCAAATATGCATGGGTCACCACTAACTTTATTTTTTAACAATTTTCTTGATTACCTTAAGTGACACTTTAAATATATTTTTATTTTTTAGATAAAAGTCTGCGTGGGCCCTGATCCAAAGTGTACGGTGCCCCTGAAGGGTCACAGCACACAATTTAAGAAAACACATGCAAAAAGACAAAACACAGGCAAATTTAGAATAAATTCTACAAATAAACCACCAAACACATAAAAAAAAAGCGCTGCAAATAAACCACAACACAACGGAAGTGATTTTTCAGGGGACACTTAAATGTGATGCAAACGGCCGGACATGCTTTGACCAGGATTTCAAGTCACTCATCTCAGTCACCATAATTTGCATTTTTTTATGTATTAGAATTGGCAGGCTAAAAGGCTGATGATAGTTTAGCACAAGATCACAGCAATTGGTTGAATCATTTGATCAAATTGTTAAAATAAATAAATAAAAAATACTTTTTATCTCGTTTTCCAACACCACTGACGGTCAGAGACGGTGACTGAGCTGTGTGACTTGAAATGTGCAGCCGTGTGCATCACATTTAATTGTCCCCTGAAAAAACACTTCCGTTGTGTTGTGGTTTATTCGCAGCACGTTTTCTTTTACGTGTGTTTCGTTTTTCTAAATCTGCTTGTTTTTTCGCTTTTGCATGTGTTTTCATGAGAAGATTAAATGCATAAATTTTGGTCCCTAACTGTTTCTCAAGTATAGTAGTGCATGTATGAAGAAATAAATAAGAGGCATTAAAATAAAT
The DNA here is from genome assembly GCA_028564705.1 of Apricaphanius iberus. NCBI lineage: Eukaryota > Metazoa > Chordata > Actinopteri > Cyprinodontiformes > Aphaniidae > Apricaphanius > Apricaphanius iberus. The sequence goes on along the minus strand of JAPXFQ010000445.1, from coordinate 6,524 downwards.
GTCATTGTAGAAATGGGCTTTATTTAATTATGTCTATTTATTTGTATTAGTTTAAACCACAGCTTTGCCACATCCAATATGGCGGCGACGCTGACGTATCGCAGCGGTTGCCAAATGAGCCAAAGGCGTCTACATATATATCTCTGTGAGGTGGGTATTATTGAAACACGCTGTGCAAACTCCGCCTCTTCTGTTCAACGCCAAGCGGACCGGTGCGTAAATGGTGCAGATCCTGTGGTGTCTGCGGGAGGAGCTTGTTGCTTCCCTACGCTGAGCGTCATGCGGGTTGTTGTCAGACAATTGTTTAGTAATATAGGGTTAGACAGAAGGAGCCAGTTTGTTGAAGCGGCTGCTTCATCTCTGACCACAGTTCGACGAATCAACTCAGGTAAGCACAGCTTTAATGCAGGTACTTCTATGCGACACTCCACAACTGTACCGCTATGTTTGCCGTAGTTTTTGTGGGGAAGATGATAGTAAGTAATCATTTTAGTCATTGGTAGAGAACCGTTTGACAACTTCGATAATCATTTTTCGCTATATTGTCTGTCAAGCCTTCTGATGCAAGATTACATTTTCTTGTACGATCAGACTTAAGGTGTTAACATTACCTGCTTTAAGGGTTAATATCTGTATAAACTGCTCAAGATTGTTTGAACGATCTATGTTATACTTCTACTACCATCAATACAAATGCATTGAATTGGCTTCAAGTTCTTCTTTTCGGTAGCCCAAAAGACTATATAGTCACTATATACGTATTGTATAATAAATGACAATAAATGAATGGTACAAATCAAATTGGTTGAAGAAGGAAAATGTACAGCAGAAATGTAATAAGAGGTTAAACAGGGTATAAATACATTGTAAACACCACAATATTTAATTTGTGGTATTATGGTATATGGTATGTTCCTTTGTGTGCATAAGAGCCATCCATAAATCATCTGTGACTGCAGCCACTGCTGCAACAATAGACGTCTTTGCTTAAAGATTTGCATGACTGAGCATGTGCCATTCAGCTTACATGTGTACAAGATCCATTGATAATCATCTGCAAATGCTGCAACAATGGACATGCTTTCCTATCGGCTTGCAGGAATTATTATGCACCAAGGAGTGGAGCAGAGGGGAGAACAGGAGGAGGTGACAGGACTGGTTTGTCAGGAGTCTGATCTGCGGGATGGACAGTGAGTAACAACGTGCCACCTTCAACTGAAGGGAAAAGATCCACCTTTAAAGCAAAACTCGTCTTTAAGTGACACAATTGCCCCTCTTGTTCTCGTTTTGTGTTTTTTCAGAATGAAGGAGGTAAGCGTAGAGGACCAGAAGGTGCTGTTGGTCCGTACCAAGGGACAGTACAGTGCAGTGGGAAGCAGATGTTCCCATTATAATGCCCCTCTTATTAAAGGTAAAACTATGTAATTGTTGTTACTATTCTTTACCTAAATATGCAAAATGTAACCAAATAGTGATTATTAATTTCCCAGGAACGCTGGTTGGAGAGAGGGTGAGGTGTCCTTTTCATGGCGCCTGCTTCAATGTTAGAACTGGAGACATTGAGGAGTATCCAGGCCTGGACTGTCTACCAACCTACAAGGTAGACAACAGTATTATATAAATAATTAAAAAATATATATTTAACTACAAAATTACTCTCCTTTTACAACTGTGTAATCTAGGTAAGAAGGTAAAATATTAGCTACTTCAAAAGTATCTTTCAAGATAAACTTAAACGATTCTTCAGAATAAGACAAAAGCGAACAAAGAAGCAAGAGCAAAGCCTTCGGGTACTTTTAAAAAGAAACCATCACAGATCTAAAGCTAAGCGGAGGAAGGTTCCACACTCTAGGCACATTCTTTGTCTGCTTTATTTTTCAGGATTGTTTGCAAGAGTCAGCAGATCCCAATCATATGACCTGAAGAAGCTGCTGATTATATATAAATATGAAAATTTATCAATTCACTACTCTGAAAAAGGGTTTACAGGTTTCCTGAATTTGGTGTTTTGTCAGACCAGCATGTTTCAAGTCATTTAACTGTCTTTAAAACGAGAGAAAGTGTATTTAAGGGATTTACCGCAACTAAATGAAATTTAGTCTGTTGGCATATTCCCTGGAGAGAGATGGTAAATGGACTGAACTTATATAGCGCTTTTCTAGTCTGACTGACCACTCAAAGCGCTTTACATTGAAGCCACATTCACCCATTCACACTCGCATTCATACATGCTCGGTAGGACAATGTAGATTTTTGGGGGTTAAGTGCCTTGCCCAGGGGCACATCGACATGTGACTGGAGGAAGCTGGAATCGTACCTACGACCCTCCGATTGCAAGCCAACTACTCTACCACTGAGCCACAGTCGCCCTTAATGGGTGTGAAAATTTATTTTGTAACCAGCCTAGTCATTCTCATAATCTGGCAGCAGTCTGTTAGTTTCAGTTTAGCATAAACACTGTAGGTGAATGGTCAAAGATAGCATTTTGTGTGTAGATTTTATGAAAAATACTTTATAATGATCCAAATTATTCTTGCTGACCTAAATAATCAAATGGATTGCAAAAGAAAATGATAAGTAACACAGAGAAATTACAATGTTTAGACTTTGGACTAGATTACAACAAAGCAATGCTGTAGGCCGCCGCTGCATTGCATGCAAATGCCACCTAAAATGTATTTACTCTACAAAACTCGCCGTTTACAATCTTTAAGGTGAAATGTTCTAAGGGTTATACAGTAAACCTGGAGGTAATAATGTCAGTCAGATGTCACAATTATAGTAATTCACAATAGCCCAGCAACAACCAAGTAGAATATATAGAACATTACTTACAGCCATTGATGATCGGCTTCATTTGTTATCAGTACATAAACTGGGCAGGACTGCCATGTTTTTGAGACAAAGTTCCAACTAAATGTTAGAATACAGATTTTTTTCTTCATAGTCCTCTACTGTGAAATGCTTCTCTCAAACCAGATATTGATTAATTTTCTCCACGGATGTTGTTGGAGGACTTCACAGGACAGTAAACCATTGTCTTCTTTATTTTATATTTATTATCAAGTGTCAAACATCCTGTTACTGTCATGTCTTCAGCTTGTTTTTGCAACCCCAAGCAAGAACCATTTTCTTGGACCAGACTTATAACAAAAAGTTATAACAAATTAGTATTATCATTGAGTAATTTTTACAAGTTTTGCACATGAAATGCTAGCCGTTAGCATTCACTTACATTGTTTCTGCTAGGATAAAGCTGCCAGACTGGAATTAGTTTAGTTTTCTCCCTCATCTGACCCTCAGGATATTTTAAAACTGTTCTGTTGTACATGTGAGATGGGCCTTTGTGTACTTTTTGGTCAGCAGTGGTTTTCTCCTTGAAATTAAATAATCCCAAACACTTAACTGAGAGAACTAAGGCCCACACTGGTTTAGATGTTGTTATGGGTTCTTCTGTGACCTCCTAGGCAAATCCTGGATGCTCTCTTTGAGTAATTTTATGTAGGCGGAAAAAATATTGTTGTTTTGCTGGAGTCCCCAAAGTCTCAAGAATGGCTTTTAAACACATTGTTTTCAGCCTACAGAGGGCTTAATTTTGTAGACACCCTAAAATCAGAGTGAAATGATTATGTGGCAGGCTAGTCAATGTTTTTCAAAAACTTAACTTCTGCAACTCAAAATGCTTTTCAGTATCTTGTGTGGCCCCCACGAGCTTGTATGCATACTTGACAAAGTCGGGGCATGCTCCCAATGAGACGACGGACGGTGTCTTGTGGCATTTCCTCCCAGATCTGTGTGAGGGCATCCCTGAGCTGTTGTACAGTCTGAGTAGCAACCTGGCATCGCCCAATGGACCGAAACATAATGTCCAACAGATGTTCTATTGGGTTTAAGTCAGGGATCGTCAAGGCCATTCAATTGTTTCAATTCCTTCATCCTCCAGCTACTGCCTGCATACTCTTGTCACATGAGACCGGGCATTGTTGTGCATTAGAAGGAAACCAGGATCTACTGCACCAGCGGAGGGTCTGACAATTGGGTTCAAGGATTTCATCTTGATACCTTATGGCAGTCAGAGCACCATTTCCTAGGCAGTAGAGGTCTGTGCGTCCCTCCATGGATATGCCTCCGCAGACCATCACTGACCCATCACCAAACTTGTCATGTTGAACGACGTTGCAGGCAGCATAACGTTCTGCTTGTCTTCTCCAGACTCTTTCACGTCTATCACAGGTGCTCAGGGTGAACCTGCTCTCATCTGTAAAAAGTACAGGGCGCCAGTGGTGGACTTGCCAATTCTGGTGTTCTTGAGCAAATGCCAGTCGAGTTCCACGGTGCTGGGGAGTGAGCACAGGGCCCACTACAGGACGTCCGGCCCTCAGGCCATCTTCATGAAGTCTGTTCCTGATTGTTTGGGTAGAGACATTCCCACCAGTGGCCCTCTGGAGGTCTTTCTGTAGGGCACGAGCATTGCTCAGCCTGTTCTGCCTTGCACAAAGGAGCAGGTATCGGTCCTGCTGATGGATTGAGGACCTTCTACGGCCCTGTCCAGCTCTCCGAGAATAACCACCAGACTCCTGAAATCTCCTCCAGACACATTAAACCTTCTTTCTGCAACACGTGTGGATGTGCCATCCTGGAGAAGTTGGACAACCTGTGCAACTTCTGTAGGATTAAGGAGTCACCTCATACTGCCAGTAGAGATAATTACTCAAGCCAAAACTAACCAAAAAAGATCAAGAGGGAGAAACTTGAAATGACCTCCATATGTAAAACCAGTCCTGTTTTGAGGGTTTTCTTATCGTTGCCACTGTAGTGCACCTGTTGTTAAGTTCATGAACACCAGTACAGCTGAAACTGATTAACGATGCCCTCAGCTGCTTAACCAACCAGAAAATTATCAGACAGGTTTAATTGATTTGATGCCAGGCCCAATAAAGAAAGTGTTCCTTTATTTTATATATATATATATAAATATATATATATATATATATATATATATATATATAGAGAGAGAGAATATAATGATATCAGGTTGGTTTTTATGGGATATTTCTTTTATTAAATGAACCATTTGAGTGTGAAATAAAAGGGGGGAAAAGCATTTTATAAATAACCTAAATGTTCACTCAGCATTCATACAGCATATTTTGGTCTCGAAACAAATCAAAGTAATGGGAGCTCATATCTAAAATATGTTCTCAATTCATAGCAGGTGCTGTGGGGAACATTGCTCTTGCATTCAAATCATTAAGGGACGGCCCAATGCAATGCATGGAGGCAGTGCAAATCCATTGCAAAGCAATGTATTGCACTGCCTCCATGCAATTGCATGGGCAGTCCCTTATTATTCTTCACTCCTAAACTGGACTCTTATTAAGGGACGGCCCAATGCAATGCATGGAGGCAGTGCAAATCCATTGCAAAGCAATGTATTGCACTGCCTCCATGCAATTGCATGGGCAGTCCCTTATTACTATTCACTTCTAAACGGACTCTTATTAAGGGACGGCCCAATGCAATGCATGGAGGCAGTGCAAATCCATTGCAAAGCAATGTATTGCACTGCCTCCATGCAATTGCATGGGCAGTCCCTTATTACTATTCACTTCTAAACGGACTCTTATTAAGGGACGGCCCAATGCAATGCATGGAGGCAGTGCAAATCCATTGCAAAGCAATGTATTGCACTGCCTCCATGCAATTGCATGGGCAGTCCCTTATTATTCTTCACTCCTAAACTGGACTCTTATAAGGGACGGCCCAATGCAATGCATGGAGGCAGTGCAAATCCATTGCAAAGCAATGTATTGCACTGCCTCCATGCAATTGCATGGGCAGTCCCTTATTACTATTCACTCCTAAACTGGACTCTTATTAAGGGACGGCCCAATGCAATGCATGGAGGCAGTGCAAATCCATTGCAAAGCAATGTATTGCACTGCCTCCATGCAATTGCATGGGCAGTCCCTTATTACTCTTCACCTAAACGGACTCTTATTAAGGGACGGCCAATGCCAATGCCATGGAGGGCAGTCAAATCCATGCAAAAGCAATGTATTGCACTGCCTCCATGCAATTGAATGGGCAGTCCACTTATTACTATTCACTTCTAACGGGACTCTTTATTCTTTCGACGGCCCAATGACTATGGCATGGAGGCAGTGCAATACCATTGGCAAAGCAATGTATTGCACTGCCTTCCACATGCAATTGCATGGGCAGGTCGGGCAGTCCCTTAATATTCTTCACTCTAAAAAGGGACTCTTATTAAGGGAAGGCCCACAATGACAATGCATGGAGGCACTGCAAATCCATTGCAAAGCAATGTATTGCACTGCCTCCATGCAATTGCATGGGCAGTCCCTTATTACTCTTCACTCCTAAACTGGACTCTTATTTTTAAGGGACGGCCCAATGCAATGCATGGAGGCAGTGCAAATCCATTGCAAAGCAATGTATTGCACTGCCTCCATGCAATTGCATGGGCAGTCCCTTATTACTATTCACTCCTAAACGGACTC